>CM017196.1:6472500-6617500 GCA_004837865.1 Musa balbisiana | reverse complement strand
AACATATGGATTGTTGAAGGAGGACCAGCTTATCTGTGGCTTTCAAGACAGCATTTCTGATCTCAGATCAAACATTAATATTGAATAGCTAAGCAATAGGCTAATGAGAAAAAGATTAAATGAAAGGCTCCCCTAATCATTTCCACAATATACTTGATATGTGCTGGCAGCTATGTTCTTTGTTAGAAAGTATTTGTGCTGTAGAAGGCTGACTGGGACTATGAACTAGTCTGTAGATTAGAATCTAAAAACTTAGCTATACTTGACACTGCCAATGGCACAAGCAATGACCAGATCCAGTTGTGTGTTCTTTTGCAATAGTGAGGGGAATATTTAAGATGCAATGTGCAGTTTGAATTCTGCAATCAAGAATAATTGATCACACTAAATTTTACATGAGAATACAAATTAAACAGATCTACAGAGCATGTGATATAGAATCAAGAGCAAGACAGCATCTGATCTTGGGTGCAGTTTCCATTACCCTCCAGTGATCATCCTTCAACATTAATCTTTTTCTGAAATGCCCATCAAACTTGTCCACCCAAAATAAAAAATAATAACAATAATAAAATCCCATAATAGGAGATAGAAGATTATGCAGTGCCTATGAATACAGTCAGTCATGAAACTATACATGTAGACAACTTTAATGAGTGAGACTGCAAGTAGGTGATATCTTCTGTTCTAGTTGCCCACCAAACTCACCAAACCTCAAGGATTCCAAGTTGATGGCAGACGACTCTGTGTTAAGTAATCCTCAAAACCCCCTTGTGGCACCACCTTTCCCTTTGGATCACCCTCAAACTTGGTGAGGTGGTTCAGAACTGTTCTCGAGTCCCTTCTGTCACCAGTGAGCTGATTCAGTCCAGAGTTCAACTCAGGCAAACCACCAGTTTGAGCTAAGCATTTTGTTAGGACAAAGTCTTGGCACTGGGATACATAGCTTGGAGATAGGCTGGAGAAGCAGGGCACCTGCTCAAACCCCTCTGAGTAGAAAGGGGTATGGCCAAAGGTGATGCAGTTGTCCATTAGAGCTGAGAGGGACTGTGAACCTGAGTTTTCATGGCTTGCCTCCATGCTTGGCATGTTGGAGATCCTTCTATTGTTGCAGAAGACTCTACAAAGGGCCCAGTCTGGCTGCATGCACTAAGAAATAAGTGTCACTATCCTTGTGATGAGAGGATTAGCAGAAATATCAGGACAAATTATTATTATGACAGTCGAGTGATTGAGAAGACTACTTAGCATTCACATATTAGGTTAAAGATCACTGCATAGGAGTTGAGATTTTTTTATACATAAGACAGCAATTGCTTGAAGAAGATTTCAGGAATCTATCTCATGGAAGGAAAATGACATATACTACAAAAAGAACTTTATCCAGTATATAGTCTGCTATAAATTGTCATGTATAAGCACTAGCTGTTCTTTAACTCCCCTAATCTATCAAGATATCTTCTGTCTGCCGTTATAAGTGTTATCACTGTTCCTTTTCTGAATCATCCCAGTTTTATCAGACCTCACTGTGTCCACAGTTAAACATGTTTCATAAATAGTTCTATCTCTGCATAGAGATTTATGATTTAATCTAAATCAACAACTTTTACCATGTTGTCCTTAAATTTATGTACTTATGCATCTGGATTTATGTGGTCAAGAATTTAAATTCCTTGCAGATCTTCCAACAAAGATCTAATGTAAGCCTTAAATCTGCTCGTAGCTCTGTGATCCAATATAAGAAAAAAGGTAAGAAAAGATAGTGATAATAGAACAGAGTATGCAGCAGAAAAGATGATCTTCTTCTCAGTCTGTGATCTATAAGAATTGAGATCACAAGGCTACCTTGAAAGGCAACTTTGGAGCACCATCGGATCCTTCCATGCGGAATTCATGCATGACCCACTTTGTCTTCTTCCCCTTGGGAGCTCTTCCTTGATAGAACACCAAAGTCTTCCTCATCCCAACCAGCAATCCTTTTCGAGTCACTGGTTTATCCTTCCCTGTGGCCTTCCAGTAGCCTGACATGGTCGCCCGGTTGGTCCGCTGCCCGGTCGCGTACTTCAGATCTCGAAGGCTGAAGAGGTACCACTCGTTGCCCCCAACACATGCAGCAGCTGATCCACGGAAACAATCTACTTCAGTGGAAACTGAACGGTTCACTGGTTTCATAAGTTTCTCATCAAATCTATCAGAATCTTGGTATTGTTTAGTAGAGAAAAATGATCTCATGGACTTTGATGCAAGATGAATTTGTCTCAAGTTTGATGGAGATAGTGAGAGACAAGGCAAGCACTCCATGGCTTCTTTGGCATCGGCAATGAGCCTAACTCCATGATAGAGATTGCTTAAAACCAGGGTGATGAACTCTTCAGCGACATGACATTAGAGAAGATGACAAGCAATAATCTTTGGCTTGAGGAGGCTAAAAAGTTGTCCTTCTGGATTTTGGTTCATTTCAGATAGACATGGGCAGCAGGAATACAATCCACAGAATTCTGGCAGTCAATCATGCAGGAACAGAACACATGAAGAGGTTAGAAAGTGGACAAGTTTGGCAGAAGCATATTTTCCTCTGTTGGGAAAGTCAGAAAGGGGAAGCATGGAGATTGAGCTGAAGAGATAAGATAGACATAAAAGAAGAAATGTACCTTCTTCTTGGATTAGTAGAAGGAAAAATGAAAGGAAGCACACAAAAATTTCTGTATGTTCTCAGAAATCATATGAATTAAAGGATATGGCAGCCATGTTGTCTACAGAATGCTTTTTGATGGATCAAACTGTGCGCTTTGAAGGAGAAACACCAGCTGGTTCATGTGTAATTAAGCGGCAACAACACTATGCTACACCAGCAAATGATGTTATACGGGGGAAAGAAATCATACCAGGGAGATCCCATGGCTCACACTTGTTGAGATCAACATCCACCATCATCATGGAACTGCTCTCGGTGCTGCCTCCGGCGGCCTTCGCGGCGAGGTAGTCGCAGACGAGCTCGTCGTCCCTCGGGTGGAACCTGAAACCTGGAGGCAGCTTCGCCTCCACCATGCTCAACATGCTCATGGTGGCGTTCATGAGAGCCGCCAAGCCACAGAATGGAAGCAAGGATGGGATGTATTAAGACTAGGGGGGGGATTAGGTGTTGTATGAATAGGTTCACCAAGTCAACTTTAAAGGGAAGCAATAGCATGGCATAAACTGGAGGTTGAAGGGAGAGGGGATGAATCATGCCACATTCTTTTTCCCGCTCCTATCATCCTTCCCACGTTGCTTGTTGACGTTGATGGCGACATGCAGATTTGTTCTCGAGTCATTCTTGTTGCTAAGTCGAGTAAGAAGGATTTATCTGCAAGGAAGTATGGATTGGTCACATCTCATCCACCAATCGAAGCAGATGAAGATGAACCTAAACAGTTTGCAGTCTTTGATGCTCAGTGTCGAGTTTCAGATCACTGCATTTATAACCAGCATCAATCTGGAAGACAGCAAGAACAGTGTCTACCTCATCAGGATCCACATACCGAGGGATAAGATTTGAGGTGAAGAGGGTTCTCGTAGACTGTGTGAGTAATGTCCACAGCCACAGCCACAGCCGCCTGTCCTTTCTGCCATCATTCTGAAAGCTCCGTTGTTGTCATGCACGAAGTCGAGAAGGCAGTGTTGCCAATCCCACTCGGCCAAGAACGCCGTGGAAACGGCGAAAGATTAGTCTGATGCATCTCGTCAGGCGAGCAACTCATGCCACACACAACTCAACATATGGCGAGAAAGGAGACGACAAGCCATCCAACATTAGATGTCACGTCCCGTTGCATAGTGTACGGTGGTCATTTACCTTCCTTTCGATTATTATTTTCGTCTCTATTCAGACATCCAAATTGATTGGTCTTTAAGTTATAGGTCTGAGAAAAAAATATTTTTCAGACTAAAAGATGATTTAGGAATAGTATTATTTAAATTGCAAAAAAGTGAAATAAGGGATCAACTTCAATTTTTCACAAAGAAAACATAGTAGATGTGTTGAATATGGCACACAAGTCAAAGTTCAAAAAGTTCTTCAATGGATTTGATAGAATCTGGTCTTCAATATCATCCAGTAGCTGTGAAGAAAAGTGATCGGTAACTGGACATAAAGAGTCACTCTCATCAAACCCAAGTTGTGACTTTAAATAAGAGCTCTATTGGGATCACAGTTTCCATTTAAAGAGAGACAAAGGCCTAGTCAATTGCTGTGGATTTTTCATGGTGATGAACATTGACATCTACAGGTGCATTGAACTAATCATATTCACTCAGTTTATAGTTTACTGACTTAATACAGTCATTTATCTAATGCTGCAACAACAATCAAACAACCAGTTTCGAGTTTGAATGGAGGGTTGGAGCAGGTGGCCTGCCAAGTCAAGCAAGCAGATCTTTCAGAATTGCTACATCAAGAACTCTTTCACTTGAATGCAGCTGTGAAAATGGAGCAGAAAGCAATACTGACCGTAACATAGAAGATCTCCTTCCATGTTTCTGGCTATTTGCTTGTGTACAGAAAATTTGCTAGTATCATCTGCATGTGTTCAAATCATGAACTTCTGGGCTCTGGAGAATGCATGAACAGAGGAAACAGTCCATGCTAACTTTCACCATGCAGATTACCTGTGAAATTGGTTATATTCATTTGCCTGGCTGTGCCAGTAAAATGCTTCAGCATTCTGAGAAGTTTTGGGAGAATCAATGCAGTGCAGCATTATGTTTGTTAAGGCTTTTGTCGGATCACAGGTAAGCAGAGAGCAGTGCTGGTTTTTATGAGAAAAAAGAGTATTAATTTAGAAACCAAAAACCTCCAAACTTTGATCATTGAGATTAAACATCAACAAAGAATGCTCAAAGAAACATTTAGAATGCATCGGAATTGACTTAAAGAACATCATGCTCTGTTTGCATAATTGCTTGACAACCAGTTGGGATATCAGAAACCTGCATTCAGCAGCAAAAGGACTATGCACAGAATTGCTGCTGTTGTGTTCACAATAGTGGCGGAGGTTTCAATCTTTATTTGACAGCAATACAGCATGTCGATCACACAATAAAAGACAAGATGAACCAAAGAAGGATGGACTCTAGTCATTCTTCTTTGATCTGAGATTTCCTTTGGATAGTTTACTCAGCACACTCACATCCAGCTTGCTATAGTGATTCTGGAACTGCCCGAGGAGGTTATATAGAAAGTCATCAATTTGATCTTCATATTTCTCATACAGTATCGGCAGCGTATGAGCGCAAACAAATCCTGCACCAATTAGACAATATATAGCATTAAGGATATAACAAGCTTTCTTCATTTAGTTAAATTGTTTCTGTTTAATCTGCTTTGGCAATTCTTGTGAACAATTTTGCTCATAAAATTACTCATTGTAGAACATCAATGGTTGTATATTTTTACTGTATTCCAACTTGTTTAGATAAATGATTTATTTATCACAGACTAGTATAGTATCGGTACACAGGGATTATATCGACATCACTGAATAATATACTAGAAAGTTAAAAATCAATGTCATTGTCGCGGTATTGAGCCATATGATTCATTGTGGACATTTCGTCAAACTGGTAAACACTAGTTGATACATAGGGGCCAATCAGTATTTTAAGTCATTGGTTTATTTTATATATTAACAAAATTGAAAATGAGTATCCTCACATATTATATGCAGTAGAAAATCAAAATTCATATGTTTCTTATTTTCCTTATTAATGAATAAGCATTTCCCTACATCATCATACATGAAATACAAAACCAGACAAAACAAATGAGACAAAATTAATGTCTTGAAGCAGTTAAAGAAAGGAATAGTTTCTCACCGACATAAACAACAGTGAGGAGATTGCACCACGTCCCTATAATAGCAGCAGCCCACAAGCTTGCTACAACCTGACATGAAGGACTTGAGTTTCACTTTATTTTGAAGTATTACTTGAAAACAAACATAGAAAAAATCTTACAATATTATGATCTTGGCGGGGAGCTATGGTTGGCATACTAGACTACCAAATTGTAATGAGAACAGAAATAGTATCACAAACACATTTCATGGCATAAAATTAATGAGGTGCTATGAGTTATGATCCATTCTTCATCATCTAGCTTGCCATGTACTCCTGTGTTGTCGATGGAACTGCACCTGTAATTATGTTATATGGCCAGTCTCAGCGTCCAATGCCACCATGCAATTTATTTGTAATTCTGGTTGCAAGCTTGTGGTAATATATAATTATGTATGTCCTTTAAAAGGACCATCATGTATGGCAAGAAAAGGAGCACGTTCACAACAGAACCACCAAATCGATGACTATAGCAACTCAAAAAATTCATACGAAGGCCATGGTGTTACGTTATTCTAGCAATTCAAACAGACATGGAATGCAAGTGGCAGACATAATATGATATGACATACATACCAAAAATTTCCTCAGGAGGAAGAAAATACATACCACAAGAAATTGCTTCAAGTTTCTTTCACATGCAACATCTTGAATGAATCCTAAGAATTGATTGATTTGGGCACCAAGAGAAACAGCAACATTAGCAAATAGGTCATCGGGTATAACAAGTCGAGGCACTTGAGATGTCGATCTGTCAGAATCGATAGGTCAGCAATCAACCTTTAACATACATTAGGATAGAACATTTGAGCAGAACCGATACCTGTTTAGTACAACAGAGGCAGAAGACCAAGCAAACTGAATAAGCATTCCGAGAAAAAGTGCAAAGGCTATCAGAGTCAAGAAATGGTAATTGAGCCATTCAAAGAGAACCCAGATAACTGTTGCACATGTCAACACACTAGAAGAGATTTTCTTGTTCCTCCATAGCAGCACATCAGCAGCTAAAAGGTCAAACAAAAAAAAATTATGCTTCATTCGTGGCAACAAAATATTCAAAAACAAGAAATTTGAAAATGGATTAAAAAGAGGCATACATTGTCCACCACCCAAGATCTTATGAATGGTTTTCTGGCGTCCAAATAGTCTTCTCACCCGGGCAGAGGCTGTATTTTGTTCTTCAATCTCAGGCTTATGCTGTTGGACACCATCAGCTATTGTTTCCATTATGTTGTTGAGAATATTTCCAGCTGCATGCTCCATCTTTTCAGGCGTTTCTTTTTTTCCTGCATCCATATGTTCATCAAAACTAACACAGGCAATTTATCACAAGCATTTGCCTTTGAAAGCCAATTAGATTTTCAGGAAAAGCATCATATTACATAGTAAATAATGTTTCAGAACCAAATAATAACCTGATGTGATCTAACAAAGACCATTAACATTTGGCCATTCAAATCTTGTTTTTCCTATCACATTTAGCTCATAGCATTGTTGGCAGACAAGTCAGAAGTTATATGACAGCGAACAAAATAATGGGGCAGACAGGAAATAAGCTAAAGAGAAATAACAATCTTACAGCAATCATATTTTTCTGAGTGCATATGCATCATATGATATTTAAAGTGTACTTTTCTTTTAAGACAGGGTATATGGCTCGGTAGCATAGGCCATAAGACCTTGCAAGGTAATCCTACATCATGAGTAGATATGACTCGTGAAGTCTGTTCAAGCCCACAACATCATGGTGGAGAAAATGGACAGCTTGCATTAGATATGGATCAAACTCAAACCATTTGCTAAGGCAGATAGAAGTTCTACCTTACAAAAAATGAGGGACGGTGGCTTGAAGTGTCCAGGTGAATGAGATGTTTTGAAAATAGAAGCTTCTCAGTAGGAAATCTGCATGCACATTTCCAAGTAAGACTCCAGTCCAGGTACATGGATTTGGAAGTACTAGGGAAATCAAACAACAAATTGAGAAAAGAACCAATAATAACTATTCGAGTTGACATATCTTCATCTATTGACTTGTGGAAGCTTAGAAAGTAGTAGTTCATAGAGCAAACTTAGAACTGAAAGTTCCAAGTAATTAGGATCATCCTTCTTTTGTCAACATTGCTCTTATGGTGATCTCATGAAGACACACCAAAATGAAGGTGACAAAAAAAGAGGCATCATGAGAACAGCTATCATTATAGTCTCACAAGACCACAAACCAAACAAACAAGGTAAAAAAAGTTCCAAGCAAGAAGGAAGCCATCAAAGAGTGATACTGAAGGCCAAAACAAACAAACAGGAATAATCAGTTCCAAGACACTCTAAATCAAGAAGCTTAAAGTCTGACTCAGTGAAAAGATCATATTCAGTATAATGTTCTCGTTAAATCACTCCTGAAACAAAGGACCAAAAACAGAGACCAATAGAGAACTTAGATGTATAATCCACCATTCCCATATATGTTCCAAGCGATCAGAACCACTCCTATTCTCTCAACTTTGTTCTTATGTTGGTCCCACAAAGAGACACCAAAATGAAGGGGCAAAAAGAGGCATCTTCAGAACAACCATTACTCGTAGCCTCACAAAATCACACACCAACCGAAGAAGAAACTAAGTCCCAAGCAAAAAGAAAACCTTCACACAGAGTGATGCTACAGGCCAAAACAACTAAACAGAAACACATCCTCAGTTCCAAGACGGACTTAATCAAGAAATTCGATCTTATATATTCTAAAATCCCACTGAAATCAGTCCTGAAATAAGTGAACCAAGAAAAGAGCAATCATATTGACAACAGCAGTAAAGAAAGCCCTGAAGATGAAAGGAAGGAAGACTCACCAGAAGAAGAAGAAGAAGAAGGTGAGGAGCGAACCAGTGGAATATGGATTCAATGGTGTGGTTGAAGATGACGAAGCCTCAGCAGAGCACTGGTGGGATGCTGCCCATCATCAATCATTAATGGGAAATGTGTGGTGTCTTTTGGCCCTCCTTTCCAAAGATTTTTTTTCCCTGCATTCTTTACCCTTTTCTTCCTATTAAGCTCACAGGATGAAAAGGTGAGCACGTGCTACATTTAATAATCTGCAACTTACCAAGATCTGCTGCAGTTGGGACTGCAATCTCCATGGATTCTCTCCTCATTTCAATCTGAAAACACACTACTGTTATGGATAATATGAAGACACTGACCCAACTTTTGTTCTTGTCCATGAGATTCTCCATCAAAATCAATATAATACAGTGGCTGAATTCACCATCATGTCTTGAAGATAGTGACCCAAACTTGTTCTCTTTTACAAATGATAAATGATAATAAAACTAATATGAAAAATTAGATACAAGTCCTATCAAAAACAATATGTGACTGCATAGAATTAACTAAAAATATTCAATAAATGATTGTAATCAAATATTTAAATCGATAAATGTGGAATTAAAGTAAGAATAGTCACATCCAACTAAGGGATATCAAATTATATTTTTGTTGGAATATTCAGACTAATTAATATATTTTTTAGACGGATTTAACATTTGATAATATATGTTATTTAATATAATATATATATTTTTTATTTTTTTATAAAAAGAATCAAATTAACTGCCTATTATGTCATTTTAAAAATAAAAATAAAATATTATTTAAGCTTATTTGTAGGCACTTATTTTTTATTTTGTTACAATTCATTTTTCCGTAAATTATAAAATTTATGTTGGTGTTCATAGCATTTCTTTTTTTACTTGCTATTTAGATTATATTTTTGGGGCTACGTTCGAGTGTCGAATGTGAAGCGGCGACGAAGGTGCCGACTATGTCGAGCGTTCGTACCTTCGTCTATTCTCTCCCTCTGCGTTTCTGCTCTTTGAACCCGTCTTGATCCGTGCAAAGACTAGGTCCTTCCGCCGTCTCTTACCACCGAACTCTTCATCCCACCTCGATTCCTTGGTTCTGGGTATTTGCCCTTCCGGGGACCCTTCGAGGCTTGATACTTCCCGATCTGTCCTCTTTTGATGTAAGGCTGCAAACTTTTCTTCTAGAATTCGACTTGCATTTTGGTTTTCTTTTGAATCATTTTGGGAAAGTTGGGGTCTTTCAGTCGCACGTTGGATTCTTGCTCGAAGCCGAGAGCTTTCGGGGTGCTTGATTTGTTGGTGTTCCTGTTATGGAACTGCTCTCTGATGATGCGGCAGCAGAGGGAGAAGAGGAGGGGAGGGAACCCTCGGGCGAGCCGCTCGTCAGAGAGCCTCGACACTGTCGGGTCCATTTCCCTGGTGCCGTGCGGCAGAAAGCCTATCTTTTCGATGGATTGGGCAACTACTTCAACAAAGAATGGGATCTGAAGGAAGGCAGTGGAAAAGAATTCTGCTGGTATCATGCGGAGCTCCCAAAGGGAAACCAGAAGCTGGCGTTGTCTGCTCAGTATCTCATCGATGTCCTTTGTCCCCCGCTTAAGCTTCAGGACATTCTCACTCTCGTCAGCAACGGCCCCTTTTGTGGGCATGTGGACGGCGCCCTCGTGTTCCGCGTGAACTCTCCGGGTCCTGCGGCAAGTAGTTTCACCCTGAGGCTGGCCGCGAGGGTGACTGAAAACTCGGTCATCACGGTGAGCCTCGGACGGATCCCAAGATTGGATTTTTCGCCCACAGGGCAGTCGCTTCTGTCGGAAATCCCAAGCATTGAGAGCACAGGTTTGGTGAGGGATGCAGCGGAGGAGGAGGAGGAGGGGGGCCGTAGTGGCATCATCATTCGGGAACATGTTCTTGAATTTTTGCTGACGATGAACCACTCAGAGGAGGCAGATAATCCTGTGCCAGTAAAAGTTTCGAACCTTGTTGTGCACATTATTGACACGCATGTTGATCATGTTCAAGATATAGTGACTAAGCTTGAGATGGAATTGGATGCAGTAGAGCTGGAACTAGACAAAGGTAATCACATCTTACATCTTTGGCTTTGATAATCTATGTCACCAAATTGGGTGGATTATATAATCTTTTTGGTGTATGCAATTATCTTTCTTCGGAATGCACATAATTCTGCTATTAATCAATGAAGTTTTTGGTTGTGTGCTTATGTAATAAAGAGCATATCAGTATACTTATTGCCTATGAATCACTTATTCTGCGAGAAATGGTTGTGAGGTTTGAGATGGGATCAGGGAAAAATGAAGCTCTAGATGCATTTGTTTGTGTATCAACCTGTTGGATGGGGACATCCATCCAGGACTGACTCCTACTCGAACCCCTCTTGCTCCAATTGAATGCCCTGCCTCAACTCAGGTTGGGAATTGAATTATTCCAGTCCTATTTATGTAGTGGCAGAGGTTTGTTAACTGATTAGGACATGCATGATATATGTTAGTTTAGATAGATGTGGAAGAGTCTCAGCCATTAGCCTTCTTTTCATTTGGGAACAGTCAGGAACTATTTTCAGGCAACTGGAAACACTAAACTACCTATTTCGTCAAAAAATGTGAAGGCCCACAAATCTTTTTAACCGCTTTTGGTTATATTGCAAGTTACTCTTAGTTTAATAAGCATTGGCATCAGGTTTTTCCCCTTGCATAATCTTTGAAGTGTTCTATATCATTCATGTGTTTCTTTTAATACAATCTCTCCTTGCCACAGCACTATTTGGTTTCCCATTGGTGTAGCAAACATGTTCTTTTTGGCAAAACTTTATGCAACCAGTGTGGATGTCACGATGTGGCACTTTTATTTTTATGGACAATTTACACTGATCTAACTGCAATTCTTTGCAAGGATGCTTATGGATTAACTTATTATGTTATATTATATGCTACCTCCTTCTAATGATTGCAGGTGGTTCCACATTAAAGAAACAAATGCTGGATGACAGAAGATTTCCCAAACTGCATTTGAATTTGCAACGCCTGCTTCAGGTGAGTTCCTCATATATATTAGTTTGAGTTACACAAGGTTGGATGATTGATTTTTGTTTAGGAGTGGCATCTTTTCTGTTCTGCCTATAAGTAATTAATCGATTGTAGAAATGTTTGCAGTTATTTTAGAAGTTAAGCTCTTGTGTTGCTAGTTTATAGTTTTTTTTTTCCTGATCATACCAGGTTGTTGCTCATGGTGAGCAAGTATTCCCACGTGTAAAGGAGAAATGTTCAGCCAAAAGTTGGTTTGCAAATGAAGATATCATTGCTCTTGAAGAACTAATAGGTCGCCTCAGGAGACTAAAAGATAATTTGGGATTTATAGTAAACCGGGTTACTGCAATTCAAGCTGGTCTTCACAGCTGGCAGTCAGAGCAAATAAATAAGAAGCTTTATTATCTTTCTTTTCTCTCTTTGACATTCCTTCCTCTATCCATTGTTACAGGAAGTAAGTTCGCTTTTTTATTTTTTAAGGTCTGCTTTTCTGGAATTCTTGACAATAATTCTTCTCTTCGGTTCATTTAACAGTATTCGGAATGAATGTTGGTGGTGTGCCATGGACAGCACAAAAGGATCCTGCTCTGCAAGATGGTTTTCGCAATGTTATGGTCCTGTGTGCTATGATATTGTTTCTGCTTCTAGTTTCCTTCTCATTTCCTTCTCTTTATGCTCAGCTAACTTCTTGGCGTAGACGTTATGCTATGAGAAGGAGTTGGTCAATTAATAGAAAGTCTTTCTTGAGTAGAACCTTTCAGCGAGGTGGATTTCAGGGAGGAGGTTACATGCGCATCTGAAAGTTACTTTGTGGTGCATATCTCTTGGAACTAAATTTCACCATCATATGTTCTATATGACTTATGTTGGCACAAGATTCTCCTGAGAAATGCCTTCTCTTTTTTGTCTTCCCCTGTATAGATTCTATTGTTACTGCCCTAATCATTTTAGGTCCTTTGCACCCCTTTTTGTGTCAGAGAAAACAGATTTCTTTAGAAGGCTATTATTGGCATGGAGTATATTCACTGTATCAACCATTTCATTAAACTCTGAAGATTGTACACTTGGACAAGACTTTCTCTCACATTATAAGTTTGAAACCTGCTGACCTTCAATGTAGTAGTTGGAACTTGATGAATGTTTCTTGGTATATCATCAGTTTTGTCATTTCTTTTCCACACACAGTCCTCTGCAGTTTTGGTTACTAACAGTTGAAAGCATAGAGCTAGCCACAGATATGATTCAGCCTGTAATAACTCTTTGATGTATCTGTTGGGAAGAAAGAACTTTTTTATTGTGGGATTTCAATGTGTGATGAAGAATGATATATATATTCTTGTTTTCCTGTAACATCTATAATGTCTCATTGTCGAATAAAATCAGTAAAATGTGGCAGGCATTTGGCATTTGTTTATGGCCTATCATGCATATAATTCCAGATTCATGCTATGAAAAGTAGCTAATTGGTTTATCTGATTACTTGCTTATAGGTTGACTTGTTTCATCTTATAATTGTTTCTCTTGCCAAATTACCTTCTGCTAATGGGCTGCACTGAGTGCAGCAGATCCAAAGTTGCATTTGTGGTGTCATCAATAACCATTTTTTTGGTCAAGAGAAGTTTCTGGCCATTTAAGTTTAGTTCTCATATTTGGGCATTCAAACTATAGTTACCATCTAATATTTTTAGTAGAAGTCAATAGTTTGCAACCACACATTATTTATTTGAGTTAAAAATATATACAAATATGAAATACCTAAAATATTCTAATAATTTTTGCATAATGACTTTGGACCCATCTGGTCCTAAATTTGGGCAAAACCCAACTCACCAGCCCGCCCAATCACGTAGATGTGTCGGCCCAATTCGAGCCATGACCCAATTCTTATCCTCGATTAGGGTTTCTGAAGCCGTGAGCTCCATAAATACCCGACGAAAGCCTCCCACTTACTGTACTGGAAAGCGCCGCGGCTCGAAGCGCGAGAGAGAGGGTTCGGCGATCGGAAAAGGTTCGAGAGCGTCACCTCGACAATGAGAGCGAAGGTGCGAATTTTCATTCTGCACTTCAACCTTTCCTTTCTGCGTCAGTTCTTCCGCCTGATTCCTTTTTTCGCGTACCGTTGCTCGATCCGGATCGTGCCCCAAAACGGCCTCTTTTTTGTATTCTCATACCGAGTCATAGTATCAGAAATGGGTTATTGATGGTTATAGTTGATTCTGGCTTCTGATATTTGGGTTGCTTAGGTCGATTTGAAATCTTTGGATATCTTCTTGACTGAACTGTTGAAATGTGTCTCCGTCTGGGTCATCTTCCCTTGGGATCGAGGGGTTTCCGCGTTATTTGATTCCTTGTATGTATATGATTTTTGCTTGTAGAAGTGGTTATCTTTCTCAAGTCTTCATATTCCAAATGTTATTTTGTCATAGTTGAATGTTACGTGTTTTTTGTGCGATGAATAGAAATGCATGTTAACAAATCATGATTGTATGATTACAGTGACAAATAAGTGATGTTCATGTGGTTTGACATGGGAATTTGGCGTGGTAATTGGCATTTTATCATGTTCGAATCATAAGTTGATATAACAGAAGAATGAAGAGAACTTCAGAATGAATCATTGGAGGATAGATGTAGTGGACTAATTTCTGTAATTTCTGACAGTGAGCTGGTGGGTTCATGGCTATTGGAAACAGAACAGTTAGGGTACCTGTGCTGAAGCAAGAAATTCTTCTTGCATGTTAAAATAGCCAACCTAGTGCATGACTTTTTTCAATGTCAGTGTATGTAGCCTCACCTTGATAAGTAGAGAGTGTTTTCAAGACTCAAACCTTGGTCACCCATGTTGTAGAGTAGTAACCTTACTGTAGCACCTGAGCCTTTCCCTAATATTTCTAAAATATCAAACATATAAGTTAGCAACCTGACCTCTACTGGGTGCAAGAGGTGCACATAGATGTATTTTTTATGCTATTATTTTAGGAAAGATAGGGCTAGAGATAACGTATGACAATGACACCATTGATGGATATGATTGAACCCTCAGGACTCCTATCAATACTCCAGTTCTCAGATTGACTCTTGTGACCTCTTGGACATCAAACTTCACCTTTTTTTTATTTGTGTCATGGCAATAAGGGGTTATTTCATGTGATTTTTCATCATTTCTTACCTCATTCTATGAGCTAGGATTATAGCTTTGCAGTTAGCAATATATTCGTCGAGGCATATCACATTGGCGCTCGGGTGGTGCAAAGTAGTCTGGAGCTTTCATATTGTTTTGGATTTCATGTGATTTTCCATCATTGCTTACCTCACTCTATGAGCTAGGATTACAGCTTAGCAGTTAGCAACATATTAGTCAAGGCATATCACATCGGCACTTGGGTAGTGCAAAGTAGGCAAGAGTTTTCGTATTGTTTTGGATCTATTCGAGCAAAGAAATTAAAAAATGATGGAAAGATTCAGTTGGTAACTTGGATTATTGAAACACTTCCATGAAAGAGGTTAGAGTTGGAAGATGTAATAATTAGAAGAAGAATTAACGTTATTTGTTTATAGGAAACTAAGTGGTTAAGGGGGAAATTTAGAGAGCTTGATAATACCGATTAAAATTTTGTACACTGGAAAATCTAGCCAAAAGCAGAAGGTTGCTTTGGTTTGATTGATGTCTTGGTGAAGTTGACTTTCTGATGTAGCCATTGTGAGGGTTTGTTTGGAAATTGCCTGCATTCTCCCCAAGTACTATACGGCGTGGTGACTGCTGTATTGTTCACAAGTTCATCTTTGTCTTGCTATTGGCAGCATTTTTCTCTACTAAATAACTCGTTTATTACTTGTGCCTTAAAACCATTGGAATGAAATTAACTCAAAAAACTCATGCTGCCTGAATTTTACATTGTATTCAACTGGTACAGCTTAAACTCAACCAGGGGACTGTTTTTGCTTCTCTTGAGCATGGCTCTCTTGCTCAAACTATGGTTTTAACTATCATATGTCTACTTTGTCCAGTGGAAGAAGAAGCGCATGAGGCGGCTCAAGAGGAAGCGCAGAAAGATGAGGCAGAGATCCAAGTAGCTGGACCAAAGCAAGTACCACCACCACCACCTCTGCTTATGGTGTGGGATCTCAGATCCTTTTCCCAGCAATGGAGAGTAATTTGACTCTGCTATTAGTTCCTTTTAGTTTATCAGGATAATTTAGTTTGAAAAAGACCATCTTTGTCTTGTAATGCGAACCTTACATTTGGAATTTACACTGGTGTCTTTTATTTTGCCGAGCTATGTTTTGTTATTGCTAATACTTAGAGCACGGCTAACTCCTCAACAAGACGTACGAACGACATTAGCGCTGCCTTCACCGTTGTTGTCTGCTGGTTCTAGCAATAATAAGTGCACATTTGTAGGGAGAGGGAGAGAAAGAGGAGAGCCTTTCAATTAAATATTTCTTATTTTTGTGACCGGAAGAAGAAGACAAAAGGTTAATAGTCATGTTTCTCTAATTGCTGAGGTTATCAGTCATATTATTATAGATAATAAGGTTATATATGATTGCAGTTTTCCTGATTTCTGTAGATCCCTTTGGATAGGGATGATCAAACTAAGAGAGTGAATCACCTCTGGCTTATGGTTTACTTATCCTATTCATAAAGATAATTTTATTAGACCATTCACTATTAAGAAAATTAAAAAAATTAAAATATATAAATGAGGATTTTTCTTTGGAGTTTTGTAGAACTCATTGGCACATAATTGAATCGTTGACTCCTTTCTATTTAGTTATGAAAAATATTCATGATTTAATGTGTAAAAACAAATCTTCATTGTTTTTATCCTCGAATGTAAACTTTCTATAGAGAATTAGGTTTTGTTTTTGGAGGATTTTATTATGCAGTATTTGTTATAGAATTTAGGCTAAAGTCTTCGGTTGAACCTTTGCTTCAATCTATCATAACTAAAGAGTAATCAGCTTTTATTCTCAATAGAAACATTCATGAAAATTTTTTAGTGGTTCAAGAAATTACCAATTTGATCTATAACTTCAAAAGTAAAATATCTTATATCATATTTAAGTTTGATATTGAGAAGACATGTAACAAATTATGATGGGATGTCAATTTTACTTCTCTTATTATGTATAATTTTTCTTCCAAGTTCATTAATTGGGTCAAGACTTTCTCTCTTTTTTTTCTTTTTTTTTATCCTGCTCTTTTGCATGTCTTTTATCACTGAGACTTGATTAAAAATTGTCAATAGCTAAGAGGTTAGATAAGGATCCCTTCTCCCATATATTTATATCTTTGTGCTTCAAATTCTCCCTACTAAATTGAACCAAGTGAATAATGACATATTTTTTATTTTCTATAAGATGTTAGTTTAAAATCAGTCATATAATATATACTAGTCTTGTGCTAATGTGTTTGAGAATCCTTTTCAAACCTTACAAGTATTACCAATTTATATATATATATATATATATATATATATATATATATATATATATATATATATATATATATATATATATATATATATATATATATATATATATATATATATATATATATATATATATATATATATATATATATATATATATATATATATATATATATATATATATATATATATATATATATATATATATATATATATATATATATATATATATATATATATATATATATATATATATATATATATATATATATATATATATATATATATATATATATATATATATATATATATATATATATATATATATATATATATATATATATATATATATATATATATATATATATATATATATATATATATATATATATATATATATATATATATATATATATATATATATATATATATATATATATATATATATATATATATATATATATATATATATATATATATATATATATATATATATATATATATATATATATATATATATATATATATATATATATATATATATATATATATATATATATATATATATATATATATATATATATATATATATATATATATATATATATATATATATATATATATATATATATATATATATATATATATATATATATATATATATATATATATATATATATATATATATATATATATATATATATATATATATATATATATATATATATATATATATATATATATATATATATATATATATATATATATATATATATATATATATATATATATATATATATATATATATATATATATATATATATATATATATATATATATATATATATATATATATATATATATATATATATATATATATATATATATATATATATATATATATATATATATATATATATATATATATATATATATATATATATATATATATATATATATATATATATATATATATATATATATATATATATATATATATATATATATATATATATATATATATATATATGTATATATAACTAGTCTTAATATTAAAAGAGGGGTGCTTCTCTTTTAAATATTTGGGCACCCTTAAATAAATCTACTCATAAACCAATGTAAATCAAATTGAAAGTAAATTAGTCAATTGGAATAGCTCTATGCTTTGAATGCTTAATACATTTTAAACAAAATATCTCATTTTATGAAGAATTTGTTAAGGGACAAAGGGGATGTTCTTAAGTTGTTGCACCTACTTGCCAAAGTCTTACATATTACCTAAAAATGCCTTGTCTTGCAAAATTAAAGCATTAAGAGCTTTTTGAACTATGAAGATACTATTTAGAACAAGTCTGCTGTGAGTTCAGTTCTATTTGGAACATTCAATTTTCTAGATGTGATAATTAGAGTTTGAAATTTTTCTTGAATGTTGTTGGACCACTTGGAATGGCTATCTATCTATCTATCTATGTATGATGTTCACTGGGGATGGAAACTCTACTCATATATGGGAGGACAGTTGGTTTTTGCCATCCCATTATGTAAAAACCAACTTGGAACATCTCAATATATCTCATCTATTATCTTGTTGGGAATAAAACACCTTTAAACTTACATGTTGTTTATTCTTGTGTGATGACTGTTGGGTGTGGAGATACCCTTAGGTTTCTATTCATTGTGGTTGACAAGTGCTTTGGTCACTGCTTGTAATCCAAGAGTGGCAATGATGTGTTAAGAACTGATGGATGCATAATCGCCTCTCGACTACTCGAAGATTGATCCAAATGAGAATTGAAAATGAAGAAAACTATCAGGCTGTAGATTTCAATAATCATTTAATCTAACACGCATTACTATAGTCATTGAATTTTGGAAGGGTCAACGCTAATCTCCTCTGATAGGAGGAGGAGATGGGTTGATCCAAAAAGCTGCAGATCCTCATGGATGCAAATGCCCCTAACTAAAGAATTGTAGGTGGGATCGTAGATGCCATGCGCCCATCCTCATCCATTTCATCGAACAGCTGCTCAACATTCCCCCTCTCGATAATTGGTTAACCATGGATGAACCAGCAATGCTCCCTAAATCGAACAGAAACACCATGACACGATCTGCAAGGATCACTGCGAGGCTACCCGGGTGGAGTCGAGCTCGTCCCCTTTTCCTGGGGAGGGAAAAGATGGCATTTTTGGGGAGAATGACGATGCTTGTCGAGGAGCGATGCGATGAGGTTTCGAGACGGAAGAAGAAGCATCGCTTGCCTGTGGTGGTGTTCCAGGGCCGAGAAGTTGGGACGAAGCGACGATGACGCACGCTGCCTCGCGGGTTCCTGTAGCTTTTTTTTTTTTTGTGGAAAACCGTCATGGGAGGGCTTCGGCGACAGGTGGCAGCGTTGGTGTGTTGCGTCAAGTCTTGAGAGCGGGTATTAACAGCCCAATTGGGTCTGGTTCGATGAATCTGAACCGGGTTGGACCATGACAAGTCATATTCCCCGTCGTCGTTTCCCATGGAATTCTTTTTAAGCGCCCCTCCTCCCTCGTAAATCGGCGCCTCGTCTTGCGCTCGTCGGCCGTACCATCGCTGCTCCTCCTCCGCGCACTCGTCCTCTTGAACCATAACCTAAATTCCCCTTCCTTCGATCGCCTGCGAGCGGCCTCCTTCCCGATGGCGTCCTCTTCCTCCTCTGGGAGCGACCAGGACGACGCCTTTGACGCGGACATGGAGGCACTGCGCAGGGCCTGCATGCTCACCGGCGCTGACCCCTCCAACGTAGGCGGTGCTGGATCCGATTCCGAATCAGAATCCGGACCGGAGAGCAGCGGGAGCGACGATGCCGGCCTCCTCTGCCGCCTGCAGGAGCGGTTCTCTTTGCCCTCCCCGGCTCTGAATTCCTTGCCTTTTAACAAGCCCTCGAGTGCTCTCCCGCAGGAGTCTGATTGTGAGGATGATTTCGAAACCCTTCGTGCAGTCCAGAAGAGGTTTAAGCAGTTCGAGAGCGGTACGCTTCCTGCCCTTCTGATCGTTTGTGGCTGGATTGCTTGTGTTCTATCTTTGAAGTCTTGAATATTTGATATTTGAATGAATGCGTTGTTGCATAGCTGAGCTTTTTTTTAATCTGATTATTGTAGTAGGGTTTTTTTCTAACAAATTTTACATGCGTTTGCCCGATGGCACAATATATTATGTAGATTTTCTACGAGTAAGGACAAGTATTAAGGAGAACGGGGAATGGAATCCACTCCATCAAATGAATGCTTTTAGTATGAGAACCAAATGAACTACTGACAATTATTATTTTGTTAATTTCAGTACAACTCTGACCAATTAGACTAAGCAAATGTATTATTATGAATTTTAAGATAGATGTATCTTTCAACTTTTTACATGATAGAATTATTCAAAGGAATGCTTACTTCCTGTTAGGGGTGTAAAATGATATGAAATGGACCGAATTCAGCATTGATCTTTCTGATTGGTACTTGGATTTGCTGGATTGAAAATACAATTCCTAATTTTTTTTCTTGAGTTTTCATTTTGCTAGCTAATTGGTGCTATTCTCAGTTTTCATCCTCTCTTTAGAAACCCAATGTCTATGCTTGATCCTTAATAATTCTATTGTAATCATTGCTTCTTTATTGAAGTAGCTGCAATTTTTGTTCAATTTGAGCCAACATGGATGGGTCTTTTTATAATTCTGGAGTAACTAGATTCAAGAAGATCCATCTTTTTTCATCTATCGACCCTTTGTGACACCCTAAGGTTTAGTCCCACATCGGAAGCAAGGGTTTAATCGGTCTACTATCGTTAATTTGGGTTTAGGTATTTTGGACCAGTAATTTGGTCTCAACAGGTTAATGGGTCAGAACCTATCTGAACAGGACTTAACAAATGGTATTAGAGGTGACTTAGTATTTAGTATAGTGAGGGCCCCAAGTAGGAAAGCCCTATCCATAGACAAGGTTAGAGGATATTTTATAATGCGGAGCCACCACTAGGCATTACATCGTGCTTAAGTTTGGTCATCAAAAGCAAATTGTAATGCCCGAATCTAGTTCCACATCTTAAGTTGATGAAGAATTGGATAGACTTATTGTGGGTTTCATTTGATTATGGACAGCTGGTCCTTGACGAGAATAGATTGGAATGCCCCCAATTTAATCCCACATCTTAAGTTGATGAATTGAATGGATAATAAGGGTTTGATTCTGGGCTTGTAATGCATGAAGAATTGAATGGATTTATAAGGGTTTGATTCTGAACTTGTAATGCCCTAATTTTGTCCCACATCTTAAGTTGATGAAGAATTGAATGGATTTATAAGGGTTTGATTCTGAACTTGTAATGCCCTAATTTTGTCCCACATCTTAAGTTGATGAAGAATTGAATGGATTTATAAGGGTTTGATTCTGGGCTTGTAATGCGCTAATTTAGTCCCACATCTTAAGTTGATGAAGAATTGAATGGATTTATAAGGGTTTGATTCTGAACTTGTAATGCCCTAATTTTGTCCCACATCTTAAGTTGATGAAGAATTGAATGGATTTATAAGGGTTTGATTCTGAACTTGTAATGCCCTAATTTTGTCCCACATCTTAAGTTGATGAAGAATTGAATGGATTTATAAGGGTTTGATTCTGAACTTGTAATGCCCTAATTTTGTCCCACATCTTAAGTTGATGAAGAATTGAATGGATTTATAAGGGTTTGATTCTGAACTTGTAATCCCATATTAAGTTGATGAAGAATTGAATGGATTTATAAGGGTTTGATTCTGAACTTGTAATGCCCTAATTTTGTCCCACATCTTAATTGGGTGAAGAATTGAATGGATCTATAAGGGTTTAATAAATGTACTGACACCCTTGATCATATACCTTCCAGGGTACTAGATAGGTAGGCCTTATTGTTTTCTAGTCTCTTCTAGGTGTTTATGATTTATTTATATTTGTTAATGCCTGGCTCATTAAAATGAAAAAAAAGAGCTTGATGAAAAATAGACCTTGTTTTGAGTGAAATGATTCTCTTGAGCTGTTTGGACACTGACCTAGCAGACACTTGGCTGTAAACTCTGCAACTTAGACCATCAATTAAAAAAAAAAAACTTCAATCTGATTCAACATAATTCAGGAGGATATCAGTTAGTGCAAACTCTGATAAATTAGAAGCATCTGACACTGGACAAGTTCTGTATATGACACTACATGATGCGGCACATATGTTTGGCATCATATTGTCAAAGCTTTAATCCCTCTGGTAACAAACTGTTTCTCATTATCAAGAAAATAACTCATTGCCAACTGTCTTGAGGACAAGAGATGGGAAATTAACTATTTGGTTATTAGCTTATGATTGTGGTTTCTTTGAAAATTCCTGTTGTCACCATTCAGTTCCGCTCGTACTTATATAGGATTTAGTTACATCGAACAAATAAAATAATGTTGGTTATGAAGCAGTCATTTCCGAGCTACTATTAAAGAACAAGTTTTGTTAGATTGATTACGAAACAGGTGGCTCCAACTCCACCTGAAGTGGAAAACTTTCTTATCGATCCTTCTTATTGTTTTTTTTCTAATTTTCTTCTGTTATGTTTTTCATTTCTTGTCTCTCTTGGCTTGATAATCAATTTTCCACTTTATGGTTGTTAGCGTTGAAGTTATTATCTATAGTTTTTTTTTTCTGTTCTTGTTAGACATGTCATTAATTCTTCGTTTAGATCTTTCCAGGCTTCCATACAATATGTTAAGAAATGTTTACATGTTTTATACTGGAGTCATTGTTATTTTTATTTGTTCTTGCAGATTCTCTGAGAAAGAAGCCTGGAAAACTTCTAGAAGAACCTGAGAAAGCTGTTGGTATCGATGTGTGTGGGCCTGAAACTCCTAATAGATCCACAGAATTGAGCAAAGAGCTTGGCTACAGTTATAATGAATCACACACCCTAGAGCATGAAGAATTCAATTCAATTGTTAGGGATTTGATGCCTCCTAAGTTCCCAAAGTCCGCTCAGAATTTTGTTGATGCTCTCAAGAAGAACAGGTCATGTCAGAAACTTATTAGGAGGAAGCTGATAGAAATTGAAGCAAAGATTGAAAAAAATAAAGAACTGAAAGAACGTATCAAATGTCTTATGAACTTTCAGGTTGCCTGCAAAAGGAAAGTGATGAATGTTTTATGTCAAAGGAAGGACCCACGTGTTAAGTTAATATCAGTGAAGAAACCTACATCTGAAAATTCTTCAAAGGTATAGAGATTCTTATATTTGATACTTCAACTCTCTGTTTTGAAACAAATTGAAAATTACTTAAGACTTGTGTACATATATGTACATGTTTGGTATATATATTCCTCGTGTATTATATCTATAACATGTGCCTATATACACTCTTAGATTTTATATGGGACCTTACAGTGCACATCTGCATATACAGAGTTATGCCTATCTGTTTAGGGTCATTCAAAAAGCTCTGTTTTCATGAAGAGTTTGTATTCAAGATCAGGCCCAGCTCAGGCTAGGCCCATTGAAAAGATTAAAGAGCCAAATTTGAACGAGAATTATATATTTGTATTGGTTAACGAGCCAATTTACACAAGCCCATGATTAATCGGTCTCACTTAAGTTGGCCTTGATCCAACGATATTTGTATCTCATGTATATGGGATCTAACTATGGCTGCTTCTTAGGGCTCATGACTTAGTTCTACTTAAATTTTGCTTGATGAGTTTGATTCAATGATTAGAATTTCCCCTCAGACCAGTATAAAATGATGAACTTTAAGACATTTGCTGTCTTCTATTTCTGAGGAGTGCTTGTGGTGGTCCTAATGTCTCTCTTCTTCCAATGTGCGAGAGTAAGTTGGCTTATTGTGCACTCCACCAGTAAGACCTCTTGACCATCATCTTCAAGCCCCCTTCCTTGGACACTGGTATAATTGTAGCTCTAACCTCGATTGCAATGTCATTCTGACCTTAAAACAACATTGTCACCATGGATGATTGGTCCTTCCTTCCCTCCTGCTATCTTGATCCTTGCTTTCTTGATCTAAGTTTTGGTCCTCTTTAAACGAAAGCTGCTCTGTTCCTTTGCAACAGTGCTTGCCAATGAAAGGCAAGCTGTTTAATATACTTTCTCTAATTTTCTTTCATCATGCTAACAAGGATATGTGTGTTTCTGCATGAAGGATTACTGTTGAGTACATCTTGAACTTGAGTTGTGAATCTTTGATGATTTTGGTTGATCATAATTATCTGTGATATATATTTGGATTATGCTTTACTTTGTTCATTGTTTGGCTCGTTTACACCCTATATGTTCATGTACAAGCACATGGAAACACACTTTTATTTTTAAGATTTATCTCCCCTTTTTAAGCATTACATAACATGCACACTAGACTCTTACAATGGGACTTGAACCCCTGATCTTTTGAACTGTGCAAACGCTTTGAACACTTGGATGTCTCCTCACTGACAGTGAAACATTTATAGGCCCGAATTCCAATGTATGCACATTAAAACCAAAGTAATCATGCAAGGCAGAGATCTAATCTACTATTGACTGTTTTAATGTGACAGGAATGAACAAGCACACTTCATGTTCATTTGCAATATTTATGGTTATTTGCTTCACAAAGAAGTTATATGGTGGTTATAACCGATGTACATGCAAGGCAGAGATCTAATCTACTATTGGCTGTTTTAATGAGATAGGAGTGAACAAGCATACTTCATGTTCATTTGCAATATTTATGGTTATTTGCTTCACAAAGAAGTTATATGGTGGTTATAGCTGATGTACATATCCGTAAAAAACCTCAATATATATAATTCAGTTGAGTGAAAGACATGATCATCAGTGTGAAATTCTAATATGTATGAGTTGGTAAATGTTAGAGTTAAATATAGAGTCTTTTGTTATAGAGCTTCATAAATATTTTGGCATAATTGCATGTATCTTCTTCTTTTGTACCGGTTCAAGTTCTGGTGCGTGCCTGTTCAAGAGGTTGTGTTAACTAGCTGACAGCATAAACTTTGGCATATCTTTTATGAAAATGGATCTCTTCTGATTTTGGCTAAATCATCATTCAGAATGTGAGGTATCTTCATCCATATTTCTGAAAATCAATGTAATTTATGCTTAGAAGGTCAACAACAAAAGCTTTTATATATATTTTTTCACAGAAAGGGAATATATAGAGATATAGAGAGGAGGACCTGCACATGTTTTTCTGACTAACACAAGAAATCTTCAAAATGTTTGTTACATAGTTCAAGGAGATTTGGGTTTTTTAGTACCCAAAGCCATTTGTTGGTTTACAGTTTTATATGTGGGCTGCCACTGGCATTGTTGGTTATGTAGATTGTTAAAAAGTTTACCAGTGCATTATAAGTTTGTGATTTCAATTTTAGATGACTGTTTCTTACTTCCTTATGCTGTCTGTTTAAATTTGCGTAGGTGCAGAATTTGCATAATAGGAGAAGTATGATAAAGACATTGCTTAGAATAGTTACCGGTAGGTATTTAAGTACCAGCTGGACTGGTATGCCTTGAATGGTAGTCACCAGTCCAACTAAGTATCTATATTGAAATATATACCAATCTGAAATCTATGTTTAAATTCTTGGTTACTGGTAACATATATATATGAGTGCATTGCTATGATTATTTTTGGGACCTCTTCCATTAAGATTAAAATGATGTATCCTTTTTTTTTATGAAATGAAAAGGGTCCTTTTAGAAATTAATAAACATTTTCTTTTTGTAAATAAAAAAATTTCTGAGGAACACTATGGTTATGATTATTGCTTTTTGTGTGCTGTCACAAATGAATGAAAAAATGCTTGAAGCCTTAAGCAGAGATTAGACAGAACTGGACTGTATTGTCATTAATTATCCTGCATATATCTTGTTTTATCTTATATTGATTTCTTATTTATAAAACATAAATTACCACAACTTCCATGAAGCTGTGATATAGGTGCTACTGTAATAAATTTCTGATGTACTGGTTTATGCACCATTGTGTTTTATCCATGTGAATGTTTATTTGGTCAATCTTCATGCAGTCAGTTCTTTCTTTGGTTACTAGTCTTTTCTTTTACATCATTATTGGTTTTGTAGAATTTAATAGAACCCAGTGCCCATTAGCTAAGAGAGCATTTGGCTATTTGCAGACTACTTTGAAGAAGCTTCCTGCCTTACATTTTGGTCCAGGTGAAAACTCTCATATTTTTAGATGTAGAATGGTACTTGAAAGATTCCCTGTCTCGCTATGTAAGCAACCATGGTCAAAGATCGAGAAAGAAAATCTTGCAAAGGGAATAAAGCAACAGTACCAAGAGATGTTGATTTTGAACTCGATGAATGTGGAAAGGTATGTATTTGCTTTGTGGAAGTCTTTCTTCCTATTTTCGTTATATGCTTTGTGCTTTGGTGATTTCCAAGCTACAAGAAGGCTTTTGACCAAAGTATTATGCTGGTTAAAAGTTTACTGATAAATTTTCATCTGAATAACTTTATTTTTTAAGGCTTATTTTACCTGATTTTTTTTTTATTCTTATGCCACATGCAGTGATGTGGAGGGCATTACAGACTCAAGTATCATGTCTGCAACAACATTAAGTGATCTTGAGTTCACACCTGAAAAAATTCGAACTTTCATGCCTTTGGTAAATTGGAATCGGCTGGCTTCCATGTATGTCATGGGCCGTTCTGGTACAGAATGTGAAGCAAGGTAAAGTTTTATTTAAATATGTGTTTTATAGTATCACTTATACATATTAATTTTTATCCTTTTGTTATGCCAATCATAATTTACCTTTCAGTTGACAAGTGTTTCTGCGTCCTACTAGGTTATTTGTTTGTTACTTGTACAATTTGCTAATCTTATTTATGCAACTTAATAGCTTCAAACTATGGAATCAAAATTTGATTGTATCAGTTGGTGCAGACCAATATTTTCTGGTTCACTTAAGAACAGGACCAGGCTGGACATGAATAGCACAGCTTAGGATACCATCCATTATATTGGTATCATATCAGCCAGTTCTTGATAAAGGTTGCACTCCTTGCTTTGAACATTGTTTTTCTTCACACTCCATAGGGCAGTCTGACTTGAAAATATTTACCATAGTTGATTTTTCCATTCTATTTCCTTCCCTTGCCTCAACACATTCCACTATCAAACTCAAGTCAAAATATGACTGACAACTACCTGCATTAATTTACTTAAAGTTGTAAGTCCTTTACATCTACTTATTGATGGTATTTAACCACCAAAACTGTATCGATAATGTCTTAATTTATTTGGTAGCTGACATGATTTTTTACGGAAACATGTAAAGAAAACTAAGGTCAATATTTAAAAATTGAACATATATATATATATATAAGAATTGTTGTACCATCCAAAATGGTGTGAAACGGGCACTATGTAGCGGTCCGGGCTTGGGCTGGTATACATACCACCCCATTTTTGACGATATTGTCCAATTCGACAAAAATAAAAAAATTGAAAATAGCAGTGGGGCTCGTCCAACTCGATATTAAGAAAAGGAAAAACCTAAAATAGGAATCACGAGCTCTCTTCTCACATTTAAGCTGCTGTCACCACCGCTATCACTATTTCATGGCGTCGTTGCTGCCGCTGCTATTTCTCAACACTGTTGCTTCATGATGCCGATGCCACCGCCATTGCTTTGTGATGCCGTTACCACAGTGTTCCTCCTTCCTAGGTACACTCCCACCTCTGCTGCTCCTCTTCTATCTTTTTCTTCCTTTGCCTCCTCCACTGCTTCTTCCTTCTTCTTCCTCCTCCACCGCTTCCTCTTTTTTCTCCTCTTCCTCGACTCACCGTTCCTCCTCTCCTTTTTCTTCCTCTTCAAAATGTCGATACATACTGGTGTACTAACTACTAACACATGATACACCGATACTAATCGGTATACTAGTCCGACATATCACTGAAACGAGTCCGATACATGAAACGGTGATCCTTGTATATATGTATAATGTGGCATTCACAATTATAGTTTTATGATTAAGGTGCCAAAGAGAAGTATGAGTATGAAAATGGAAATATCATAGTTCAAAAAATGGAAATGAAATGAATATGTGGAAATATTTTTATTATAAGTTGCATGATCACGTTCATTTAAGTTTTAACGAAAGAAATTAATAACTAAAATGTATAATTATGTGCACTTGTATGTATACAATCACTAATATGTATAACTTAAAGATCGCAAGCTTTACTTGTATACATAGCCCGAGGCGAGGGGAAGGTGGCATGGACAACAAATGCTGGTATGATCATAGTGCAAATGAGCAACAACCTCCTAGCTCCCCTTCCTCCTATGATCTTTCCACCTCATTTTATTCTCCTTCTCTGAAATTGGCTCATGGCTACAACTCCATCAATATTGATTGATAAAATTAGATTTCAGAATTGGATGGAATCAACTTTGAATCACCAGAATGGGCTGATTTTTTCCCCAAAAATTGGCTAATGCCTGCAATTCTGATTAACTCCAACCATTTTTCAGTGATTTGGTATTATACTGAGAATTAGGATTCTTTGACTTGGTGTAGCTTATCCCAGTCCAATTGGCTTAGTCTGGATTGAAATTGATTGGCTTTGTAATTTATTGGAAAGCTTGAACATCTAAGTTGGCGGAGAAGGTTAATCGCCATCCTTGAGTTCATTTCCTATTTGTGCTCTGTCTTCCGTATGCATGTCTAACTTAAGACAGTCTAAGTGTTATGCAATGAAGTACAACACTGGCCTGAACTTGAAATTAGATGAAGGTCTGATACATGAATAATTATTTTCCCCGTGTAACATTGTTCAATGGATTGTTATGACAGTAGATTAGTCTTTTTTTTTTCAAAGAATTTTACTTGCAGCAATCCTTATTACTTGTTACAAAAATTTATCCACTAAATGGTATTGACATTTTGTTGAATATTGATTTATGTGATGTTGGTTTTGGATCATGACGACATTGTTCACTAGTATATCAAGTTAGTTTAATTACAATTAGTGAAGGCCAATCTTTGTAAAAGTCAGATGCATGTGTATCAATTTGGCCCTCATGACATTGTAAATAAGGTGGACTTGGGTTCCATAGCCGGGAATTGACACTATAAATTTTGAGACAGACTCATTATTGCTATGATGTTGGATTAGTGGGTTGTAATGGTTGCTAAATGAAGCTAAGTAGAGCCAAGAAATCTTTTACCGGACTTCATTGTACATCATGTTTGAATCTGAAACTCTTTGAACTGTAGCTGATCGACCATTCCAATTCATACTTTTTTATGCTGACGTCTTTATTTTTGGGTGCCTGTTTTATTTCTCAGAATTGCCTCGTCATTCTCAAGAGTGAAGGCACTTTAATCTTTCTCATTCATTTATCTTTTCCTTAGGTGGTTAAACTGTGAAGATCCGATGATTAATCACAGTCCTTGGACAGTAATGGAGGATAAGAAGCTTTTGTTTATTGTTCAACAAAGGGGCATTTACAATTGGATAGATATTTCAATTCTATTGGGCACACAAAGAACACCATTTCAATGTTTATTACGTTATCAACGGAGTCTAAATCCTCATATTCTGAAAAAAGAGTGGACAGAAGAAGATGATGTGAAGCTTTCTGCAGCTGTCGAGAACTATGGTGATAATAAGTGGCAGTTCATAGCTTCATGTCTAGAAGGCCGTACAGGTCCTCAGTGTTCTAATAGGTAAAGTCAAAATTTTCGTTTAAAATTTTTCTAAATCTCTTATTCTTTTTTAGTTTTGCTGATAGGAGAACCATAAACTACTATTTGATCATTCTTAAACTTGTTTTTTTATGTATTATTTATTATGCACCAGATTTTTTAGCAATTTGTCCTAAGTTTTTGGGTTTAATTGATGCTCTTTTGTTGATTATTTGGATAGCTAGTTAACTTGTTAGAGAAACAAGGTCTTATAGACCGTTAACAAATGACATTTACAAACTTGTTGATCCAAAAACATTAGCCTAGGAGCCTAAGACGATAAGTGAAATATTATATTCTCAAAGTATTTTAATATATTTATACAGAGGAAACATTAAGAAATATTAATGGCATAGGTATGCTGTATTTGATCAGTAATATAAAGCTATCAAAGCAGGTGAACTTTTTGTATATTAATCTAATATCATCTGTTTCAAGTTTCACCCATTTAATGACTAGTGAAGTAGTCTAGTTTGTACTTTCATGCATCAATGCTTTTTATACTGTTATTTTGTGTTAATTTGGTGGACACACAAAATATATCTGAATATTTTTTTATTTAACATAGTAGATCATATATTATTGAGTTGATCACTAGTTTGGAGCCTCTGTGAATGATTTTTATATGATAGGATTGAGACCTCAATTCTCCCTATAGTACTCCAGATTAATTCTATAATATAACATAAGTTGAATAAATTCTAATAATCTGATGTTAAATATGATATACTATGTATTAGTTGAGCGGAAGATCTTTAAGATAAGTATACAAAATATCAGCATAAACAAGGTAATAGTATCTGTCAGTCCAGCAATTCCATCATATGATTCATGCCTTGCATATGCAATGACAAAGTTGTTTTTTTCTTGCAGTTGCTGAGACTTGATAGCATACTAAAAGTTTGTATTATAAGAATGCTGCTTCCTGTAAGAGGACGGTATATGCATTAAATACTTATTTACTGGATTTTTTTTAGCCTTTTTGAATGGCTGCAAGAATTTGAATGCATTGCTGTAACAGCTCCTATATCCACTAGGAGGGTTACTAGCATGGTTCACCTTATCAGTTTGTACCAATGTACCAATCAGCTGTCGGTACAGTACGTACCGAGCTATACCAAGTCATACTGAATGTTCCAACATATAGTACATGAGGGTGTACTGATGTACTACCCATACTAGTCTCCTGTTGGATTAATGTATACCACCTGTATCAAGTGGTATATTGCAGTACGGCGAACCTCGGTTACTAGTGCTTTGAGCACACTCTTGGTAGTTACAATAACAACAACAACAAAGTCATAAGTCCTGACTATTTGAGATTGACTTCATGGATATTTTGCCTTGGTAGTGATGAAAATTGTTGTTGATCTAGATGGTTGACGTGGTTAGGTTAGGCACACTAAGTGCTTTTTTCTGTGCTGTTTGGCACTAATGCTTTTATTGGGGGCTGGTGATGATACAACTGGAATATGATTTTCCAGCAAGTGCAGTAGTGACAGAGTGGGTACCAAGAGTTTATAAGGATGCAACTATTGATAGAACAGTGTGATATATGATTTAATTACCTGAATTAAATAGCATGAAAAGGAAAATGAATCAAATTGCAAATTTTACTGGAGTCTACTGAAAGAACCTCTTATAAATGTATTGTTGTTTAAATGAAAACTGTGATAAAAAATCAAAATTTTTATTCGTCATTCTGGAAATGTATGTTGTTTGGTTTTGGTAGAGTTCTTGTTATTAGTCTATTACTCAATCACTTTTACATGATAATTTTCTTTCTTGATGCCTCATAACATGTGGGCTTGATTTTTTTAAGAAAGAATAACCAGGTCAATCAAGCCTCCTCACTAAATCCTAGTGGTAATAGGTGTAGATTTTTTTTCATTTATTTCTTTTTTCTATTTTTGGATTTATCATAATTAGACAGTCCCATTAATCTGAATAAGAATTCAAAGAATTGACAACAAAACCACATACCAGCAGCTGGTTAATCCTGTACATTCTCTCCCTTTATTTGTTCCTCTTTTTAGATAGCAACATTTGATAACTCAGTTTTTGGAGCACGAGCAAATGAGGCTGTTGTGCCCACCACATCAACATTTTTGTCTTTGGTGTTTGAAGATAAACAAGGAAAGCTGTGCATGACAGCTTTCTACTCTTCTTGAGGTTCAAGATTGATTTCATGGGGGCCAATGTGTTTTTTGTTGACAAGTTATGAATGATGAAGCCTATCATGATGATTTATTTTCTTACAATGACATCAGCATCTTTCCCCAAAATGTTCAAAAGGAAAGGTGTAGCAAAGTTAAAGAACGTGAGTGAGGCAACATGGTCTGTGTCCACCTTGGAGACAACTTAGATTAGAGGGGTGTAAAAATGGAGCAACTGGAGCTTGCTTAACCCAGTCCTAACCAAGTTCAAAAGGAAGAGGGCAAATCAAGCTTCTTTACTTTAAATGGTCACTATTTTTGGTTGATCATTTGGGAAGTCTTGGGAGTCCAGTTTTGTCTATGTATTTCCTAATATGATTGTGATATAGGTTAGAAAAGATTTTTAAGAAGTCATATTAGGAGAGTCGCAGAGGTCTCTTTTATTGATGGGATTTTGGAAGACACAAGTTTATCATAAAAGGCAAGTTCCCCATAAGTTATCTAGCAGTTGTAAGCTCTTGAAGCATGCTTGAGAACTTAATCAATATGCAATTAAAATAAGATCCATTTGAAGTATTTAACCTTTTCTTTATTATTTAACTTAATCTATTATTGATTTGGGAGATCTTTTCTCCTTGTATTATAGAGTAAACTACATGCATTATTTTTAGTCACTGAAAGAGAGATTTTTTACTAGATCTTATTAAGAGGATTTCACTATTTGACTCAAGGGTTGGTGTTGTTTTGCTTTTATTTATGATAATACCACTTTTCCATCTCAGCCACATTAACTTTTTGTAAAGGTTATAATTGTTGTATACTTGTATACTCATCTGCAGACTTCAAATGGTTGGACACTACAGATTGTAGTTGGTGTCTTATTTTCATCTGTTTAAACAAAATTTATGATCACACTGTTGCAGGTGGAAAAAAACCCTTAACCCTGAGAGGAAGAAAGTAGGTAGGTGGTCTGTGGACGAGGATAAACAGCTGAAAGTAGCAGTTATGCTCTTTGGGGCCAAGAACTGGAACAAGATAGCTCGGTTTGCACCTGGTCGGACACAAGTCCAATGTCGAGAAAGGTAGCAGTGTTGTTTTTACCTGCAGATAAGTATAATTTATTATGTCAAGGTGATTCCAAGTAGCTTTATTCTGGTGGCAGGTGGCTTAACTGTCTAGATCCAGCTTTAAATTTAAATCCATGGACTGCAGAAGAGGATGCCAAGTTGTTGGATGCAATAGCAGTTCATGGAAATTGTTGGTCTAAAATTGCTGCTTGCATACCTCCACGCACTGATAACCAATGCAGGAGGTATTGTCACCATCATTTATTGCTTAAAAGAGTTTTTATGTTTGGGCAGCCCATGGCTGTGATGTCTATCTTTAGTAATTAATTTACTTCTGAGTTTAAGATAATACTTCAAACTGTGGGTGTACAGGAGATGGAAGATTCTGCTTCCAGAAGAAGTGAAATTGCTTCAAGCTGCGGCTCAGATAAAGAAGACTGCACTTATATCCAACTTTGTAGACCGAGAAAGTGAGCGACCAGCAATTGGTCCAAATGACTTTACATCAATCGTTAATTCTACTATATCTGAAAAAACTGATGATGTGGAAGCTAGGAAGAAAAAGCTAAGGTACTATTCTTTAGATATACATAAGTATTCTTTGAATTTTGTCGTCATTCCTTTGTGCTTAGTTCTTGATCATATATTATTAAGCCTTGATGATTTTGCGTAAATTCACCTTGAAAATCTTATTATCTGACTGAGTTCTCATTTTTAACTTTTTTTTTTTCTAATGCCCACCTTGACAGTGATCATCAGCCAAAGAAGTCCAAAGCTAAGTCCAGAAGAGTCATTAAAGAAAATTCAATGGAGGATCAGGATATAAACAATTTTACTGATACTGTTCCTGCTGACTTGGCTCATCTACAAAGCACAGAATCTAATTCCACTGAGCGTCTTGGTATCTGCAGATCAGGGAATAAAAGATCAAGGTATTATCAATTAAGACACTGGACTCTATGGTCACAATTTGTATATGATTCCATTTGTACTTATATATTATTCTAGATCCTCATACTGTATTTATCTTTTGTTTATTTTATCAAGGTCTAGTGATAAAAGACCAAGAAAATCAAGAGTTAAATCCAGAAGTCATCTTAAAGAAAATTCAACAAAGGATTGCATGATAAATACTTCATCCGATATAGCTCCAGCCGACATGTCACTTACAACTGCTGTAAACTCGGCTTCTACAGAAGGTGTGCGCATTGGCAGGACAACGGATATAACATTGAGGTTTGTGGATCAAAATACTGAACATCAGGTGGTGGAGTCAAATTATCATCCTGTGCTGACAATTCTGCTACAGAGAGCATCAGTTGCCGGAGTAAAGAGCCAAAAGGTAACGAGGATAAAATATTTAGCAATCATTTCTGATGTAGCATCTTGTATAGTTTTAACTACTTTAATTTTCCAAAAAAGGTCTCTGGCATAACTGAGTATTGCTCAACATCTTGAATGCTCTAGTATTAATGAAAAAGGGGTTCATTTCTGATTTTGAGTCATTTTGTTTTCAATGACTTGCAAAAAGGAAGCACGAAGAATTAAAAAGTGGAGCACGAGAAACTACTGGTGGAACTGTTGGTGACAGTCTACTGGTTTCTGAGACAGATTATTCTGCCATCATGACTAATCACAGTCAGAGGGCAAGAAATACCAAATCAAGGTAGTTTTCTCTAAACATTCCTAGCTTTCTGTTTTTCATTGATAAATATTAAATTTAGCTTATAGCTCATCTTCTCAGCTATAACCTCCTAAAATGCAGAGGACCTGGAGCAAATGATCAAAACGGGAATTCTTGGTAAGTAATCCTCAAATTTCATTTTCTTCTCGGAAGATTGTTGTTAGATTGCCACTCAAATCTTTTTGGTGCATCAATTGTCTTGTCCAGTGAAAACGTAAGCAGAAAAAAAAAGATGCAGTGCAAAGGAACTCCCAGAACTATGTATGTTGGTGATGTTGATGATTCATCTCTTCTCATGGCATTTAATGAGAAAGAAAAAAGAAAAAGAGAAAATATGGTGTTTGAAGAGAACACACAAGCTGCTGAGGATCCACGATCCACTTAATACGATAGCTATATGTGGTCGTGGTGGTGATGATGATGATGATGATTCATTGATGATGATGATGATGATGATGATGATGATGATGATGATGATGATGATGATGATGATGATGATGATGATGATGATGATGATGATGATGATGATGATGATGATGATGATGATGATGATGATGATGATGATGATGATGATGATGATGATGATGATGATGATGATGATGATGATGATGATGATGATGATGATGATGATGATGATGATGATGATGATGATGATGATGATGATGATGATGATGATGATGATGATGATGATGATGATGATGATGATGATGATGATGATGATGATGATGATGATGATGATGATGATGATGATGATGATGATGATGATGATGATGATGATGATGATGATGATGATGATGATGATGATGATGATGATGATGATGATGATGATGATGATGATGATGATGATGATGATGATGATGATGATGATGATGATGATGATGATGATGATGATGATGATGATGATGATGATGATGATGATGATGATGATGATGATGTATATGTTACATTGTCCTTTTTACAGTGAAAATCAACAAAGTACTGACAAACATTTAGTACTGGATACAAGTGCTGACAATTCTGCTACAGAGAGCATCAGTTGCCGGAGTAAAAGAGCCAAAAGGTAACGAGGATAAAATATTTAGCAATCATTTCTGATGTAGCATCTTGTATAGTTTTAACTACTTTAATTTTCCAAAAAAGGTCTCTGGCATAACTGAGTATTGCTCAACATCTTGAATGCTCTAGTATTAATGAAAAAGGGGTTCATTTCTGATTTTGAGTCATTTTGTTTTCAATGACTTGCAAAAAGGAAGCACGAAGAATTAAAAAGTGGAGCACGAGAAACTACTGGTGGAACTGTTGGTGACAGTCTACTGGTTTCTGAGACAGATTATTCTGCCATCATGACTAATCACAGTCAGAGGGCAAGAAATACCAAATCAAGGTAGTTTTCTCTAAACATTCCTAGCTTTCTGTTTTTCATTGATAAATATCCTAGCTTTCTGTTTTTCATTGATAAATATTAAATTTAGCTTATCATCTTCTCAGCTATAACCTCCTAAAATGCAGAGGACCTGGAGCAAATGATCAAAACGGGAATTCTTGGTAAGTAATCCTCAAATTTCATTTTCTTCTCGGAAGATTGTTGTTAGATTGCCACTCAAATCTTTTTGGTGCATCAATTGTCTTGTCCAGTGAAAACGTAAGCAGAAAAAAAAAGATGCAGTGCAAAGGAACTCCCAGAACTATGTATGTTGGTGATGTTGATGATTCATCTCTTCTCATGGCATTTAATGAGAAAGAAAAAAGAAAAAGAGAAAATATGGTGTTTGAAGAGAACACACAAGCTGCTGAGGATCCACTTAATACGATAGCTATATGTGGTCGTGGTGGTGATGATGATGATGATGATTCATCTCTTCTTGCCACATTTTATAAGAAAGCAAAAAGAAAACAGAAATGTATAGTTACCAAAGAGAACATACAGGCTGCCAAATAAATTGCAGCAATCAAGTGAAAACACAGAGATGTTAGGACATTTTGAAAGAGATGAATGCAAGTATTCATTCAGCTGTGCATCCACTAATTGCTTAATAATATTTTATGGTCAGCTGAGGCAGCTTTGGTGAAGCCTGCTAGTCTTTGATAAGAGGAGTGATTCTGTTTATAAATGAAATGGATAAGATGGCATTGGATGAAGTGCTAACTTTTTGCTGTTGAGAATTGGTCCTAGATTATCTGCAATTTTGTACTGACATGATACCAGGATTAAATGATCTCGGCTACTTGACGATCATGCCCACCGTAGCAGAATCTTATTCAGTATCGTCACAGAAATGACCAAGATTATTCTTTCTGTGCCCTCTCAGGTATGGCAAACCTTAAGCCTTCTCTTTTGGCCCTTTGCATATAAATGATGCAAAGCTTCAGCCTAATCCATGTCATTGCAGGTCTACTGATATTAGTTGTGCTGTCTTAAACAAATGGGAAACCAGGTGGGAATTTCCCACTTGCCAGTTGACATTGTCTAATCGGTTTTGGGCTTTGGATAGAAGATGATGCTTCCGCGAGTTTTATCTTCATTGGCTTCACGTTTATGAAGTGTATGCACCTCAAACTGGTAATTGTCGTGAGTTTCATGCAGCCAGGAATGTGACCCGCTGTGCATTGTCCTCAATTTGCTTTTGTAGAATACATTGGCGCAATGGTATATTTTAGCATTTACTTGGAAACCGAATGAAACTATAATAAAAAAATGGTTAATCTATTATAACTCTTAAATCAACTCTATCTATATATAAAATCTAATATACCTATATATGTATATACTTACGATTGGACAATTTTATATATCAGAATCACTCTCGCTTAGCGTTAAGACTTGTGACGGGAATTAAGGGTTAATTTCATATTATGTCTGCAGTTAGATGTTTTTAACATATTAATTTTTAGATTTAAAAATTTACACTAAGATCCCAAATATTTATTTTTATTTATCCTAACATCGTTGACTTTATTGACGGAAGATATAGCACATGCATGAAATGATATAAAAACGATAGGTAAAAAAATAATTTTAATGTTAGTGACAAACGATGACGACGTGGGTGGCTATTGTAGTGATGGTCGACGATAACAATGTTGTGGTCGGCTTTGCCAATGTCGATCTAAACATCGACAATGAGGAAAAAGATGAGGCAAGGTAGTGAGGCACCTACGTCGATACTGGAGGAGGAAGAGGGGGGAAGATGAGACATCTACGTTGATGTTGCATCGTTCTGCCTCCTCTTCCTTCTCTAGTGTCGTTATGCATTTGCATTAGTGCCAGAGGAGGAAGAGAAGGCAGGCGAGGCCACCACCATGGTGTCACACTCAAATTCTCGAATAGTCACTTCGTCGAGTGGCATGGCGAATTTGAGAAAGGCGCATTCGACGATGAGGAGTGAGAGGTTGCAAGCGAGCTCGACGAAGAGGTGTGCTTACTTCGAGCTCTTGAGTTTTAGTTGATGCGGAAACGATGCGAATACCCCAGCCACAATGGCGTGGTCACCAACTTGTTTTGAGATCAGTTCCATGTGCAATCGAAGGGGATTCGATTAGATGGAAAGGACTTATCATCGCACAAAATGGAGGCTTAAAGAGTAAGTGAGAAAGATCTATACACTTCGAGCCTCTATTTTTTGTAGTGATTAGTCCTCATTGTCTGATCAAATCCCCTCTGGTCGTAAGCGGAGTTGATTTAGAAGTAGGTCAGTCACTATGTTGTTTTGGACAGGGCATATGCATTGTTCATGCGTCAGCTAAAGCTCAAAATCTCAAAAGCTCAAAGCAAGTGTGCCTCTTCCTCGCAACCTCTCCCTTCTTCTTATCACCCATCGCCCCTTCCTCGAATCCATCACACCAATGGATGAAGCGACCATATGAGGATTTGGGCGTGCCATTGTAATATTGTAATGGTGGCCTCACCTTCCTCTTCTTTCTCCTCCAGCGTCAATATAGATGCAAAGTGGCATCAAAGGAAGCAGAATGGTGCAGCACTAACACAGATGTCTCACCTCTCTCCTCTTCCTTCTCTAACGCCAACGTAGATGTCTTATTACTTTGCCTCATTTTTCTCCTTGTCATTAATACTCGAATCGACATCGATAAGATCAGCCACCATCATAACAGTCATCCACGGTATCATCGTTTATCAGTACCATCATTTTCGTATCATTTATATATATACTATCTTGTGTTAGATCTTCTATTAGTAAAATCGATAATATTATGATAAATAGAGTTAAATATTTACTTTCATAATAGAGATTTTAATATAATTTTTTTAAGTATAATAATAAGGATGCTAAAGGAAATCTAACTATGGATGATATAGGACTAATGTGTAATTAGTCCGAAATCGGACGACGCGCTTTTACCTGTCATGAGTAAAGTCCTAACATTGAGTTGCTAACGCGTTGACGGATCACCGAGTCCGCTTTCGAGCCCGAATCCAAAGAAGACGGGCCCACCTTTTTCTCCACCCTACCCGCCCAATGGGCCGAGGGAGGGAAAGAGGGGAAGGGGATAAGAAAAGATAATACCATTGCGACGGCAACGCAAATGGCTCGCGCCATCACAAGCGCTTCCTTCTCCGCCTCGCCTCCTGGCGCTCCACACCTCGCCCTCCGCTGCCCCTGGATCACCCGGTCGGTTTCCGCCAGCCTCCATTCGTCTCCGATCGGGCTCGCGCGAAGCCCCAGACTGCTCGCGCGCGCGACGGCTCCCGTGGCCTGCGCCCCCGACCTCCTCCAGGCCGCAAAAGTTACGGTGAGGCGGCAAAAGGTGTAGAAATTCCATTGCTTGTTTTGATCGACCACGGGAGCTGATGCGATCGATGGGCAGGTGGATGAGTATGTGAGAAGCGGCATGGTGGTTGGGTTGGGTTCGGGACGCGCCTCTGTCTTGGCTATAAAGTATCTGGGTCAGCGGCTGCGCGAGGGAGCTCTCAAGGGCATTGTAGGAGTCCCCACGTGAGACCTTCTGCTCCTCCTTTCTTCACCTTCAATTGATGGCGTGTTAGGTTTCATGCGATTCAAGTGGCTACAACACCACGGTCAAGGAAATTAGGTAGGGATATCCAAGATGCTGTTAGGGCTTTCTAATGTTTCACGAATTAATCTTAATTCCATGAAACATAAACCTTTGGAATACATAATATGAGATGTTGCTTGATGGATGGTCGGAATGTTCCAAAAAGTAGATGCCATACACAACGTATGTGGGATACAAACTGGGCCTCTGATCCTTTATGCATAAGGATGGGTGATGGAGTCTTGCTCACCAACAATAGAAAAGAAATGAAGAAATTGTGGAAAAAAGCAAGACAACAAGAAAAAGATCAAATGCCTTTCTAGATGAAAGATACTGTAAAATAGTGAGTCCTGTTGACATTTATTTTTAAATCCTAGGCTATACAAAAGATAGGGTCACAGTGCATTATAACCCAATTTATTCATAATATAGGAAAAAATTATTATATGAAGGATAACATATTTGTTTCTTGTCCAGCTTAGAACTTTTTAATGAGATATCTAACAAATATAAAAACCTGAGGAACATTATGGTTCCACACAAATTCTTTCTGATGACCTTGCTGACTCTTATATGTTCAGTGATATTCACATAGTTTCATCAGTAATGATCTGATATTAGTCTGTACCTTCTTATCATTACTCAATTTTATCTATAAATATAATCATAATTCCTTTGTCCCATCTGTTTGAATTGCTGCTGCTCATCTTGCGCCTTCATTCTGCAGTTCTGTTTCCAGTGCAAGCGAAGCAGCAAAAGCAGGAATTCCACTGAACAACTACCAAGAGAATCTTCAAGTGTGCATACATTCTTATTGTCAAATATGTTGGTTGCTTTTGTGTTGGTTGTAGTGAGTATTTTCATGTTTTAGATTATTCTTTAATGGACCATTAGAACTTCCTCTCATATTTCTTTCCTATGGTCTAAAATTCCAGACCAGTGAAGTAGATTGAAAAAGCTGATAATCTTCTAGCTTTTATGCAGATTGATTTTGCATTTGATGATGCTGATTTGATTGAAGAGAGAACACTAACCGCTATAATTGGACGGAGAAAATTTGAGGGTGGGGAGTCCATAATTGAAGAAAAGGTACGTTGTCTCTTTGCATTTCAAGGCACATTCCACCATGATAATGAATCATGTGGCCTCAGCTGGTAATTCAGACATCTGCAAGCATTTTATAGAAGGAGTCTTTAAACTTGTGTTCATGATATTGATATTTGTGGTGATGTTGTTGTGCTTCATTATGCAGTCAATTGTGAAAACAGCTAGTGGACTTGCTTTCATTGTTGCTGAGAATCAATACACAAGTGATCTTGATGGATCTATTCCAGTCTTGGTTAATAGTGTATGTTACTCTTCAGTTCATTGGCAAAGATGCACTGTATCTGTTCACTATCAGTTATACCAACAAGATTTAGTGTTTGTTGTCAGGGTAATTGGCTGGAGACTGCTGAAGAAATAGATGATTTGTTTCTTGGAGATGCCGAGGTTTGCTTCCGTGCACTTCTTTGAAAAAATACAAGAAATGGAAAGAACATTAGGGGTGATCTTATGATGACTGCCTTAAATTACAAAACTGGCATAACCTGCTTGCTATTTCCTATCCATCAGCCTTCTTGATGTTTTTTTCTGCATTGGTAGTCAAAATATCTTTTGAACATGCTACTCTTGATGCAAGATTTGTTCTTATCTTCTGGGATTATTGTAAAGGTATGGAGAAGACCATCATCTGGCGATGCAGGTCCACTGGGGGGTGACTTCCCATTGGTTACTAGAGAAGGACACCATGTTCTTGATGTCATCTTCACATCTCATATACTTGATCTAGGTAAGAATCAACGTAAGCAAGCCTCACTTTTTTTCTTAATTAATTTCCTTATAATCAGTGTTGTTAAGTTTTTGTACATCTAGAAATTTATTGTGGTTTTGAATTTTATATTTCAATAGTGGGAACTGTTAACTAACATGAAATTGCAATCATTGGGATCATATAACTAGATACTACTGCTGGGAGTAAGGAAAGTATGATATATTTGTTATAGTCCTCTATAGGTGGATAGTATGGGAAAAAAAATAAAGATGCAACAGCTATAACATCTTTATTTTATATGTAAAGTACATGAGAAACAATTAATCAAGATCCGGTTGTGGAATTTCATAGGTGAGCTTAGAGAAATAACTAAGAATCAGATAATAGAAGTACATGCATCGAAGCACCGAGATTGCTACATTTGCCATTCCATAAAACCAAATGGATAGGTTTCGGAAACTGATGACTGTGTTTGTTTAGAAAAATATAAATAATCTGATTTGTTGATGGTAACTTTATCATCTATGTTTCCCCATGTCATGATTGTTATCATAACTAATTAGAATATGCAGAGAATTTTATGATGTCTGCCCATCTTGACTTTTAGTTCCATTGTTTCCAGGACAAGTAGCAGAAAGCCTGGACCAAATTGATGGTGTTGTGGACCATGGAATAATATGTGGCATTCCGTTAGTTCTCTTTGATCCTTATGAATTATAAGATTTATGGTCTTGATAGTTCTCTTTTTCCTCAACTCTAATACAAGTTGATGCATATATATTGTTATTAGACATTAGAAGATTAACTTCCTGCGGAATATAAACTAAGATTGACAAACAAAGTATTAGCCCGTTAAGTTCAGTATAAGTTACAAATTACAATTATTAAACTTAGGCAAGTCAATGATTCAGTAATGAATTCTAATGCTTCTTTTCTAATACCTTCAAGATTATTAATATGTATCTGTCTATATTATCTGGAGAGGCAAGGATAATACCTTTTGTCTACTCTGCAGATGCACTGTGATAATTGCCTCGAATGACGGAGTAGAAGTCGTCGATAACTTGTCGAAGGACCGAGTAATTGACAGCTTATGAAGTAGTCTGCTAAGTACTGGAAATTTTATTTTATGCACATCAAGAGTTCCATAAGCTGAAATCACTTTGGATGTATTGCAGGTCCAAAGATTAATCTAGGATGCACGTACCATGGAAGAGCCATCATTTAATTCATCTGATTGTGCTGTCCAGGCCTAAATTGTTTTGACTTCATCAATGAGATGATAAATACCAAATGTTTTTTTTTTTTGTTTTTGGGGGTGGTTTGCATACCCACAGTCACTTCTGATGGGGAGTGATGTAAATGGCTATAGAAAACCATCAACCCATTTGTCTCTGTGCACATAACAAGCTACGTATGAATGCATTAGTCGTAATTGCTGGAGTCGTGCATCGCGGCAATATCATATGAATGGCATTACCACAGAGTGAAATATTGAGATGAAAAGAGGAGAACAGAACAGGGCAACTTGCTTAAGTATGATAACTATACCTAGAATGGGCTAATTATAGATTATTTTATATAGTTAGTTATTTTTAGCATCTCGATATTTATAATTATAAAAGTAAAATATTTAGATTTATTTATCCTAACATCATCGGTTTTACTAATAAAAATATAAAAATAAAAGATAAAAAGATATTTTTAACATTCTAGTTGGTAGTGTCAGAGGTGGTGGATGATGATGTCATTGGAGATCGTAAGTGACTGTTGTGGATAAAGAGAGCTGTGGTGAGAGGCAAGGGTTACCTTTATATCAACATTGATACAAATATAAAGCAATATTATTTTACATTTACATTAACACCGATGCAGTTATTGAGCAATTGGCATCGATATAAATACAAAACAACTTTCATCTATCGTTACTCTTCTCATCGACAATAACCACCCATAACCTCTAACAATATCATCATCCCTTTTTTTTATTTTTTATTTTTATTTAATAAAACCAATGATATTAAGGTAAATAAACCTAAATATTTTATAGTAAAGATAACTAACTATAATTAGCCCACCTAACATTAGAAATAAGCATCGGACACTTAATTAGAAGTTGGAGGTGATGTGTTACAAATTCCAATACTGAGTGCTAATTCAACTCAACAGATTCAGCAACAAAGCTAACGTTTCAACCCTTATTGCCTGCAGCTTACCAAGAAGAGTCTCATTACCCAAATCTGTCCAAATGCATGCTCGTTTTATAAATTTGATTCTCAGAAAAATGTGCCCTGGTAGTAACATTTGAATTGCAGCTGCATCAAAATAAACTCGTTACCGAATGCAAACAAAGAGTTGATATACAATCTGAATTTTCTGCATATCCCTGTAACTTTTCTTTGCAGCACTGTTTCATATAGGACTGTTTACAAACAAGATCGTGTGAAAGAATCGTACAAAGACAAATTAACCGAAGGGTAAAAAAATTATAGTGATCATATAACATGCTCGAACACTTGGATACTCCAAGATATCAAACAAATGGTTAGCACAATGACTTCCAAATTCTGTTCACCACTCCACCCTAAGTCAACAACACTATTAGAGGGAAGAAGTTTAGCTAGTTTCAACTCCCCCAAATTGTATCACCCAGCTTGTGGGACATAATCACTCAGAATTTACTCGGGTTCAGGTTCTGAAATCACATACATATGTGACGTTTCCCTTCCGTTGTCAATGTATGAAAAGCAAATAAAAATAGCTGTTGCAACAAAGAACAATCCAGAAAAGGCAATAAACTGCAAGAATATTGAAAGACCAGATAGTTCCTGCATTAGAACAATTTTCAAGTCATCTATAAATGAAAAGTAATCAATGTATTAATACACCGACTTAGTTCTCATATATTTATCGAATCATCAAAAAAATGTTGAACGATCACTAGCTTTTTGCTCGGCTGCCTTTCCAGACAATTCTTCAAAAATAATGTAATGTGAAATTGATCAAGATCTACATTATTCATGACTATTTAAAGAACAGATTATGAGCAACATGCTAGTGATGCTGTGTTTTTTTATATAGAGGACATATTTGTAGTATTTATTCAAATTTCCACTTCCACTCAATACGAAGACATCTACATAGAATGGAGGATTGTATATGAAACATCATACACTTGTGCCATTATATATTCATCTTTGTAACTCATCTTTCCGATACTTCTGAAACTCATACCAATTTGAAGTGTTCAAACAAAGCAGGTCAACATTTCATTAGAAAGAAAAGATAAACTGTCTATACTTACAACTGCCGCTTGAAGTAATGTCTCAATTAAAAGCCCCGCAAAATTATTAATTGAGAATAGGAGGATAAATTGTCCATTTTGTAGGAGACGTCCACATTGCACACTCACAAGGCAAGCAAAAGTTCGGTAGATTGCACAAATTGTCACATAAAAAACATATGCTCCCCAAATATTGGCATAAACTCCCATGCTAATGCAAAGAATACCCATAAATGCTGATCCGAGTAGATAAATTAATTGGCGTGATCTATCTGCAAACTTATCAATATAAATGGCATAATAAGAACCAAGACTTCCTGCTGCTTCAGATACTGCAAGAATATGGCCATTAAATTTGGATTGTGGATCAATAGCATCAAAGAGATTTGTTCCATAATTTTGTACCAACGATATACCAGCAAATGCAACTGCCCACCTGGAAAGCAAAAAAGGAGCCATGTGAAACAAGAATGATCAATGCATATAAAAAACATCTAGCTGCTTCATTAAAGAGTATTTCGGGCATGGACAAGTTATTCTGATGATTTTGGCACCCATTTCCATCAACAACCTATAAACTCTGAGGTTAGACAAATGAATTTATTAGATCAAGTCATTATTATGCATTACCACCTAATGAATTTTGTTTTCCACTGTAGAAAACTAAACACTGAAACCTCTCAGCAAGCACAATATTATTGTTCTTCTCTATGTTTTTCACTATCGAAGTGTTTCCTCTTCCTTCAAATCAGCTTCACTAGTCTTGAACTCCATTCATGTATGATTGACATTAGCCGATCAACAAAAAACTATCAGCATATTGGGAATGCTTACTTATAAAAGGTTTTTCAAATTTCTGAATCTTTGTATAAAAAAAATACAAGAGCCAATTTCCCTAAGCTTTTCATTGAGCCTACAATCACCACTTTTGCTGCCACCAGCACCACCAACACCAATATCATGATGACACCAGTGACAGTGCTGCTACCACTATGGTTGCTATCATTCCTAACATCAGTGAAGAGTAGTTGAGGGACAGAAAGAAAGAGAGGTATGAAAATGACTTCATATATTTTTCTGTGAAGAAATCAGCTGAAAAACAAAATTTAAAAATGGAAAGAAATTAGAAATCAGTATGCGCAAAATCTCATCATGGTTTTAGCTAGCAATCAAGTGTGAAATAAACACTTGCATGAGTTTGTCTTTTTAACATCTTTCAGGGATGCAAACTGGTTTGCTTATTGCCTCATGGTCAAGTCAAGGAAGTTGTTTTCCTTTAAAATCTGTTTAGACCTATAAGTATCTATTAGGCTGCAAATACAGAATTACTGACCACAGAGACAGAATCTTCAAACTCTGACCATTCCATGTTTCCTTCAATTTAGCATTCCACCCCTGTTTATGAATTCCAAAAAGGTCATCCATGTCAGCGAAAAAAAATTGTTTGGTCAAAAAGGATTTAAATAGGAAGTCCAATACAGAATCAACGATTTGGACTATTCTGCGATACAACTGATCCTGAAGACAGTTCCATTACAATTAAGCTCTTTTTTAATAGAATGACTCAGTTAAGAGTTGATTATAAGGCAGTATTAAACTCGAAAGGACAGATAAAGGGAATATTACGTAATACAACTATGTACAGATATCTCAATCAAGAGCTGATCATATGCCATGATATCTTTTATTACCTTTACAAGAGTAATGTTGAACTCATAAACAGAGAAAATAGTTGTACTTAATGCAACACCACTGAGACATCATTTTTGGCACCCAACTAACATAAATGCTTTCTAATTGAATATCTTGCAAGTAACTAAAATCTGATATATTAATCCCTATTTTGCTAATTGTTCAACATTTGAGTTCTCCTGGAAAACGAGATTGCAAATAGGATTTTCACAAAAGAGATTTAAAAGGAGGCCAAGTGCATGAGACTCCAGCCGATCTATATCCTATGGAGAAACATATCTGCATAATCTTATCACTACATGCACAGAGATTACTTTTGGGATCCCTTGGAACCTAAGTCATGATGGGGCAACATTGCCATAGCAAGTAAGCAATGTTCTTTCAAGCTTAGACAGAAAATATTGCCTTTAACAATTATGTAATCCTCAGAATAAATTGTTTAACATGCAAACATTATTTGGTAATGAAATGAATGATCAACTAAAAGGAATGGGTGAATGGATGTCCCACTTAACATAGAAAAACACCTCCTAGTACCCTTCATGATTTACTGATAAACAGTAGACTTGAATGATGCAGTATTACTTCGCAAAGCAAGTTGTAGAAATTGGATAACGACATCTTTCCCTTTTTTCTTGTTTTGAGCATGTAAAGCTCTCCCACCAGTTTAGGGAGGCTAATACATGCACAAATTGGATCGTTAGATTTGTGAGACTGTCAAGGTCTAAGTTTGTTTGGAGAGGAATGTTTCCTCCTCTTCATCATTTTTTGAGTGCTGATCTTCAAAGCACAGGCTGTACTCGTTTTTGGAATTAATAGAAAGGAATGGGTGAATAGATGTCCCAATTAGCATAGAAAACACCTCCTAGTACCCTTCAGGATGTACTAATAAATGGCTACCTGTAGAGACCTAAATAATGCAGTATATCTTGGCAAAGCAAGTTGTAGAAATAATGATAGTCTACACGTCATAAAAAAATTTGTAATCATATTATCATGTGTAAAAACTAGGGTAGGTGCCCTAACTCTTAAAGGGCCATGCATTTCACAGTCATGCTTAACAGAAGAAATTTTAAAACCCAGTAAATTGAAATAGGCTTTGGTTCAACGCATTACTTTTCGGTTAGCAGAAGTTTCAGAAAATATTACTTAAGACCATGGTTTGCAATACCGTACCGTACTACTCGGTACGGGCGGTATGTACCAGTCCGATAAAGGACCAGTACAGATAGTACATTGGCATACCTTAGTGTATCATATGTTGGTACATTTGGTACAGTCGATACGTATCGTACCGACAGTTGATCGGTACACCGGTACGGTATGGTATTCAGAACCTTGCTTAAGACCATATTTATTCATATTTCCTACGACCTACAAATTGAACAAATATGTGTAACAAGTCTAGAGAATGTTCATGGGCATGCTCAATGTTTCTAGCCTTCTCTCTAAATAGACTTTTTCAAGTAATACAAACACTAGTTTCATAGGTCACAAAGGTGCAATCTAGACAATTCGCATCATCAAAATAATTAAAAAAAATTATTGCACTAGATATCATATATTAAAAGGATAAAGACAAAATGATAAAAAAATCCACAACATTTACCTCACTTGGAGGCCAAAGTATAGTCGTAGAAGGCAAAGAGCTCAAATAATGATCCTTGGGCAAAAGGAATGTTGAGGTGCAACAAACACCTAGCTACAGCCATAGAAAGAAAAGTTACTGATGGTGGGAACAAAGGTAATATGCAAAGAATAAGGAGAAAATAAGCATAGTTACATGATTCATAATTACTTCTATAGCCTAAATGGTCAGAACAACCATGCATACATACCGCAGTGAGCGAGATAATAAAGAATATCTCATATGCAGCTTCTTTAAGGGCAAGAAACTGACCTATCATAATAAACAAAAAAAAAAAAGAAACTTTCAGCACATCAGCTTCCAACCTCGATTGAGCAAACACTGCTCAAATTTTCTGACCTTAGAAACTTAAATAGAAACAGTAACAATATTTACATATGAAAACAACATAACAGTTTTGTCCAATCTCAGGCTCAGACACTCAGCTCAACAATATATGTAATAAATCCTAATTTAATAATGCTTAAAAATCCACCCAGTTCCTGCATAAGATTGTGTTTAGAACAGATGGTAGACATGCTTTGGTCAATATATAGTATGGAACTGAAACTGGTAGAGATGAGCTGGGAAAAATTATCCAGAATAAGGAGAATAAGAATGAACAGAAGAAAATAGAGGAGAAAATGAAAGATAAAAAATAACAAAATTCTTTGGTCAATAACCCATTATTAAAATAAAAAAAAAATTATAGAGACAATCCTACAAATCCAGAGTTAGATACCTAATTTCCTTTTTTTCTCCTTAAATATGCTTGCAAGGACCCTAACCATGTGATGGTAGGAAAGCTGTATGTTTTTTATATTTTAAAAATAAAGAAGGATCCACTTTTACTGGCTAATAGCCTGTCTAATATGCAAATTATTTGCCAACTAATTGAACAACTTAAAAAGAAAAGAAAGGTCTTTGACTACAACAATCCTTCAACTATATCAAGCTAAATTGAAGGCACCGGAATGTTGAGAACTTCAAATAAGCTCTCTAATCATGAGAAATACTGAACTAAGATTGACAACAAATCAAAATCCACTACTTGATATTATAACATATCCAAGTTTGTACCAGGAAGTGCAATTTCCTTGATTATCAATGTAAGGATGTTGTAAAATCTTGCTATCATCCTCAATAGCCTAAAATAATATAGGTTCCTTTTTTTTCAACACTTGTTAGTAATTCAATGGCTTTTTTGGCATGAAAGGTTCCATTTATCTTGGCACGATAAAAGAAAATTTAAGAACCATATTTTGCCTCTCAGCAGCTGCACATATCAAATTTTGATTCAACCACATGCCAGCTCTTTGAGACAGATCAGTGTGCTGCTGACCAATAGCTTTCTCGCATGGGCCATGCCAGAAGTCTCAATCGGCATGGCTGACATCAAATGTAAGTTATGGAGGGAAATAATCCCAAATTTCTATAATAGGTGTAATTCAGGATAACTAAGCTATATCCTGGTAGAATATATGAGATATACACTAATTGATGTATATCAAACAGATATATAAGGTTTTCAAGGATGCTGATATAACCAATGCAAGGTTTACTATTTTCCAGAGAACCGCAACAACATGCATAGTGTGCAACCATTATCAACTAAAACTTTAAAAAAATGAACAAAATAAAGTTGATTCCCAAACACATGATGACTATGAGTTATAAGAAAATCAATACTAGATATCCAATATTTTCTGGAGTACATTATCCAATATATAGCCACACTAGCATACCCAATTCAGAAGCCAAAACGAAGGACAAAAGTGAAACTGTTTGAGTTAAACTCGTCTGCAACATAAAAAAAGAAAATAAGTGCAATTAGACGCCAATAAACAAGATCCATAATTCACAATGAACCACAATTAATAAGATAAGATAAACAAAATACGTAATAAAAAGAACAAATTAAGAGCCATAATTTCATATAAGTAAGAAAACAAAGTTAAGCAAAGAGCCACAGCAAACCTACTAGATTATTGGGCAAATGTTACTTAAGCATAAAAGCCACTAGTGATACATATAACTGCCATTTATACAATTAATTGTAAACTACTATTGATTTTTTATTATTTTTCCTTCACATTAATGGACTTCTCTCAGGTGCTTGTCACATGATCTCAAGTTGGCTTCAGTTGTAAAAGCCTATCACTAATGTCCTCATCCAACACATGACCCATTTGGGTTTATAGTCAAGATTGAAATAACTTCAGAACAAAACCAACTGTTACCTATTGTAAAACCTTTTTTATCAGCTCGAGGATCAAAAACGGATCTTAATCTGATTAAATATATACAGATAGAAGAAAGAAATATCCTATGTTTTGTGGTTTTTTTAACCAGATTTGAGGACAAAAGGCCAAATAGAAAAAGAGAGTTACCCTATAAAGATAGTCAAGTGGTACCAACCTTTAGGTGGTGAGATCTAAATACTACAATTATGTAGCTAGCAAAAGAACATTGTACATATAGCATCAATGTAGCAATTTCAAGATATATAGCAATAATAAAGCAATTTTAAGACTCTTGTATGGAGTAATCTTTTTCCTTGTTTATAAACTGGAAAAGCTGGCAGGGAATAGCAAATGCACAATAAGTAGACAACTCTACCATTGTTTGATATTCTTCTTCTGCTACAAGAAGAAAAATATATGAGGAGAAGACCAAACGTGCTGATGTCCCAAATCCATATATGACCTAGCAGCAAGGAGATTAAAAAATCAGTGAAATGCAAAGTCTATCAGGTAAAAGAATGCATTTGTGATCACAAACTTTGCTGGGGCCATTTACATGAAGCTATGACATGGTAAAATTATTACAGCATTTCAACAAACTATAATTCTACCAAAATCATCAGTAGAATTTTTGACATCAGTAGAACATGTTCATGTCAAACACTCCCTAGCACAGGATGTGCAGTGTGACTAGAATTATTGTTTGACTTTTATAAGGACAAAAAGGATTTTAAACATGCAACCTTCTCATCAGAATAGATTCCGAGAAAAGAGAGAGTACGTCATATAGGCACCAGTTGAAGTCATCAACATGTCAAACCCTGCTGATAGGATCAAGATCAATCAAAAAACCATAAACAGATAAATTTTGGTTTCCAGATTTGCGAGTTGCGTAACAGATTGTTTAGCCAATTACGAGCAAACTTCTTATATGTACCTGACTTGGAAGAATGTTACAATTTATATCGAATGTTAATGTCATGCTGAACTAGTTAAATGGATTTACCTGCATAATTTGCATTGCTATAAGTGACTGCCCATACCATGCCATCAAATACGTTAAAAATAGTCCAAAAGCCCCTAAAATTGTAGCATCTCGATCAGCAGGGTTTAGACAGAGATAAAAAAGAAAAAAGTGACATGTTTTTGACATTAAGAGAGTAAAATAGTCACTGAGATATTTGATTTCATTGACTTAATTAATGTTGACAGGATAAGGGTATCAATTTGTCAACTGTCATTTACATAACTTCAAGAAACAAAAAAGGATACAAAGAACAAATGAACAAAGAGGATAGTTGACAAAAATGTCTCAAAATGATATTTGGTTTTATTGACTTGGATAATATTGATAAATTATCCCAATAAAAAGAAACACGTCATCATCATTGAGAATGTAGGAAATTCAAAGAGACAATCGGTTATATGACTTAATACTGACATGATAAAAATGTTAATTTGTCATTCAGAATTTATATGAGCTCAAGAAAGCATAAGTAAACTATGAGCACAATTAACAGATTGTTCAATAAATGGTCACATTGTCTGTCCTCATAATAAGCACGAAATTTTGAAAATAAACCTGATTGCTACAAGGTATGATTAAAACTAGAGTTTGTCATTTCAGATACCAAACTCATCTCAAAGATTTGTCAGGTCAGTACAAACTAATATATACTGGTGTACCAACACACGGTACACATCGGTCTATACACGTGTACTGACACACGGTACGCTGGGGCATACCGATAAGGACTCGGGCAATCCGCATCTCAGTCGCCAGTCGGACCGATCCATACCACCCATATCATACCAACTTGGGCAGTACAGCAAACATGGACTAAAACAATTGAACATGTCTGTGTCACTATTCAATTTGACTACTCTGCATCTTGTAAATGTAAATTTTAGTGTAACAAAAAAATTAAGAAGTAATACATCCAATTTCTCACATTAATCTAATACTCAAGTAATTCCCCTTCTTCAGGATACACAAATCAAGTTATTGGCATGCACACAAGCACACATGCATGTACACACTGACACACGCATACACGCACACTGATGACCACAAATGCAAAAAGGTAAAAGCAAGAAGAAGTGATAGAAAGGGAAAAAAGATGATGCATCATATTGCGAGGACTAAGTGTAGTATCTCAATCTCGAATGTGGGCTTTGGCTTTCATTATTATATAAGTTGTTACCCACCACCAAAGAGCATTTTTGAGTATTCCTTTATGGGAGCTTGAGCCATGTGACTATTGACCTTGTGTCATGGTAAATATGATATTAAAACAACAATCATTTGTGGTGCTGGACCAAGAATTTAAATCACAATCCAGTTTCGATTTTGGTAACCTATTGAACCGCTGTGGAACTAATATACTAGGCCATACCAACTTGGACCACCATGTATCATTGAATAAAATAATAAAAAATGATATTGTTCTGATATCAAGTTAATATGTTTTGATATCTATACTTAGTTGGTAATATCAACCGTACCAATTGGTACAATTGAGATTCGAAACCTCGGAGTGAACCATAATGGGACCCATTGTGCATCCTGATGAAGAGTAGATCCAGCAAAAAGCAAGCACCAAAGCGAAAACAACATAGTCAGACAAAGCACATTAAAGCCCACATCACCTGGAAGAGATCCATTGTGTTTGACATTTGATGTGTGTGACTTGACAAGGATGTTAAGGATTTAAATGGAGAAGATTGTACACTCCAATCCAATTAGTTCCACAATCGTTTTGGGAATCTAACTTTAATTAGTATATGAGTTGGCACCCACCCTCAAAAAGCATTTTGTAAGTACTTTTTGGGAGCCTAGCCCTCTTGGCCATCAGATTTTTCACTGACAGTTTTCCTCACAAATGGCATATATATCACTAACATTCTCTTTTTCTCAGTTAACTAAAATATAGACAAGCCTAGAACAGATCTGATGTCGCTGAGCATGCATAGTTCTTATGACATAATTTGTTATAATGTTTAGAATATTCTTATCTTAAAACATAACTTACTCTATTGTTCATAATATTATCTTACAAAGTAAATATGACAGTTATTCAATTGACAAAACCCAAATCTTCTTCGTTTAAATAAAGCATACTAAAACGACACACTGTCTAATCTTACCTAAAGTTATCACAAGTTTGTGAGAAAGGTAATAGCACGCTGGCGCCATGATCAATGTAAATATAAGTTGAGCATAGACACTGGCAGGAAATATGCTATTTGCGACCTGCAAATACAAAAGAAGAACCACATCACACAGAGAGAATCTTGCCAAAACTCAACCGACGCAACAAACAACCCTAATCCCAAGCGAAATAATACGATATTATGAGAGCAACGGATGCAGCAATACCTGGTAATTGGTGAAATTCTTGACGGAGGTGAGGTAGGGGACGAGGTAGGGCTCGATCGGGAGGAACTGGGACGTGAAGGAGTACAAGAGGAGAACCACGAGCAAGGTCCTGGGGATCGAATTGCTCTGGGGAACGAGGGATCTCAACCACCCATACCGATCCATTCGTCACGGAAGAGGGCGGAACAAGAAGCCCACCCACCCGGCCGTCCTCCGGTGGAAGAGTACGGGGGTTTCTGGTCAACCGCTCGGCCCTTTTCGCCTTCCTTCTGCCACGAACCGCTTATTGTTGGGCTCGTCCACGCAGAGTTGAGATCGACAAGTAGGCTGTTCGAAGAGTTGATCTCAGTGTGGCAGGTCCAGTTCGATACATAGAATAAATATATCAGGCGACGAATGCTTTCCTACGATGAATGTCGATAGAGATATCATCTCAATATCCAAAATAACGATCTATCTTTTAAGAAAAATTAATTTTTATATTTTATAATCAATAAATTGAGTTCGGGTATGACTCTGCGATGCGACAGACGTCACGAGTATCATTAAGATAAAAATTAAAATAATTTGATATAAAAAGATATAATTTATATTTTTAAAATAGAAAAGATCAAAACAGTTGATGGAGCGGTTTGATGATTTATTGATTAAACCAAAACCTGATCAGATTGAAATTAGTTTGATGATTTATCGATTCCAAATCGAATCGAACATGCACGGTTCGATTATGATTCCTAATTTTTGGGAACCACAATCATCGGTTCTAATTTCGATTCGAACCAATGTTTTTTCCTATTCTAAATTATTAATATTTTTATTTTTATTTTTATTTTTTAATTAAAAAATAATAGTTCGAATTGGGACTATAATCGACTCTAATGCTATTCAATACTGTTTTACAAAATATAGGAACCGCAGTCATATATATATTTCGAATCGGCTATTCCGAAACCAAGCTAAGTCTACCTTCAACTTTGGTGACTATATAATATATATATAATATATATTATTTTTAATTCGAAAAAAAAAAAAAAAAAAAAGGCATTCCTTCTTGTAGGACTGTTCTCAGCAGTGGCCATGGCATCCGTTCCACAGACGCGGTAAGCTAATGGAATCCATAGCACCGATGAGCTTGCCAGATAAGCTGTTTTGGTATCTCAGGTGCCGGGCAAGTATAGACCCAAGAGCAGTTCATGGCCTCTCTTGCAAGCTTGGTTGCCTGTGCTCCACCTTCTTCTGCAACAGCCTTCTCCATGCCTACACTCGGGTATCAAGTTCAGTGCCTGCCGATGCTCGCAAGTTGCTCGACGAAATCCCTCAACCAAATGTCGCCACTTGGTCGACCGTGATCTCTTGCTACGCGCGTGCCGGCGATCTAAGACATGCTGTGTCTTTGCTTAGAGAACTCCTGCAGGAAAGCATTAGTGGATGCGAGGGTGACAACTTTCTTCTTCCTCACGCAAGCAATCTTGGTAACGTAATTGCAGGCTGTGCTCGTGCCAAGGACCTAAAAGTCGGGCTGCAAATGCATTGCACTGCGATCAAACTTGGAGTTGAAAATGATACGTTTGTAGCAGGCACATTGATCGACATGTATGGCAAGTGTGGGAAGGTTGATGAATCATTGAGAATCTTCAATCAGATGTCTGATGGGGATGCAGTTACTTGGACCTCCATCGTCACTTGTTTGGCTAATAGCGGTGAGCTCAGGTTGTGGGAAACTGCACTTGGGATCTTCAAGGACATGATATGCAAGGGAATATGGCCTGTCAACATGACATTTGTTAGCCTGGTCAAGATTCTTGACGAACCCAAAAGGCTTTGCCAAGCTAAGCAGGTGCATGGCTGCATGGTAAAGCTTGGGATCAAGATCGATGATCTGTTGGGAAGTGCTCTGATTGCAATGTATGGAAGGTGTGGTGGTTTGGATGAAGCGGTCAGACTTTCCGATAGGGTGAACATGGATGTGGTGTCATGGACTTCATTGCTCGTTGCCTACATGCAAAATGGCTGTAACTTAGATGCTGTCAATGTCTTCCGCAAAATGATAGAGGAAAAGGTAGCGGTTGACTCCTTTACGATTGCAAGCGTAATTGGAGCTTGTTCAGCCATGGAAGAACTGGAAGCAGGAGAAGAGATACATTGTTATGCTCTAAGACATGATTTTTTGTCTGATGTATCACTTTGCAATGCTCTGATTACACTCTATGGAAGATGCAATCAGATCACAAAGGCAGAGATAGTGTTTCAGCTGTTGAGAGACAAAGATATCATATCTTGGACTGCACTGTTGACTTGCTATGGCCAGAATGGTTGTGGAGGACCAGCCATACTCCTATTCCGAGAAATGCTTCAAGATGGAATTAAACCCCCCATATACTGTGTATCCGGTGCCATTCGGGCATGTTCTGTAATTGCAAGTCTTTCCATGGGTGAGCAGATACATTGCAGGACTGTAAAGACCGGGATTGATGATGACCTCTCTGTTGAGAACTCTCTTATAACAATGTATGCAAAGTGTGGTCATATAGAACTTGCGTTGAGATTCTTTGATTCTATGACTAATAGAAATATTGTCTCTTGGAACGCCTTAATCACAGGATTTTCACAGCACGGTCATGAGAGAGCAGCTTTAGAACTATTTGGTCAGATGCAGAAAGAAGGCATCCAACCAGATGACTACACTTTCAGTGGTGTCCTAGTTTCTTGCAGCCGATTGGGTCTAGTCGAACAGGGCTGCCAATATTTCAGAGTCATGAGCGCAGAATATGGCCTCAAGCCAAAGTTGGAGCATTATGCTTGCATGGTTGATTTATTTGGTCATGCCGGTAAGCTTTACGAAGCCATGGAGTTCATAAACATAATGCCATTTGAGCCAGACCAGTTAATTTGGGAAGCATTGCTTGCATCATGCAAGATCCATGGAAATATAGAGCTTGTGAAATTTGTGGCAAAGAAAATAATGCAGATGAGACCAGAGGACCCTTCCCCTTATATTACCTTATCGACTATGTATGCTTCGATGAGTATGTGGGACAGAAAGGCTTCTGTTCAAGCTATAATGAAGGATGCAGGAATGCAGAAGGAACCTGGAAGAAGTTGGATTGAAGGCCAGGACTTACCTGAAGATACAATTTATACATTGCAAGTGGGAGGAGCTTGAGAAGACATGAATATAACTTCTGAGTTTGTCACAAAGAATGTTCAAGAAGAAAGCCATATAGTTTTGGAGATCGACGGTGAAGCAAGGCTGTTCATACTGTTAATCCCCAACAACAGTTTGGTTATTGTGACAATTCATTATCCACAGTGGAGAGGATTTGAAGACACTCAGAATCTGTGTCTATATACGAGAAACATGCTAAAACCAGGTGATGGTAAACCATTGAAGTGACAAAAAAGGCCACAGGATTTGCATCAGATAACATGGTGTTGCTAAGTTGTGTAACAAATACAGAGGCTGACCAAGATTTGTCATTGAATGAGTTCTATGCAGAATCATTGGGGCTTACATTTTCTCATCCCAAGTTTATGCATCCATTGATTGCTGTCCCTCCGTTTTCTCATCAGCTTATCATGCAGCTCATCAAAGGAACAAGTGCCTGCAAACATGGAGCCTATTGGCATATGGAGAAAGTCCTTATATTGTCCAATGCAATGACTTGGGAAGTTACCATTATACCACAATTAACTAATACCAAGTCATATCTTCCCCATTTCTTTCGGTTTTGAAGTCAAAGAAATATATTCAAGTAATGCAGAAAGTGTTCATCCCGAATAATCTGAGTCTCAGGTATGCTTCCAACCAATTTTTTTGGATATGAATCTCTCAGTAAAATCCATTATGCTCCTGGTCACCATTTGAATGCATTGTTCGAATATATGATACATGTAACGCACAAGCCACGGATCTGACTTCCATAACTTAGGTCGCTGTAAGAGTTATTGTCATGCTCGATTAGGATGTAACTAATAAAGCAGCGTAAGACATGTACCTGATGTCATGCTAGATTAATTGGAAGCGTCGGACATGTTAACTTCATTATGATGCACGTAAAGCAGTAATGGAAAGCTTTTGGTAGTGTTCACTTACTGTTGAGGAGCTTTAGTTAAGTGCAGGAGTTGGTGATCTCTGTTCATTGTTTGTGCAGGAGTTTAGAGGAGTGTACACCTGCCATTGTGGTCTATCTTGCTACTTATTAATGGGGTAATATTGCGCACCTTTACATCAACAAATTTAAACTTCATTGTGACATCAACCATAAGCTTCTTTTTCTCCAAAGAAAGGGAAAACAAATATTATCATGTATCAAGAGAGTACAGTAAGAACCTCTGATATCAGTGGACAAAACTAATTATCTTGCCAAAAAGATAATTGGTAGAGATCAACCATAACTAGATATGGTTGATGTTTTGGTAGACATCAACCATAAAGCAACCATCACAAGAAGCAGAAACTGCATCAGCTAAAAGAACAAATTGGACTTAGACATCATTAGTGAAGAATTATTGTTCAATTGGCCACTATTATCCTTGATTCCACCAGCACAGAAAAGAATCAGCCACAGAGGGACAGTTTACCAATGTACCAGAGAGATATAAAACAGTTCTGCATTCAACATTATGAACAAAGACTGATTGTTCAATGCTCAGAGGGGCCATTGCAAGTATATACAAGTAGACATTGTTGCTCCTGTACGAATATGAAGTTATGAATCTGCAAGGCATCTAGAGGCCATATTCACAACAAGATGAACTATCGAAAAAACTAGATAGGAAAAGATGAACCGGCAAAAGATTAGAGAAGCTTGCAGCTTCTTGTGTGCCAGGAAGCCGAAGAACACTAGGGCAATTATATAGTAGGCACCTCCCAGATCCTTTGAGCTGAAGAAAAAGGATGCCCGTAATGGAACCTGCACAACTGCTGTTATCTCCGCAGCATTTTATGGAGAACTAAAACAGAGCATCAAAAATTAGCTCCCTCGAAGAAAACAGTGAGTCCAACGAATGTTGTATTCCAATTGCAATTTGAACAACCTTTTGTGTATATGCTGAAATTATTCTGCTTCCTAAACAGAAGATAAAATGACCACATAAAAAGAGAGAGAGAGACTGAGATTATCAGAAATCTACATTTGTCATGATCGACCGGTTACCACATGCCACCAACATGTTTCAGGTAAGCAAGGAGCACGTATATGTTTTCACACAGAAAAATAATGTACAGAAACAAAATCACTAAGTGCTACTTGAAGACACTTAATTTAACTTAGGTGCATCAACCAGGAACTGATTCGGAACTTTCGGCCCTGCTAAGATCTCCATGAGTACTAAAATGAACAACAGGCATGGATCTCTGAGTAAAATCAAGTAACACCTTACGCTGGTTCTCATTTGTGTGAGGAAGACTCGCATGTAACAATTCAATGGGCATCTCCCTGCTTACAGCTCTTGTGGCCTCGGAGCCAGTAATTGCAGTACTTGGTACCTGCATTAGCAATGTCTGCATTGTACTGTCATATTTACTCAGACAGTACTTAGTAAGAAGCCCAAAGAAAGCATCAAATGATGCCTGCCATAGAGTTCGGCTGGACACACTGTAGTTACTTGCAGCATAAGGGTCTCTTAGAAGATCTGTTGCTCGATCAAGCACAGACTTTACAATTATGCTGGCTCCATCACCAGCTGAACTTCCAACAGGGCGAAGGGGTGGTTGCTCAGATGAACATACCACTGCAGCCAGGCAAGCACTGAGTGTGCTTAACTCCATATTGCATACGCATAAAGACACAGACTTGGCCAGATTGATGGTTGTTTCTGCTGCACTGGAATCTGAAGGTAGTCCGCCGAATAAAAACCTAAGGTGGCGGAAAACGGCCATGCAGATTACTCGAGTAACATGATTTCCAGGGATCAGAAGATGAAGATAGCGATGTACGAGCTTACGGCCCTTGGGAAGAGAAATAATGCGTAGGAAAACAAGGTCATCATTTGGGGCAAAACCTACAGAATGATCAGCTGTACCAGGGCCAAGGGGATCGACAAGCTGCAGTAATGCAGCAATCACTTCAACAAGAACTTGTCTTCTCTGCTTCAGATGCAACCCACGGTCTTGTGGTTGGTTAACCTGTAACACCCGATCAATATCATCTATATCAAGAAGAAGACTATTACAATCTTCAATTGTGATTCTAGCAGCCAACATAGGCTCTTGTTCAAGAGGCTTCATAGAATGATCATCACCTGATGCGGATGGCATATTAACCTCAAGGAGAGGATGAAGCCTAGGTATTGAAGATAATTGAACCCTCCCAAGTGCATCAACCTGACAATTTGCATGTGATTCATTATTAGCACGTGATCGTGATGGAGGATCCTTTATCACTGTCGGACAAAAGTTATGATTCAGTCTTGAACTAGCTGACTTTTTTGCAAGACAAGCTTGATGATAGTAGTCATCTATGTAAGGATCAGTGATATGAGTTGTTGCATGCTGCATCCGCAAAATGCTTTCTATCTCTTCAGCTGACATGTACTTTGATCTAAGTTGAAAGCCACTGTTGCTCTTCAGGATGCCAGTTTCAGAAGCCCGTTGAGATAGCCGCATATTATGTCTTCCCCTATGAGATGTTTTAGATCGATGGTCTCTTGAACTAGACATACCAGTAGGTGCCTCAAACTTGTTTATTTTTCGTAGGGGCTGGTTATGAAGGTTCAAAATATTAGGCTGCAAGTGTGAGAAATGGGTGAGAGACTGCTGGACCAGCTGTAATCTCTGCTGTTGCTGCTGTGACAATATGTGTGAAGGAAGTGAACCATTTGGTAGTAGTAACTGTTTCTGCAACAAGTTAGGCAACATGCTGGAATGTTCCCGTGAAAACAGGCTTGTCTGATTCAGCCAGTAGTTCACTGGAATGCTGGTTGATGAAATACCATGAGGTGTAAACTGTGCATTTGCACCGTAGTGAAGCCCATGTGGTAATCCTTCCAACTGATGCTGAGAACTAGAGTATGGAAAAGGAAAAGGTATTTGCAATGCAGCAGTGACAGATGGCAAACTCAAATGACGTGTAAGGTTTAATGAAGGATGACATTGTTCACCAGGTTGAGGGTAGGAGGTAAAAGATGACTTGGGCCCATGGATCAGTTCACTGAAGTGTTGTTGCTGCTGTTGTTCAGGATATGAGGATGTTCTATATAATGGATTTAGTTCATTGAGCTGAGACCAAGTGGCATCTGGTTGTGACCACCACCTTTTGCCTTCCTCAACATCTTCAGCATCAAATATTTCTTGATCAATCCAGCTTGGAAAGTCAGCCTCCTGTGTCCATTCTGCAGCAGAAGAACCTGAGAACATGACATAATAAAATTTTCATATTAGTTTAAGTTGAAAAAAATAAAAAGTTTTTTTGTCGACATAAGATGGAAATGGTCAACAAGGGTTGAATAAAATGTCCGTTTTCAGAAAATAAGGCCCTACCACACATAAATAGCAGATCACATTCAGGAAGTCATAAGGTACCAATATTAGAAGATAATATATTAAAATGTAAAATTTAAATATGAATTGATGACAAGGCCAAGAATCAGTTCCCACTATAATCTTGTGATCAGTTTTAAGAACTAGAACAATCTACTCATAGAGGAATCTTTAAAGCAATAACAGGAAGAAGGCCTTACAATGATTGCTGCTAACTAGCTCACACAATGACATCAACATATCAAATTACTGATTCAGGCAAATGGATGGAACTAATTTAGAATGCATGAAAAAGTAAGATAACTAGTGGATCACATAAAGAAGACTAAAGATATTCATTAAAATCTGCATATGTATCTCAACAAGGCAACCAAAACATACATGTATGCACAAATACATGTAAACTTAACTGCAAAAGGAACAGAAACCGTCTTGGTGTTGATGCATAATTAATATGTTACTCTAACAATTGTACAGAACCAGTAATTACATAACTCAAGTTTGCTGCAGCAATAACCAATGCTGCTCTACAATAGGCCAAGGTGTAAACTAAAGCTAGTCCACAAAGTAAAGATCAAGCTCTAGGCAGAGTACTCCAGCTAAGTAACAGATTGATTGTAGGATGTGGCCAACTTTTAGATTCTCACAAATGAAAACAAGACAAGCATTTTAAGTCACCTTCCTTTGCTTGTTTACTTTAAGTTGTCTCTGTGCTAGAAAGAACTCTCTCATGACATGGGTTGACCACAAACATGTGCTAGAGAGAGTAAAGGAATTCTCATATATAAGGTACATAATAGTCCAAGAAAGTCTAGTGTGGGATTTCATCTCTTTACTCCTATGTGAGTCCCAACACTGCCAATGTTGGTCCCAAGCCCAGATGAAAAACGTAGAGGATTACGTTAGATAACTAACAATCAGCATAAGACTATATCAGATCTCATGAACATGGATCTTAATTGATTTCAATATAGAGTTAGGTCATTACCCGGAAGTGACGCGAGGCACCTTCACCACCTAGGTGTCCTGAATTACAAACGGTGGGTTAGGAGATCGCCCGAAAGTGGTCCATTACATCAATTCCTGGATGTGGTGCCAAGTAGGCAAGGGTTCTCTCATTGTTTTTTATCAATGGGAGTAAAGAAGTTAATTCAAGAACAGAGGGTTAGGTTAGAAACTTAGAATATAGAAACACTTTCAGGAAAGGGATTAGATTTGGTAAACACTATGATCAGAAAAAGAATAAATATTATGTGTTTACAAGAGAGTAGGTGGGTAGAGAAAAAATCTAAAGATATTGACAATACTGGATTTTAAATTTAGTATACTGAAAAAATTAAACATGAAAATGGTGTAGGAATTGTTGTTGATAAGGATCTTAAGAACAATGTTTTAGATGTAAAAAGATTTAAAATTTGTGAAAGAAAAAGATATTTTGAATGTCATTAGTGCTTATGCCCTTCAAGTTGGATTGGATGATCAAACCAAAAGAGGATTTTGAGAAAGCTTAGATGATATTATTCAAGAAATGCCTATAACCAAAAAACTTATAATTGAAGGAGATTTGAATAGTCATGTAAAGAAAACAAATAGTGAATGTAAAAGGGTGCATGGGGGCTTTGGTTCTAGGTAGAGAAATAAAGATGGTAGTATGATTTTAGATTTTGTAACTTTGTATGATCTTATAATTGTAAATGCTCACTTAATGAAAAGAGATGAACATTTAATTACTTATAAGAATGATTACAACTGTAGTCAAATAGATTTTTTTCTCACTATAAAGATAGACAAAGTTATTTGTAAGAATTATAAAGTTACACTTGAAAGTTTAACGAATCAACATAGGTTGATAGTATTAGATATTTGATTACTTATGAGAGTAATTACAATTATGGTCAAATAGACTTTTTTCTCACTAGAAAGATAAATAAAGTTATTTATAAGAATTATAAAGTTATATTTTGATAAATAAAGTTATTTATAAGAATTGTAAAATTATATTTGATGAAAGTTTAACGAATCAACATAGGTTGATGGTATTAGATATTTACTATAGTACATGGAATAAGAAAAAGATAGAAGAAAAAATTACTAGGACTAGATGGTGAAATTTTAAAGATGATAATGTAAGCACTTTTAAAAATAAGATGGAAAGGAGGACGACTTTGAACATAGATTAGGATAATATTAATATTATTTAAACTAGGATTAGAAACTCAACAAAGGAGATTCTTGGTGAAACTAAAGGTAAAGGTGTAACCTTCAGAGGAAGTTGGTAGTGGTGCAAAGAAGTTCAAAAAATATTTTTTATTAAAAGATCATGTTTTAAAGAATAATAAAATTATAAAAATGAGAAAAAATAAAAGATATTAAGAACCTAAAAAAAATGATCAATATGATAAGATATAAAACTTATAATAATTTTTATAATAAATAGGTATTAAAGATGGTAAAAAAGATTATATATCGAATTGCTAAAACTAAGGAAAGAAAGTGTAAGAATTTAGGTAATATTAGATGCATTAAAGATAAAGATCAAAAAATACTTGATGATAATGAGATTAAGGAAAGATGAAAAAAATTATTTTATAAATTATTTAATGAATATTCCATAGAGGACTCAGATTTAACGATAAATAATAGTTATAGATTTAATAATCATAGATTTATCTGTAAATTTAGAGCTAATGAAGTAAAAGACGCATTAAAGAAGATGAAAATAGCTAATAGTATGGGGTCTAGTAGTATCCCTATTGAGGTCTAAAAAAGTTTAGGGGACAAGAGAGTAGTTTGATTAACTAGCTTATTTAATAAAATCATGAGATTCAGAAGGATGTCTGATGAATGGAGAAAGAGTTTTTTAGTGTCAATTTTCAAAAAATAAGGGTGACATATAAAATTGTTCAAATTATAGAAGAATTAAAATCATGAGTCATGCTATGAAACTTTAGGAAAGAGTTACCAAAAGTAGGATAAGACTTGAAACAAATATATCTAAAAATTAATTTGGTTTTATGCTTGGAAGACCAACCATAAAAGCTATTTATTTATTAAGACAATTAATAAAAAAGTATAGAGAGAAAAAGAAAGATTTGCATATAATTTTTTATTAACTTAGAGAAAGCCTACGATAGAATTCTTAAAGATTTATTATGATGGGTTTTAGAAAATAAAGGTGTATCCACTAATTATATTGATGTTATTAAATATATGTATGATAATATAGCTACTAGTGTTAGAATATAGGGAGTGTGTTTAGTGAGTTTCCTATTAGCATAAAATTACACCAAGGATCCATATTAAGTCCCCTATCAGTTCATATTGATAGGGATTTAATATTGAGATAGATGTGTGAAGTTACTAAGAAACATTGAAAAAATATATTTTTATTCATGAACAACTAGGTTTCACCTTAATAAAGGATAAAATGAGAGAAAATCATTTAAGATGGTATAGGTATATGCTGAAGATTCTTCCAAATGCGATAGTCAAAAAAGATGAAATAATTAATGTTAATGGTACGAGAAGGGATAGAGGAAGACCTTAATAGAAATTATAAATAAAGATTTAAGTACTCTAAACATAACTAAACATATGATTTTTTATACATCTTAATGGTGATAAAAGATCCATGTAGCCGACCCAAAATAGTTCGGACTTACGGCTTTGTTGTTGTTGTTGTTGTTACTCTTATGTGAGTCCCCATCCTTCACTAGCTATGATGTCCAATGACAATCTCTTTCTTTCTTCACCAAACTCCATTAGCTTTTGTTAACATATCACCAAATTTACATGACATTAGAGTCAAATTATAAGAACTTCTATGACATCATTGTTTTGCAGAAGCTAAGTTTCAGTGTGGCAAATACCAGGTTAGACAATTGGCACACTAAAATAGTTAATTGACCATGTTCTTTGGTGAAAAGGAATAGATTAAATGTACATTATGGGTAGTTAATAAGCTGCTCAAACGAATCTAACATACTTGAGTAAGAGAAGGCCAAGAGGACTCGAGCACTCTAAATATTGCCTTCTCTTGGCTCTTCCTTTGACTATAATACCACAACAAGTCCCATAGCTTAGATCAAGCTAACTTCCAATTTGAATCCACAGCTTAGTTAGATCAAGCTAAGTTCCAACTGAATCAATGAGGAATTTAGCTTTACTTATTAGGTCTAAGTCATATAGTTTGGTAGGATGTTTGCAATAATCCTAAGTGGTGCAATCAGCTCGAACTCAAATTCAAGCCTAAATTTTTTATAACTCTATTGTCTTTTCACAAGATCACCTGACTATTGATGAGTCTGAAATAATGATAATGATTCCACATCTCACTGGTCAAATTGATGATCAACAATAAGCCAACGCAGCTCCATATGATTGCATCTAATTAGGATTGAGCTACTGATTAAGACAAGCTTGTTCTTATAAGCAGCAACAATATGCAAGTTCATAATAGAGCAACAAAAGTACTTTTAAAATTTTATTTGCACAAGCACTATGGTGTTGTACATTAGATCATGAGGAATGACAAAATGACCAATTGATAACCTAAAAATATTTAAGGACAAGATTGCTACAATGGCACTTACTACTTTGTGCCCTTTTGCTCTCCCCATTGTTCTACTTGATTCCATAACATAAAGGATGCTGTGTCTTTGATCTTAAAGATGCAGTAGCACTGAACCTTTGAGATCATGTTTATATCTCTGAAATTAGCCACCTACTTTTGCTAGGGCTTTAAAATGCGGTGGCTCTACCAATTCTAATTTTTCTCAGGTTCCTCACCTATTTATCTTATATTGATCATTCTGAAACCTAAAAGTTGTCCTTACCATAGTTTAACACTTCAAATTACACCTTGTCTCGCTCTATTACCATTGCTTGTTACCAGGAAAGCATTTTTCAAATTTACACAACAAATAAAATGCCCATATTTCAGTGTGATTATTTGTCCATTGAACACTGTAATTCCTTTGTCTCTAGGCTGTTCTAGTGAATGCCCATGTCTAAAATGTTAAGGTGTCACTGTAGGCATAAGAGGAAAATTTTTCGCAATGTAGATAGTGAAAAACTCACAACCAATGGAACTTAGAAAGCAAGATTTTTCATTGGACATAGGCGTCACATCTCTCTTTCTTCTCATTAAAGGGTCAGTGGCTATTGTAATATTTTTCTTCTAAATGATTCATTTCATCTTTTTTAGAAAAAAAACAATTAACAAAGACTAGTCATCATAAAATGTAAGGTTCCTCTAAAAGTCAATCCATAAGAAGGATACATAAAAGAACAAATAACTAAAGGATGTCATCAGCAAGAATTTGAAAGCTGTGCTGAGATAGCATTGACATCTAAAGACTATATGAGTGCAACGAGTATCACTCACTTTCTCTAGAAAAAGATCCTCTATCACCAATAATACCCACGCTCCTTGGTTCACTGACAACTCGGTTCAGCTGAGAATATAAAAAGAGCTAGTCAAGCCAGACCAATAGCATGGATGAAGTCCATAAAAACGAACAATAATGATTTGTCATGGTAATATGGCAACCTAAAATCAGCAGATGTGACATTTATTAAAAAGAAATAATAACAAAAGCTTTTCATTGCCAGGATCATAATGAGTTAGTTTTTGATAGGAATAAACTGTCTGTTGAAGTCTGCATAATCCATTAGTCTCGCATCCACTCTCTTATCTGGTTTTCAACAAGTATCAATCCTTAGGAAATGCTAGACAAGTTTCATTTCCAAAGACAACTCTTTTGGCAGATACAAGCTCTCCACCCTCGAGACTCCTTACCAAACTTTTGCCTCTGTATCATTACAAGGTTCCAGCTGATTTCTAGAAGTACGACAGAAATCACCAGTTCAGGTACTGCCAATCCAATGCACTACACTTTGTGTGTGTCGTTCCTTGAGTTTTCTTTGTTCCCAAATAGAATGAGAGAAACTACATCCTTGTTTATCATAATAAATTGCAAACAGAAGTAGCTCGCTCCCGTCTTCACCATTACCAGAACAACATTAAAAAATTGTCTCCAATGATAACAGGCATGAAGGCCAATGCATATTATAACCATTTCCTCTGAATCAAACCTAGACCATTTATGATCAAGAACTAAGGACTGTGCAGTGACTTTCATGCGGAAAGAAACTTTAGCGGACTTTATCGTATAAATTCAATATCCGATACTAGATCTAGAACCAGATAAATAAGAATAAACAACAAGACATAATGTTCCAACCAATCAGGGTCAGCTACATGGAACTTTTTAGGCCATTGAGCTCTTATAAGGAATATCTTTAGTTAAAACAAGAGTATTTAATCTTTTATTGTTTCTGGTAAAGTTTTATGCAATTATTTTGTACTTTATTCAACAATTACTTTAGTGCTTATTGCAAAGAAAATAAGCAAAACATTTAACCCAATTGTTTGAAACCTTTCTCCTTACAATATTTTTTGCACTTAATATGTGCATCGTATGTAATTGGTAAATATAAACAATGATATTCATTTCAATCATGAGATGACAAAAGCAATTGCATCAGAGAGTAAATACCAAAATAGAAATAGCTGGAGATATACCTTCCTAAAGGTGCTCTCAAGGTCATCAATCTCAGATAAGGATGCAAAACCTTCAAACTGCAAATATGACAAAAACTATCCCAATTTTAGCTATCAGAGTTTCTAGGCTATTGTCATGATATAAAGGTAAATCAATTATATTTTATGACAAAAAAATCAGCAGAAAACAAATTTAAAAGACAGTTGGAAAAGAATTTACACCAAAGTTATATTTAGGCAACAAGCAAAATGATAGAGCAAGCAGATACAAGGTCCTTACTTCAAGTACTAGTACATGAGTACATAATTAAAAGAAATCAATATCTCTATAATAAAAATAAGAGAAGACGAAACTAAAAGAGTAAAGATGATAGTACAACAAAAAGTTTCACTGAGAAGATTTTATATATCAGATGAACATGATTTTTTTAAAAAAAAGGCATGGTATTCTTTACCCTGTATTTGGTGAACAGGGAAGCAACTAATATTTTAGATTCAGTCTACTGACAATTTCCAAACTAAATCCATATTAAAGAACTCCCTTTAACCAATAGAACATGTTCACATAATAAGTGAATTCTCATTAATTTGCTAACCACCTCGCTTAAAATATAAAAAAGACAATTATAACCAAGGTAGGCAATACCGAATAATACCGTCCGGTACGGGCAGTACGTACCGGTCTGACGGTATACCGGTACATGGACCGCCCGCTACCGGACGGAACGAATAATAATAATAATAATAATAATATATATATATATATATATATATATATATATATATATATATAACGAGGCGACGTCGCCCCGCATGGGGAAGGAAAAGGCGACGTCGCCGAGGCGATGCGACGTTGCCTTATATATATATATATTTGTATATATATATTTGTATATATTTGTATATATATATTTGTATATATATATATATATATATATTTGTATATATATATATATATTTGTATATATATATATATATATTTGTATATATATATATATATTTGTATATATATATATATATTTGTATATATATGTATTTGTATATATATGTATTTGTATGTATATATATGTATGTATGTATATACATACATATACATATATATATATACATACATACATACATACATACATATACATATATATATATATACATACATACATACATACATACATATATATATATATTAATTTTTATATATATACCGCCTACGAGTTATATATATAATATATATACCGAACGGTATACCGCTCGATATACCGTTCCGTACCATACCAAGCGAACGTCGAAACGCCGGTACGATACGGTATTTCGAACCTTGATTATAACAATTGATACTTGTCCAGAAAGTGTAAAGATACTAACAAGAAGAACAGAAAGTTAACTACTTATTCAATAACCACTTCTGCTCCTCATACAGAAAGTTTCAAAAAATTATGAGAACAAACTATAGCCTCTGAGTCAATGACAACAACAACAAGCCTTAATGTCCCAAGTATTTGGGGTTATATACATGTATCTTCTCCCGCTATTAAGTTGTGCAGTGCAATGTCTTTTATTGTTTTTCATAAAGTCTTCATGTGTCTCTTTCTACCCCACATGCACCATGAATCTAATTAAATCACCTCATTTACACCAGAAAATCCATAGATCAAAGGCCAATCCAGAAGATTAAACTATTAAAGATTGGCCATATCAGTGGTTGACTACGTGAGAGGTCTATGGCATCAGAAGTCTTACCTATAAGATGGCAGCCCATTGGATGTTGGCCTATTCATAATCAACCATGTGAGCAACCAGACCATGAGAACTCAACAACATCAAAGATTAGTATAACATTCTAGCTTGCATACCATGATGCCGTTAAAAAGGGCCATTTCAATATTCAAAAGTGGTAAAGCATGAAGCAAGTTGGCTCCTATCACCCAATTCAAGGATGACAAAAATGACATCATTAATTTCTTGTAATTTTATTATGTTAGTTCTTCTCCTAATCATAAGCTCTTATCTAAGTTGGTAATCCAATCTTATAGTCTTGAAATAATTTCTTTACGCGCATTAATCTTGAATAATACAATAACTCCTAAATTTGCATCACATTTGGTTGTTGATGTGATATGTCGCTTCTAGGTGACCTCCTAATCCACCCTTTGCATTTAGGAGCACCCAGATAATATAGATGCTTTGCATCACTTCAAGAAGAAGACCTAGAACTAAAATGAAATTGTGTATGATCCATGCTCATGAAATTTAATAAAGTTTTATGCTAGTTGTCACCAACAACCTTCCTTCTTTATCCAGACTTGGAATTTGCATGGAAAAAATATATCGAACTAGTCTCAATCAAGGTATGTCTTACTATTATTTGGAAAGAAAAAAAAGAAAAGTCACCTCTTTATCACCAATAGAAGAAAACGTGTGTTTCTCATCATTAAGATCAACAAAACCATCAGCATCACCATACTTATCTTCCAGACCCCCTAACTCAACTTCCTCCATGACATCCTTACCAAAGAATGCATATCGTGAGGCATCAAACAGAGCATTATCTGCAGAGAGCAGAAGGCCAAGTAACAAGTCTTAAGTGGCATTAATCAAATTAGATTCTTGCAAATGCATGGAAAAGACAACTAATGATAGTGACATAAACCTTCCGAAAATTAGGTAACAAGAAATGAGCAAAACAAAATGCACTGAGTTTAGTGATCAGGAACGAATTAGTTACCAGGGTCAATTTTGCAAATGGGAAGAATCGTTGACAAACCTCTGGTGTAAACTGAACTCAGGCAACAACTGATAAAGTGCATGACCAAGAATATACATATGCATGTAAAAATAAATCGACACAGGAACTTAAGCACAACGTAAGATTCATCTATCATGAAGCAGCATTCAGAATGATCCGCATAAACTAGTACAGAAGTTCAAGCACGGAATGTCACGCACACCAGCAATAAAAACGCTCTAGGAGGAGGAATTAAACAAGCTCATCGTTAATGTACACATCCGTAAGTAAGACTATTCTCACCCATAAAGCATCTAAATTTCCGGTCACATGTGAAACCATTCCAAACTCTCAAGAAACAACTAAAAGAGTGTATCTTTTCCTAAACCCAGACAACAAAGCACCACCATAACAGATCGACGTCCACATAACCACAGCATACATGTGAAGCCATTCCAAACCGTCAAGAAACAGGTAAAAGATCGAACCTTTTTCAAAACCCAGAGCAAATAGAAACACCTGCCAAGTTTACCAAAAACTGTAGCACCATCACCGATCAAGTTCAACCATAACCACAGCAGTTACACGTGAAGCGATTCCAAACCCTCAAAGAAAACAACTAGAAGATCGAATCTTCGCCTAAAACGCAACTAAAAGAAACAGCTGCCGAGTTCACCAAAATTGTAGCACCAACACAGATCGAGGTCCACCACAACCACAGCAGATACATGTGAAGCCCTTCCAAACCCTCAACAAACAACTAAAAGATCGAATCCTTTCCCAAAGCCCAACCAAAAAGAAAGAGCAACCATGTTCACCAAAATCGTAGCACCATAGCAGATCGAGGACCTCCACCATACCCACACCAAAAATGAAGAAACAAAAGAACTAACCTGCGCTACCATCTCTCAATTCCTTAACACCATCGTTAGGGTAGGGGTTTCTCTCCGTGTCGACTCTGCTCATGGCGTCCCGCAGACAGAAGCTAGCGCCCAAAAGACTGATCTAAGGCGGAACCGATCGAGAGAAGCATACTCGCAGCCCCCTCCTTCGAATCCGATTCCAGGTTTAGCATTCCCGGGAGCTGAGATCTGGGAGCAAAACTTGGTCGGCCGAGGGAGGAGTGGCACTGCGCCTCATAAATAAAAGCAGCGACGAATAAGAGAGCGAAGAAATAAGCATCTAAGTGTGTGTAGGAAGAGAACGCAATTAAATGGAAGAGAATAGTCGGTTCTGAAGTGGGTTGGCTTCTTTAATACTCTCTTAAATTTTCCTCTTTCTTACGTAGTAGTAGGGGCATTATGAGAATAGGAAGCAGTTCTTTCGATTTTGACTTTTATTTTGACTTTAATTCTCTTAAATGTTCTCTATCTAGAATTTGCCTAAAGCATTTTTTTCTGATCTTAATTTTATCCTTGTATTTCAATGAATTTTTTCTATATTTTTTAAATCAATTCATATCAAGAAACTGATTCAAGTCATTTTAAAGTGATTAAGTATAATATATATATATAATATTCAAAGACTAACAATTAAAAACATACTAAGAAGTCAAGGTAAGACTCAATATGATTATATAATGCTCATAAGAATAAAAGAATTAATTTTTTTATTATGTGAGTTATCTAAACTTACACAATCTCTCTTTATACTGAACTTAGAAAATTTTATATATATATATATTTCTCATAAAGCATCTTCTTTAGACTTCATAAAGAGAAACCCAAAAAATACTTAAAGCACTCATCATTTTTTTTCTTTATCAAACTTTAATTTTAAGACTTCTTTCTTTTACAACTCAGAATTCCTATATACTCAAATTTATAGTGATAATACAAAAATCATTTTGGAAGAAATATATGTGCAATTTTGTCTTCTTTTTCTTAGACTTTTGATTTTTGGCTTTTAGTTTTTCTTTTTCCCCTGAAGTGAACAAAGAAACACTGTCTAACATGAGTGATCTAACAATATAATTGGAGGGGTATAATTATTTATATTCATCATTTTTTTCAACAAGAGCAATGCCATTTGGCATGACTAATGGAGTCATGAAAAAATAATGGATCAGTTATAGGTCTAATGTGGGAGTGTTTTCAAGGCTGGACATATGAGTGAGATAAATAGGTAATTGATCCATTATAGTACTCTTTTCTATTGAAGTTGGATTAGGTGAGGTAGATGATGAAACTTTTTCTTTGAATAAGAATATCATTTCGGGTTCAATGACACTAAAGAAGTGAAGCTCTTTTTTTTTATTGAAGATTAAAAAACATTCTTTATGTAGCATTTGAGGATAGGAATGATCACTTTTGGTATGGTTGTAGCTGATGAGACATATTTTATGTAGCATTTTATTTGGTGATAGGACTGCTAATTTGGGTTTTGTCATATTCAATCAATCTTTCAGCAAATAGAATGGTTGGGTGTGACTAAGAATTCAGAGCTTGGAAAAGAAAAAAACAAAACAAAAGATGTTTTTTGAACTTCACAAAAGAAAGGTCAATAATTTTGGATAAATGTGTAAATGATGATTATTTATAAAGCCAAAAGGCTGATCCATTGTCAGTCTTGTCCAAACTAAAAGCAGTTAGGTATCACATTGATTGGAGAGTCCTTTTTGTCTCTAGTACTGTTTGAAACTATTGAGCAAAGTGGGGGGGGGAATAAAAGCCAGTTCTTCACTTGTACTTTGGACATGCCACCCTTCTCATCTCAAAAAAACCTCCTCAATCCTCATCACACCAAAGAGGGTAACCTATTTACTAATTCAGAAGATCTTCTATTTTCCCTTTATCTGTACAAAATATTTTGAATGATGCATCTTTTAGGTGGTGATATATCACTAAAAATTATAGCATTGAAGCTCACAAGTAGGATCATCAACACCCTTTTTTTTTGTTGTTGTTGAATAAATGATTGTGGTTGAAGATATAAAATAAAAAGATCACTGGCTGAACCAGCATGATCAATTATTAGATAGGAGATTTAATAATTTATTCTAGAAAATTAAATATATTGTGTAAAATATATAGTATATGATATTAAAGGTATTTTCATAATAAAATAAGTAAGAGAAAAATAGTGAACAAGTAACTGATAATTAGTTTTTTTTTGTTTTATAAATAAAAAAACTCAAATGTAATTGAAAAAATAACTTTAGTAGTAAATAAAGTATCAATAGTATTTTATTTTTAATATTCAAGCTTTCTAATTAGTAACCCAAAATGGTTGAAGATTTATAGCAATGATTGATGCATTGGATGTGGTAATAATGTCAGAAAATATTATATAGTGATCATATGGTCACCAATCTTGAGATAAAGTATAAAACTATTGAGATTATCAATCAAATAATAAAACCTCAAAACTATTGAGATTATAAATGCCTAAACTTGGTCATTCTATATAAAATAAATAAATTATATTTTAAGTTCATTTTAACCAACCTAGTGTACAATAGATTAAAAGAAAATGCATAACAAGAATCAAGAAGTTAATGATCATCTTCCAACTTGCATATATCTGCATTTTGTGAGAGATCATGCCTTGCTAACACAGGCTCACAAGCAGGGCACAAGATAGATTAGACCTGTCCAAACTCATAGAACAGGTGCAAGAACAGTCCAACACAGCTCATGTTTCATGTAGCTAGTGATCTTTAAATCAAAAGTGGAGTGAGTGCTTCGACTAGTGATCATATCATCATTGACATGACATGACATGTTGTGAGTATATTAAGAGAAGGCAGAGGAACCCAATTCACCAAACCATGGCTTGCAAAATCCTGTACACAGAGGAACCCAATTCATTGGCTCATTAAATTATCCTTCACCTAACATGTTGAACTAATAGTTCCATCTTCAATAAACACAGCCAAATCTCCCTTATTTTTACCTATATAATAAATAATTGGCAAATTTGCATATACATATTCATATATATATTTTATATTTTATCCCTGTAAAACATAATGACTTATTGTCATTGTAGTTAGTTAAGTCTCCATCAAATGACCAACTTCACTATGTTGATACTCAAATTGACATTAACAAATACCCATTAGAAACATTGAGAAATAGGAGGAGCCAATTAATTGATGGAAGTAAATAGAAGTTAATTTGACTTTATTGGACAAATGTTAAATCATAATTATAGATTTAGAGGGATGTATATGTCAAATCCTAAAATTTGGAGGGATATATATATATATATATATATATATATATATATATATATATATATATATATATATATATATATATATATATATATATATATATATATATATATATATATATTATATTGAGCACTTTCTAATTATTAATTTTTTGTAAATTATACATACACAGAACAAGTTATTTCCCTTTGTATGGGAAGTCCTATATGAACAAACTTTTCTGGCTTTTTCTTGTGTTTTATGTTTGGAAAAATCTATAGATAAGTGCATAACCATTGGAGGGGGAGGAGAAGCAGAGTACAAAGTACACAAAAATCAATGAGTATCATTGCGAAATATAGGAGAAGTTACTATCGTTGCATTTGTGGAAGCCATCACATTTATCATCTGCCACCACTGTCATGATGTTTGCCATCACTACTGAAAAAGAGAGGAATGAATGGAGGAAAAGGGTAGGGGATGATAGAGAGTTGCCCTTAACCCTTTTCTTGATAGAGAAAAGATATTTCATGATATTTAAGTTAATTGCAAAAGATCATTTTCTTGTCATTGCATCAACCAACAGTTGTGTGGAGACCAGAGAAGTACTAAAGCTACAGAGAGGTCATCATTATTGTCAAAGCTGCGAGAGAATAAGTTTTGTATCTTTTGTATGACATATATGCAATATGTATTTACCATAATGGTTTCTTTATTATGATAAAAAAAAATTATTATGTGATGTGATATGATTAAATATCTATTGTAAATAATTATTTTTTCTCTGGACCTTATTACATATAGCCTAGGAGAGCTTTTGGAAGCCCTCATGATTAGGTATTTGTTTAGGGCATACTTCACAGATTTGAACAAATATTGCCTGATCCACATTCACCCTATCTGCAATCCTGATATGGAACTGTCCTATATATTTTCTGACAATTGTGAAAGGACAGGATGTTATATCTTAAGACATGTTTGCAACACTCAAAGTGGCCTATATGCTTTAATTGCAATAGTAATGTCAGGGTGGTGGCAGTTTGAAGCAAGTATTGGTGCATTTTAGTGGCTACCAGAGGCTTCAGACAGTTAATTTAATGGCATCCTGTGGAACAAAGTAATTTTGATCCTCTGTGTAACAAGATATTGTTTCTTTAATATTTCCAGACCCTGAAATTTTAGTTCAATTAATGATCTAAATGCAAACCAAAGAGGGATGAAATGGAGAGTTTGTAATTACTCATTTTAACCTTATGGAAAGAGATGTTCCCCAACCAGGAGTGGGGGTTGAAAAGATCTACTACAGATTCACTTTATTGATCTATGGATCCTATCCATTTTGATAGTTTGGTTTCATATCCTTGAAACTTCATTTCATAAACGATGACATGCACCTAATTAACCAGTACAAGTGAACCACAAACAAGGCCCATTATTATTCGATTGATCTCTGCTGGCAATTCAATAGTGAAGTGCAGCTTTTTCTGTGGGATTTCATCGAGACATGTTACGTTTTTTTGCAGATGCTGGATAGTTCACAAATACTTTTGCCTGCAAATGAACTTACTAAAAGATTTGAGCAAGCAGGTGAAATTTAACCTTTTGTGTCAATATTTGAGCATAATTATCACATATGGTAATTGTGTCAATGCCCGTCAATTAGAATGGAATATGATAGGACACAATTTGACGACATATCCTAACCATAATAACATCGATGTGAAGCTTCCAAGCTGACGAGGCAGGCCAAGTCGGTAACTCAGGCAACGTAACCATCCTCTCTCTCACCCTGCGCAAGACCATATAAGCGACGTCGTCGAGTATAGAGCCACCCCGAAATAATCAGGACAGCATCACTCGAGGATAATCCATACACGTCAATCGGAATGGCATCGTCGAGTATAGAGCTACACCAGAATGGTCGGGACGGCACCGCTTGAGGATGATCACCAACGTCATCAAGCACAGAGGCATGACCCGATCGCTTAAGGGATTGATGATCATTAACGTACAGGGTATAATCGTTCCCAGCACATAGATATAAAAGTCTGTCCCCTGACCCTCTCCAACTCCACGACCCTGACTCGAGCTTCGAAAGGGTCGAGTCGGGAAATCCTGTCCTAACCTTGATCTTCGTATAGGAACCGGCAACGAAGCAGCAATCACTCGTCAAGGGAGAACCGCTCGCCCGGAGATAACGCATGGACGCCGACTCGACTCAACGTCGATGTGGCCCGAGCATCCATGTAGGAAATCTTATACATTTAGGATTGGACCGAGCCTATCTCGGCGTGAAGTTCCTTCAACAAAAACCATCTCTTTGCGGGTACTGACGTGACTGCTTGCGTACTTGCTTTGATAAATTGCTCCACTTGAATACTAAAATGATGTTTAGTGGAATATATATGATCTTGGAATAGTGAACAGAGATGGCCATTGCTTGATTTTAAGGTCGGCATCGGATGGATCCTGGACAGAGTAGGGATTGAAACCCGATGCTCCTGTCACCACTGCATAATTCTTGGATCTTGGTGGAGAGCTCAGAAGTTTGGAGGGAGGTTGCTGTGTACTACACCAGCAGTTGTGAAAATTGGGAACTCACTTAACCGAAACCGAAGAGCTCGAAAGGATAATTCCAAAGAGTACTTGTTATTGACAAATGACAGATGAACTAATAAATTATTTGTATCTCAGCCAAAGCTTCGCAAAGCTAAACTGGAGATGTGAAAGGGCAAAACAGATGTCACTATTTCTTCTAATTAATCTGTGCTATTGGTTCATCCCTTTGCATTTGGAAGCCCTCGTTTCAATTGTCTGCTTCTAACGTGCTGATGTTTAATTGTTGGGAAGTGTTCATCTCTTGGTTTGGTTGTGCCACTATTTATTATATAAACTATATATAAATAAATTACCGAAAAACTACAGAATGATCGCGTGGCCTAATGGATAAGGCGCTCGCCTCCGGAGCGGGAGATTGTGGGTTCGAGTCCCATCGCGATCGTTTTCATTGCTATTTTTGTTCGAGATTCGTATGCTATCTCTAATATATTATAAATTGATATGGAGAACTTTGTAATGAGTAATCGATTATGGCCAACTTTCCTCAACAGGATGATAATAATCAACCTTCGATACAGTGAGGCTTTCTACATGCAGCTGAAGATCTCAAGGCAAAAAGATTATACATTTTGGGGATGTAGCTCAGATGGTAGAGCGCTTGCTTAGCATGCGAGAGGTACGGGGATCGATGCCCCGCATCTCCAATATGTTTTATCATTTATTTTTTTTTTATGAAAAAAAACACATGAGCCTAAATGTGCAAGTGATAATCTTATTTGAATTCATGAGTGATGTTATTTACCGTTATAAAAAATCGAAATTTTTTGGGAGAATAATGTAAGAAAACCTTTTTATATTTTGTGACACATTCATTTCATGCAGGATGATCTGTTCTCGTGGTCCTCTACTTATGATGGTTACAGGAGGCAGATGTTTTCCATGTTTCGTCTTTGTCACCGACCATTCCATTTCTTTCCTGTGAAACAAGGCATCAAATAAGCCCCACACTTCCTCTTGGTATGTTGTAACGTTGACTAATCGCTAACCTTTCGAGGAAAGCTGTGAACTTTGATCACTTGGCCACAATGTTTACAAGTAGTTTATTAACATACGAGTCAATCAAACTTCGTAATTTTGGTCTAACTCTTTTAAGTGGATTGATAGAGGTTACCAATTTAGGCATCAACGTGAAAAATCATCCTGTGACATTAATGGCTTTCATGGACGGTTTCCACCTTAAAGAGTTGCCTTTGGATTCCCACAATAAAGAAGACATCGTCATCAGAGAGAGAGAGAGAGAGAGATAAGCATGTAGGAGATGGGAAGAAAGCAAGCAACCCTTCATTGCATTCTAATTTCTGCAATCACCTCAAGCACACGGCGAAACTGTTGGGCGTCACAGGGTATCCGAAGAACGCCCTTCTGCTTGTACCCAAACTCCTGAGATGCCATCTCCAGCAAACCAGAAAAAGATGGGTGCTTGAAGGCCTTGACAGGCACGAAAAACCTCTCCAACTCGGAGTTCCCACTTCCGACCAGCACCGGCACGTATCCCTTCGGCGCTCGGAGTCCTCCGCCTCCGGCGCTGTTCGAGCTGCTGCACATCATCGCCACCTCGACCTTCACGCAGTCCTGCGAGCTCAAGAAAGCATGCGGCTCCTTCTCTCTATGAATCAACTCCTTGGAAGTTGAAGGGAATTAGCATGCATGCATGTCTTCTTCTACTACTCCAAGGAACGCATGCAGCACGAGAGAAATGTGGTGAACTTTGTGGCCGTGGCTTCCGTAGCATGTCTCACGTGTTCTTATTTGTTGGAGAGCATGTGGCTACTTGTTGGTCAGAAGTCAGAGTCTTCATTTTCTTCCTTGCGTTGGAAGTTCTCCACTTTATACTATTCCCTTTGAAGCATCAGTTGGATCACCTGTGCTGCATAAGCAACAACACTTCACTTGTTCGAAGGCTTTGCCAACAAAGAAGAAAAAAATGTATCAACAATGCTAAACCATACTTTAATCAGTTCATATGAGGATAACATGAAAGTGTTTCACATGAGGATCATCCTTTCTGTCCTTTTCTTTTTCTTTTCTTTTTTGAAGGATCAGATCACCTTCCTCTTTGATTACTTGTTTGCTAGGGAAAGCTTGGAATCATATTCTTTTGCTCGATGGGACCAGAGATCGATGCCTCAAGTCTTGCCTGATAAGATATATTTAAGAAGCAGTTAGTAATGATCCAAGGATTGCACCATTATTTTTTTAATATCACATGTATCGACAAGGATTGTAATAGTTAAAAGGTCCTAAAAATTTACGGACTCGGATTCGGATCCGAGTGGATTTGATCCGATAATCTCCTAATGGCCACAACAGTTGGCAGTCCGTCAGAGTGATCCGTATCGTTCTGGACTATGGCGGTTTGGAAACTATCAGGTGCACAGAACGTGACTTCCTCTGCCTATAAATGCCGCCCCTCTGGCGGGGCAGTTTTGAGTTCTATTTCCATCAAAATCGCATGAGGCGGTAAGACGAACGCAGGGATGGATGGAGCGGTCTTCTTCTTCCTCCTCGATCAGGTGAAAAGAACTTCTCGATCATTCTTTTCCCATTCTTTTGAGATCTGCCCTTGTTCAGTTGTTTTCTTAGATCGGAGTCGATCTTTCCTCTCCCATTCTGTTGAGATTTGTGCTTCATTTGTTTTCTTGGATTAGACCAGCGATGGCGCTCAAGTCCTCTGTGAGTAGAACTTCTCGATTTCCTCTCGTTCGATGTTTTTGAGGGTTTTGAGTTCTATTTCCATCAAAATCCCATGAGGCGGTAAAACGAACGCGAGGAGGGATGGAGCGGTCTTCTTTCACCTCCTCGATCAGATGGTAAAACTTCTCGATTCTCTCTCGATCCTTCGGCGATCTCTCTCAATCTTTCTCCTCCCATTCTTTGGAGATATGTCATTGTTCACTTGTTTTCTTGGATCGGACTCGATCTTTCTCCTCCCATTCTAGAGGTTTGTGCTCCACTTGTTTTCTTGGATCAGAACAGCGATGGTGCTCAAGTCCTCTGAGAGTATAACTTCTCGATTCTCTCTCTTTTGATGTTTTTGAGGGTTTTGAGTACTATTTCCATCAAAATCCCATGAGGTGGTAAAACAAACGCGAGGGATGGAGCGGTCTTCTTTTTCCTCGATCAGATGATAAAACTTCTCGATTCCCTCTTGATCCTTCGCCGATATCTCTTGATCTCTCTCCTCCCATTATTTGGAGATCTGTCATCGTTCACTTGTTTTCTCGGATCGGACTCGACCTTTCTGTTCCCATTCTATTGAGATTTGTGCTTCCCCTGTTTTCTTGGATCAGACCGGCGATGGTGCTCAAGTTCTCTCTGAGTAGAACTTCTCGATTCTCTCACGTCTGATGTTTTTGAGGTTGTTGAGTTCTATTTCAATTAAAAATCCCATGAGGCGGTAAAACGAACGCGAGGAGGGATGGAGCGGTCTTCGTTTGCCTTCTCGTTCAGATGGTATAACTTCTCGATTCTCTCTCGATCTTTCTCCTCCCATTATTTGGAGGTATGTCATCGTTCACTTGTTTTCTTGGATCAAACTCTCTTTCTCCTCCTATTCTATTGAGATCCGTCCTTCAGTTATTTTCTTGGATCGGATTAGCGATGGCGCTGAATCCCGTTGTGAGTAAAACTTCTCGATTCTCTCTTGACTCTTAACTGATTTCTCTCGACCTTTCTCTCATTCCCCTCGTTTGAGGTTCTTGAGGGTTTTGAGATCTTTTGTTCTCATTCTCGTTCGTTTTTTTTCTTGGAGTGAATCATCGTAGGCGTCGGATCCGACGACGAGCTTTGACCCGGTTCTACAACTCACTGTGTTGATGCTGACTTGGGATATTCTTGATGTAAGTAATCGCATAGGCTATACTCTTTTCTTTCCCGCCTTTCTTGATTGTTTTGTTGTGAAGGTTTATATCCTTTCTGTTCCGATCACATATTGATTCTTTTCGTGTTGGTTTTTATAAAGAATGTTGCCATACTTAATATGTTTGCTAACAATTGTAGGACTAAGGACAGTAATCTCCATATTGATGTTAGGTTTTGAACTGTCTGGTTCTTGTAGATGCTTTTTAAGTCATTAATTGGTTTATTTCTATGGACTCTGTTGAGTGTTGTTTGACAATTTACATTTCAATATAATGATGATTAGACCGATGCTTCGGTTGTTTAATTGGCTGCATCAATTTCTTGATATCAGTTGTCGTTATGATGAGCTCTTACATTTTAATTAGATACAAATTTTGGGACTGAACAATCATTAGGAATTTTGAAGGCATCATCAGTTCATCAATATCATTGGTGCAAGTTATGAAAAAGACCCAAACACAGTAGTAATGATGAAAATATAAGTGGATAATATGGGAAAAAGGACTGACCACCGAGTATGGTGGTGATCATCATATCAAATAAATAAAGCCATGGCTCAGTAGTCTTCTATTGATAAGAGTATGATTCTGACGGATTCTGGTAATTATGTTTGTTCCTGTCATTCTTTTAACTGTACCATTCTTGTCTTAAAGTCATATCTGCGTGAAGCGCCATTGTTAAGGATGTTTAGTTGGATTCTTGTCTACATTGTAATGCATTACTGCTCTATAGATGTGTTGCACATAGCAAATGCTGGGGGGATGAGTTTATGTGGAGATGGTGGCCTTTCCTGGAAAGAGGAGCCCATATTGCATTGATTAGAATTGGTCCAAAACAAGTCTTTTTCACCTCTGTTTATATCTTAGTCTTTCTTTATGTCATGGCATCTTTTGAGGATTCATAATGATCTCTTAGCCTTTTTCTTGGATCTGTTCTTATTTTTGTTTGCTTGTTTTCTTGGTTGGATCTGCGATGGCGCTGTAGCCTGCGGTTAGCAACCCCGTCTCACCAAGTATTGTTCGAATATGATTTCTTGGTTGGAACAGCGAAAAGACGAGAGCGAAGAATGTTATTGAGGATCAGAAGGAGGTTTGTCTTTTTACTGAGATTTTAGGTGGCATACAATTAAGAAATTTCGTTATCTGTGACTTCAATTGTATGAAGTTCTGTGACTTCAATTGTATGAAGTTCTGTGACTTCAATTGTATGAAGTTGGTGATTTTAATTGTATGATGTGATGTATCGTGGAGATTGGTTTTTTGTTTCTCATTCAGGTGGCACTTTTCGTTTTTTTATTTTTAAGAGACTTTTCCAAATTTCTTAATTTAAAAATAGGACCCTTTAAAATATTACAAAATTTAGAGTTACTTTTCAACGTCTAAAAGTATATTTTTCATTTGAACAAAAAAGACCTTTTGATTTCTTTTCAACGCCTCTAAATTCATTTTAAAATTTATTTAAGAAACTACAGCATTTAATTTAAATGTTTAATTTAAATAAAAATTTCAATTATTTAAGAATTTCAATATGAATTTTAAATTTGTTTAGCTTTTTTATTTCTGTGCCCAATTTTTTTATGGAAACATTTTACGTTCAAATGAAATGTGAAATGAAATAATAAAATATCACAAACATTTTTATATCCCACGTTCATAAAATATCACAAACATCAACACAACCTGCAAATTTAAACATCAACTTTATTGGTAAAATGGCTAAATTGAACATCAACTAACTTTATAAATGGCTAAATTTATCTACCCTTGCTACGCACATTTTTGTTTCCCAATTGATTTCAACACAAAATAAAACAAACTGGTTCAGCCTATAAAATACCCCAAACTGCTTCATTTCCTCCTACAAACAAAAGCCAAAAGAAACGATTAATGTCAAAATTATTTTTCTAGAACTAATCTTCTAGAACTTCCTTTCAGATTCTAAAATATTATAAAAAGGGAACCACAGTTTGCAGCACCTGCAAGTATGGAATCCAAAAAGGCCATAGAGCTTTTTCCTAGAAAGTAAACTATTTCAGTTACTGCACTGCCCTAGTCATTAAGGTCACAAAGTTGCCATTGCTAACTCAGTGACTGATGAAAAATGTATGGCAGAAAGCATGCTTCATATAGCTTTTTCCCTAAAACATTCAGAGATATGATAGATTGTCTATAGCTTTTAATAGATATGATAGACTATTTTGTAGCATTGCCATGTGATGTCGATCTAGTTGCATTTACAAATTCAGCCATTAGGGTTCCTCATATCTCTACAAAGATGCATTTCACCAATTAACTAACCAGTTGAAGGAACAACAAAATGGAGAAAATTAACCTTGATAATAAAAAATTTTAAAAGCTTTTATCCCCGTTTCATATCAAATGCAGCATACAAGGAGTGTCCGACTATATGACAATAATTGCTTCACTCTAAGGTCATCTGAAGACTCTATATTGACTGAATGTTCTTAAGTCACACAGCTCAAAATCTTTAAGTTTTTAATATAGATAATATTATAAGATATCATTGTCTTAATTTTCATACATGTTAAGACCATTTGAAACATGATCAAACAATTAATTAACATAGTTATAGATAATTTCTTAAATACTGCTTCTGAAACAATTCAGTTGAGAAAGATTTTCTGAGGCACATCCTCTCTTACAACAATATATTTCTTTTTATGAACAATGAATTTACATAGCCTAAAGCATCTTTCCTAATTATTTTAATGTACTCCAATCTCCAATAATCTTCCAGAATATTCAATTTTCATCTCTAGCATTCATGCTCCTCGTGCATCCAGCATTATGAAAAAAGAACTAATTCTAACTTTCTAGTCAATTGAAACACTTTATTCATTTCCATCCTCATGTAGTAAATCCACAGATATATGAATGATCAAATATAGGTAATCTATTTATTACACTCAAAGAGGTAGCAAGGCAATTGTACAACAATAGGCTCCTATAGCTTTTCTTAAGAATAAACGGATATTTGACTATATAACAGCAAGATGCATCAAGGCTATACCAAAACCCATTGATTCTACAGCACAGAACCTAGCGAACTGCACTAGTATTAATACCTTGTACAATGGGCTATGTTGTGGCCAGTGGCACATAATATCTTCTGTCATTACCTTCCTAGATTCTCTCTCTTAGGTAGAAAACAGAGTTGGATGATAATAAATTGAAAACATACTTTGTTGCCCCTATGGAACAGAACTACATGCGCTGCAGTACAATGAGCCTGCAAATAGTTGTCCTCACGAGAGTCTCAACATCAATGGCCCATGCAGTGGGCCATGTTACAACCAGTCATACATATATCTTTTGGTCTTGCTTCCTAGTTCCTAGTTCCAGTATGTACTACGTATATGATTCAGGTGGAATAAATAGCGTTAGAAGAGTATAAATTGGAATAACTCTGAAAATAATTTGAAGCCCTTGTGCAACAACTCCTCTTTTATCTTCCATTTCTCTTTTAGCAATAAGTACAAAATTGTTGTGTTCTAAAATTCGTTTACTATATACAAGAACTTCTCATAGGTCGCATCAATTTATCATTAATACCAATTTCTTTCAGATAATATCTCTTCACTTGGATCTAAATCCAAACCGTGTCTTCTGTCAATTCAAGATCCACGATAACATACAAAACCTAATAAAGGAAGCTACACCAACATATCACAAACTATCATTTCAAGATCCAGAACTAATACAAGATGAGGGATACAAGATCACAAATAATAACAAAGAAAAAAGGCAACAAACTAATAACTCTATCAATTCAAGAGTCTACATCACAAACAAAAATTCAGAAAAGTACTTCAAGATCCAATATCGTAATAGAAAATTCAGAAAAGAAAGAGATCAAGAACACAATAGATTACCGATCTTACGACGGAAAGTAAGCCCGATCTGGACCCAACGAAGGCCAGCGCCTTGAGCTCCGCAATCGGAACCTCCCGAAAGCCTGCGGTGGCGATGGACTCAAATGGGAAGTTCGAAAGATGCCTGTCGTCGGAAGAGTGTAAAACAATTAACTCTATGAATTCAAGATTCAACATCATAAACGAAAAATTGAGAGAAGAACTTCCAGATCCAAGATCGTAATAGAAAACTCAGAAAAGAAAAGGATCAAGAACACCACAGATTACCGATCTTACGACGGAACAATTTGGACCCAACAAAGTCCAGCACCTTGAGATTCGAAACGGGAACTTCCTGGGGACCTGCGACGGCGACGGACTCGGACGGGAAGTTCGAAAGGCGCCTGAAGTCGGAAGAGGGCAAAACTAATAATTCTATCAATTCAAGATTCAACATCACAAACAAAAATTCAGAAAAGAACTTCAAGATCCAAGATCGTAATAGAAAAGTCAAAAAAGAAAGAGATCAAGAACACCACAGATTATCTACCGATCTAACGACGGAAAGTAAGCCCGATCTGGACCCAACAAAGCCCAGCGCCTTGAGCTCCGCAACCGGAACCTCCCGAAAGCCTGCGGTGGCGATGAACTCAAATGGGAAGTTCAAAAGGCGCCTGTCGTCGGAAGATGGTAAAACTAATAACTCTGTGAATTCAAGATTCAACATCACAAACGAAAAATTGAGAGAAGAACTTCAAGATCCAATATCGTAATAGAAAACTCTTACGACGGAACGATTCGGACCCGACAAAGGCCAGCGCCTTGCGCTTCGCAACGGGACGCTCCCGGAAGCCTACGGCCGCAACGGACTGGGAAGGGAAGTTCGAAAGCAGCCTACCGTCGGAAGAGGGCAGACGAAGAGGGGAGGAGATGTGAGGAGCGGAAGAAGGGAATGAGGAGGCGGGAGGGGATGAAATGAAAGGGGCAGAACAAGAAGAAGGCAGAGGAGGAGGTGGGAGAGAGAGAAGTATCCCAACTAGAGAATGAAATGATCGCGGGAGGAAGTTAGTTTTGCCGACGTGTCTCGCTGTTTATATATAGTATGGGCACGACTTATGATGGTCGGTGATGCACGAATCACGAAGTATGTCCAAAGAGCATGTCTTTTGCATCCTCTCACTCACGGTTTGCATAGTTAATCACGCCTGTTGCGAAAAGGAAAAAGCATTACAACAACATATCTTACATTTATGTCCCCGTAAAATTTAGAAATAATGGATTTATCTCCAAAAAAATAAATTGTGACACTTGGAAAGCTCTCGCTGGTTGTGCATAATTGTAACGACAGGTCTAATTATATGTAATTTATCTTTTATTTTAATGAATTTTATTAGTTTAGGAGGTATTTGTATGGAAGATATTTGTTATAATTTCATCAAAAATTATCATACAATTTTGCTCATCTTCACAGATTGCAGCACATTCAGCAAATGAATCGTATTATGGGACATATATTTCGAGAACACCAAGCAACATGATCTTAAATGGTCTCACCACAACCACAAGGTTTCAAGGAAATCTGAGCAACTTCCCAAACTGCACTCCCTCTCCCAATCCCTCTCCGCCAACTCACCCTATTATTCCCCACCTTATCCCCTCCCCATATCCTTCTCCTTATCTCTCCTCCTCGACGCAGGAGAAGTAGTGGTGTTGAAGCGGAGCAAGGAGAGCAGTTCAGTGATCAAAAGGAAGAGGAGGAGGAGGAGGAGGAGAAAGTAGGAGAAGAGAACACAACAATGGCTTCATTGTGCCATCCCCACCCTCTCCAAACCCCCGAGGAGGAGGAGGAGGAGGAGGAGGAGGAGGAGGAGGAGGAGGAGGAGGAGGAGGAGGAGGAGGAGGAGGAGGAGGAGGAGGAGGAGGAGGAGGAGGAGGAGGAGGAGGAGGAGGAGGAGGAGGAGGAGGAGGAGGAGGAGGAGGAGGAGGAGGAGGAGGAGGAGGAGGAGGAGGAGGAGGAGGAGGAGGAGGAGGAGGAGGAGGAGGAGGAGGAGGAGGAGGAGGAGGAGGAGGAGGAGGAGGAGGAGGAGGAGGAGGAGGAGGAGGAGGAGGAGGAGGAGGAGGAGGAGGAGGAGGAGGAGGAGGAGGAGGAGGAGGAGGAGGAGGAGGAGGAGGAGGAGGAGGAGGAGGAGGAGGAGGAGGAGGAGGAGGAGGAGGAGGAGGAGGAGGAGGAGGAGGAGGAGGAGGAGGAGGAGGAGGAGGAGGAGGAGGAGGAGGAGGAGGAGGAGGAGGAGGAGGAGGAGGAGGAGGAGGAGGAGGAGGAGGAGGAGGAGGAGGAGAGGAGAAAGTAGGAGAAGAGAACACAACAATGGCTTCATTGTGCTCCATCCCCACCCTCTCCAAACCCCTCTCCCCAAAGCCCAAAGCTGCCACCTTTAGGCCTCGCTTCTCCATCTCCTGCTCTGCTTCCTTACCCCAACAACAACAGCCACAACAAGGAGATGACTCCGTCTCTTCTTCTCTCAAGACCTTCTCCGCCGCCTTGGCGCTCTCCTCCCTCCTCCTCTCCTCCGCCGCCGCCCCTCCCCCCGCTGTCGCCGACATCTCCGGCCTCACCCCGTGCAAGGAGTCCAAGGCCTTCGCGAAGCGGGAGAAGCAGTCCATCAAGAAGCTGGAGGCCTCGCTGAAAAAGTACGCGCCCGACTCCGCGCCGGCTCTCGCCATCAAGGCCACCATCGAGAAGACCAAGCGCCGGTTCGAGAACTATGGCAAGTTCGGCCTCCTGTGCGGCTCCGACGGGCTGCCCCATCTCATCGTCAACGGCGACCAGCGGCACTGGGGTGAGTTCATCACCCCCGGCCTGCTCTTCCTCTACATCGCTGGTTGGATCGGGTGGGTCGGGCGGAGCTACCTGATCGCCATCCGGGACGACAAGAAACCCACCATGAAGGAGATCATCATCGACGTGCCGCTCGCCACCAGGCTGCTCTGGAGGGGCTTCATCTGGCCCGTGGCCGCGTACAGGGAGCTGGTCAACGGGGAGCTCATCGCCAAAGACGTGTGATCCGCAGGTGAAGGTGAGCTGAAACGCCCACATTAACATAACAAAGATGGTTCCTTTTTCTTGTGCTGCTACGAATAATACCTGTTGCTTTTACACTGTGATAACACATGCTCTTAAAGTTTGCTCGTTCTTAGTGCATTGTTACTCATCCTGCTTCTTATTCTAAGCTTGGAATCAATTCCAAGTTTGTTGTTTTGGTTTGACTTGTGCTTATGAAGCTGAGTTCATCTTGGGCATATGTTTCTTATTCTAAGGTTGGAATCTGTTCTCTAAGTTTGCCAAGTTGATATTTGCATATTGCATCTGAATAAGATACATAAAAAATGTCACTTAATCATATTGTTTGTTCCCTGATTGCGTATTGCAGATAGGTGCAGAAAGAAAGGGAAGGTGCTCAATCTGTGTTCATAACACAAAGGCTATGCTTAGTGTGGTGTACTTAAGATTTGTATATCTACTTGTAATTCATGTTTGGACTTGTCATATTTCGGAAGCCAACTGATCTATGTTTCAGACCTTAATCTCAAGCTGCTCTTCTCAGAATCTGTACTGGAGTCTTCTTATGCACTGATCTATGTGTTCATAACACATCGTTTGACATGGGAATAGCAGCTAAAATCTTAATCTTCTATGATTTTGTAGGAAATTATGAACTTACATCAAGAAATTTAATCCGATAATGTGCAAAGATTGGTGCATTTTTTTTTAAAAAAAATATAATTTAAATACAAATTCGATATTTTTGGGGAAAAAATTCATTCTGTGAGTCCTTATTAAGTAGAACCGAACTAAACATTTCGATCTGATTCGACATGAAGATTTGGAAGTTGTGATGGTTTATGAAAGCAACGACTCAGTCAATTAATAAGATAGTAGTACATTGCAGCCGTAGTTGATTCACTTTATAAAGTATATGTGAAGTCCATATGGCATAACAATCACTATTTCAAAATGAATTTTCAAATAATAATTTATTGAGTTGAATCTCTTTTTTTTTGTTGTTGATTTAGTTGCTCCATTGATACCTCATATAGATGCTTAATCTCGAACTAGTAAAAAAAAAATCAAACATATTTAATTATATTATATACAATAAAAAAGTGACGACATATATACATATATGTCGTCACTTTTTTTATTATATATAATATACTTAAATATGTTTGAGATTAAGCATATATATATATATAATATTTGTTGTTGCCATCGAATATTCAAGGATCAGTTTGACATAAGAATATATTTAAGGATGGATAAAATATAAAGGAAAAATATTATTTTCTATCAACCATTGGAATTTTAAGGTTCCGCCTTGGACTCGGACGCCAACATTGACATCAGCACCAAGATCGACTCTGGGACGCGTGCTTATCGTTGATTCGACTAAAACCCAGAACCCACCTGCTTTGGGCCCACAAGGAGTCCACAGTGTACCTTCTCATCTCATCGAAATGTTCCCGCAGCAAATCCCACGGCTTCTCGTGTCGCCTTCCGCAGCCGACCAAGATTCAAGATGGAGCACGGCGGCGATCCCATCCCCTACTTCTTCCGTTTCATGGAAGATCTTAAAACGGGGCGAGGGGAGAACAATAGATGCACGAAGGCGAATCGGAGGGTGAATTCGGAAATTGGACGTCCATTTCCCTTCCCGCTTCCCAAAACAGGGAATAAAAAGAAGCGTTAGGGTTTCGATTCTTCTCATGAATTTACCACCTTGCCGCAGTTGGAGCTTCAGAGTGTGTTAAAGGTTGAATCTTTTTTGCCCTAGGGTTGCAATCTCGAGTAAAAACGTAGAGATGGCCCTCATTTCGGAAATTGCGGATGATGCCCCTGACGAGGTGGAAGGGGCGACGGCGATGGTGGAGCCCAAAGAGGAGCCGCATGGTGAGAGTTCACAAGGGCCGCCGGTAGAGGAGCCGTCGAAAATGGGACCGTCGTCGGCGGGGCAGACGCTTTATAAGGAGTGCGCGCTCCGCGTGGCCTACATCATGCGGCAGGAAGGCACCCCAAGCAACGGCCAGCCTCCAGCTCCGCCGCCGCGGGAGGGCAGGTGCAAGGCGATGATGGAGGTGGTGCGGAAGGAGCATGGCAGTTGGATGGTTTCGAAGTTTGTCGTTGAGCACAACCACGGGCTTCTGCCAGGTCATGTGCTGGCTGGTGGAGGTCAGGGCGCGGTTTTGCCGCCGGCGGTAGGCACGGAATTTGAGTCTGTGGAGGCCGCGAAGACATTCTATTACGGCTACGGTGAGAAATTGGGGTTCAAAGCTCGGACGGGCTCTAACCGCGGGTCGGCAGGCAGCGGGGCGCACATCATGCAGAGGTTCTTGTGTTGGCGGGGCAATTATCTGATATACAGGAGGAGTTCCATTTCTAGTGTTGGGAAACGGAAGCGAGGGCCTTATAAGAAGAGAGCTCACAGGCTCGTGCAGGAGGTGGCAAGAGCTAAGAAAGATCGGGATGCTGCAGAGGTTTTCGAAGTTCAGAGCTCAACTGTGAAGGTAGCACCTGCTGGAGCGGATCATGGTCAAGAGGTTCAGAGTGGCAGTCTTAGAAAAGCAGTCACGTCTTTGGATAAAGATGTGAGGCCAAAACTGATTTCTTCAGCTGGTTTGGCAACCGCATCAATGGCTAGAGTGAAGGATGGTGGTAAGATAAACCCTGCAGCCAATACTAGTCAATCTCAGCTACTGAGAGCACTTGATGTGAGATGAATAGTTACACAGAGGAAGAAAGGATAGATATAATTCTTAAGTACTTGATGAAACGAACAAATAGAGCAGGCATAAAGAGGCCTACCAAGGTATGCTTATGAATTCTTCTAGTTGCAGAATTCCCTATTACATTGGATCATGAAGAATTTTTTAGTAGAACCAGATGTTAGTCATAGCTGTGACATATGGAGGGCTACAATTATTGTTCATATTGTTGAAGTACTCACACTTTCTGGCCACATGGATTGAGTTTTTCGATCAGGCAGTTTGGTTGTTCACTTTTGTTGATTGGCCACTGGTTCCTGCACTTTGTAGGTTCCTTCAAGGCAAGCTTTGGCTGGAAGGCATCAGCGGGGTATTGGAGGATGATTTCTTAGCAGAGATGAATTGCAGTTAGAAGATATTCTTATAGATTCTTAGGCTAAGCTCTTGAGTATTTCTTGGTGTCAGTAAGTCATTTATCAAGATGAGTAGCATCGTCTAGCCATATGTTGCTTATAGAATCATTTGTCTTTTTGGACATTTAATAAGTACAGGATCTGCTGTATTGGCATCTTTTCAATAGATCTTGTCCATGTTTAGTTTATTCTTTCTAGCTATTTTTGGATTATTTAAAGATACCCTCGTCAGATTAGGAGAAAATATTTAATTTTTGACTTGATGGATAGACAAGGAGCATCAGTGATAAAATGTATGATGAAAACCTTATACTAGCAATTGAGTATTTTTTTATATGAAGCATGTTATGATCACGAATAAAATTACTTTTTGTTACGCATCAAGATAGCATTTGTGTGACCTTGTCTTTCATCCTATATAAGAGAGAAGAAAAAAATATCTTGGTGCTACCATTCATGTAAGTTAATTGTGTTCGAATCTTAATAATGATCAATTCAACAGGAATATATGAGTAGGATCTCTGGATTTTGGCATTCTGGTTTTTTTGCTGAGAAGAATCATTAGAAAACACGATGCTGACGAACCGTGCAACTCCATCTGAGAAGGGTTTACCTACAGCTTGCATATAGCATCACAATATATTTCTTAAAGGTTTAGTACTAATAATGGTGTGTACGTACTGTACACAAAACAAATATAATTTGCTTTCTGTTTCTTTGAAGATGCATGAAGTGAAGTTGTTGTTTTCTGTTCCCTTCATCCATACTTGTTTTCTTATTGAGAAATGTAACAAGTGAGCAAATGTCACACACAATGTCTGTGCCAGATCTGGCATCAAAGAAGACTGAACAGCTAATAAGAGTGTTGATTATGTAGGTTTTATTGCTTCTTGTTCTAGTGCTTCTTGGGATTGTGAACAGACTGCAAGTTGGTGAAAGCAATTAATGCATCCAATAAAACCAAAGTTGACTTCATGGTTTGAATCAATGTGAATGGTCAGGGACTTAGTGCTTAAGGATGATATTGCACCTACAAATTATGGTGTAGATTTGCAATCTGTCCTCAGTTTCATGGCAAAGAAATATACAGTTTGTTGCTTTGTTGAATTCCATGATGCAAGGGTTTCCAACTGAATAGTGTATGTAAATTGATGCTGTGATTTTAGAAGTTTATCATCCGTGAGCAGATATAGAAGTGATTCATTGTTCCGATATGCATCTATTACATGTCTTTGACTCCTTGTATGTTCCTCCTATCGCTTCATGCTTTTGTGAACACCTTTTGAGCTAGTATTTTTAGAATAACTGATTTTCCTTTACCCGCTTGTTAGATTCCAAGAAGACAAGAGGAAACTACAGAAGTAGTATCACATGCTCCCACAGATGATGCATTAAATGTAGGTGGAGAGCCAAAGGTTGGAATGGTTTTCTCAAATGAAGATAAGGCATATGAGTTTTACATTAGGTATGCTGGAACTGTTGGTTTCAGTGTTCGGAAAGGTTGGTGGGATAAATCTGCTAGGAATGTTACTAGATCAAGAGTTTGTGTGTGCTCAAGAGAAGGGTATCGTCCAACCAACTTAACAAATGAGGCCAAGAAAACATGATCAGAAACAAGAACTGGTTGCCCGGCACATTTAGCAATCAAAATTACACCTGACGGCAAATATTGTGTGATTGAATTTGTAGCTGACCATAACCATCAGCTCACAGCTCCCTTAGATATTCAAATGTTGAGGTCACAAAAGCTGTCAGCTAAGTTTCAGACTGGAGGCCGACAAGGTGCCAGTCAAATTCCTGCTAGTTACGAAAATTATCTCAGATCAAAGCGTATGAAGAACATGCAGAGTGGTGATGCAGGTGCTTTGATGGAGTATTTGCAAAAGATGAAAGGGGATAACCCATCTTTCTTTTATGCCATACAAGTTGATGAAGCCGAGCAACTGACAAATGTTTTCTGGGCAGATCCAAAATCCATCATGGATTACCATTACTTTGGTGACATAATATTTTTTGACACAGCCTATCAAATAAATGATTATGGCCGACCCTTGGTGCTGTTCATTGGTGTTAATCATCATAAACAAATAATTATTTTTGGTTCTGCATTCCTGTATGATGAAAGTTTAGAATCCTTTAAATGGTTGTTGGAGACTTTCAAGAACACAATGGGTGGAAAACAGCCAAAGACAATTTTACCAGATCAGTTTACAGCAATCAGTGATGCAATTGCTACTGCATGACCTGGCACAACTCACCGTCTTTGTGCATGGCACATATATCAGAATGCCAAAAGGTACCTTTGTCATGGTTTCCAAGGCTATGAAACTTTTGCAGATGATTTTGGCAGATGTATGCATGACTTTTAGGAGGAGCAGGAATTCCTTTCTGCATGGGAGGTAATGCTGGAAAAGTATGATCTAAAAGACAATGAATGGTTAGGTCAGTTGTATGGAAAAAAAGGAGAAGTGGGTGTTGGTCTATGGATGTCAAGTTTTTTCTGCAGACTTAACAAATACACTACGGAATGAGAACTTGCACAGTGCTATGAATGAATTCTCGACACCAGAGATTGATCTTTTGTCATTTTTAAGGCAGTATGAAAAGTTATTAGAAGAGCAACGATATGCAGAACGACAAGCTGATTATCTTGCAATCCAAGGGACAAACAGAATACCTCCTCTGTGGATGCTTTGGCAAGCTGCAAATGCATATACCCCTGCAATCTTTGAGATGTTTAGATTAGAGTTTGAGCTGTTCAGGAATTGTGTGCTTTATTCCTGCTGTGAGGTTGGAACTGTAGCCAAGTATGAGGTTAATACCGAGGAGAAAACAAAAGCACACTTTGTTACTTTTGACTTGTTAAATGGTACAGTCTTATGTAGCTGCAAAAGGTTTGAGTTTGTTGGGGTCCAGCGTTGCCATGCCTTGAAAGTACTCGACTTAAGAAACATCAAGGAACTCCCACCACACTACATTTTGAAAAGATGGAGGAAAGATGCTAAAGCACATTTCATAACACATAATCATAACTTTGTTCTTGACGGCAATCACAAATCATCTCTAGCAGGATGTTGTCGCTCATTGTGCCGCATATTGTATCAAATTGCAGTGAAGGCTGCAGAGAATGCAGAAACATATGCTTTCATGGAAAGCCAATCAGATCAGCTTCTGGAACAGGTTGAAAGCATTTTATACACCAAACTACTTGAGAAGACTGCCTCAACCACTGCCTCAAAGGGTCAACCGCAGAATCTGGTTCAGAATGGAAGTAACAATGGTGGATCGCACGGGTTAAGTGGTAAAAGGAAGAAGAATGTGGACCCCCATCCTAGCCATCTAAATGTGCTGGACTCAAATAGACGACATAAGGGATCACGAGGTCTGTATGGAACTTCATTCTAGCATTGTCTTTTTTTTCTCTCTTTTTCTTTGCATGCTTATGTTGTCATCTTCTCTTTATGTTTTCTGGCTTTCAGAAAGCGATATCCTCTATGCTGTAGCATGTAGTTATCTATTCTACTTAATGTAGGAGCATCTGATGAGGCAGAAGTTCCAGTGGGCATTGATGAAGGACCCTTATCAACTGATGTTACTTCTAATGGTAGGAATCCTCCACAGTTTTTTGTTCCAACTCAGTTCATACAGGTACCTCCTTCATTATGCAAATGCACACTGTTATTAGTGCTGTTATTTTTTGTATGATTCACTGGCAGCTGCATTTATGCTCTTGATCAATGTTACGCAGGGGTCTTTTGTATCTGCTCATCAATTTGGGCTTAATGGTGTACAAGGTTTCTGTGGAATTGCACAATTTAATCAGGTATGTAATATAAACTGCATGCTACAAACTTTGAATTCTTTTGTTTGCTTATATTAACTTATTAATATTTAATTGATGCAGGAATCCTCAGTTACTACACTACAACAACCATTTCATAATAGCTCTCAGTTGAGCCAGGTAATCATGTACTTGCAAGCAACTTACTGTTTCAATTTTGCTCTTTATCTTTTTGGTGCTGCAATTGTTTGATCTGTTTTAAAATATACAAAATGCTGCTTATATGCACCACATGATGGTAGACCAATTAAGTCGTAGACAAGTAATATATTTCGTGAACTAATTTTACAGAATGATGTGCAGACTTGCCCAGTCTCAGATGTAAATGCCTTGCAATTTGTAGGGGGATCTAGCTTGGTCACCAGAGCAGTGACCAAGGGCGCCATACCATACCAGTATGGGATTTTCTATAAACGTTAGTTTCCTTGTGAATGGATTTCTGTTTTACTTGGTTGATTAGCTGTGTCCGTTTAGGGATGCTTTAGCCTCTCATATTTTGGACAGATTCTACAACTCGAAACATGCCTATTTTGAAATTTTGTGTTCATTAACGAATAAGAATTTGGATTATTGACTACAAAGCAACTCTGTTAGATCTTCTAGTATATGATAATTATTAATCCTGTATCTGGCTCTCCATCGACAGGTCTTATTTACTTCCCAGTTCAATGGTGAAGAACTGCAGTTAGGTAACATGAAAAGTTATGCCTCATGGGATTGAATACAGATTGCAAATTCAGATGTATATCAAGAAAGAAAATGAGCTGTCAACCTTCACAGTGCAGATATGGTATGATTAGGCCCATTCCTTTGATGGTTCAATAGCTCTTGTCATGCTCCCTTCAGTTACATTTTTACGGTTATCTCTAGTATTTTCTGGCTTGCAAGGTCTTCGGGCCCATTTGCTCTTTTTTTCCGTTCTCATGTTATACAAGTATAATTGGTTTGTCAGCAATGGTTATTTTCTGGCTAAGATTGTGTTTCTTTAATCAAAATGCTAGGTGGAAGTTTTGTTGGGAAATGCATTAGAAAATGGTTACGATTGTGGCAAAGAGGTTTGAAGGACAAGTGAAACAAACAGCAGCTAGTTTCATCTGGGAAATGCATTAGAAAAATGGCTACAGACCATGGGAAAGAGATACAGAAGGATTGCAAATGAAACAACTGCAGATGCCAACATGAATTCTCTTGTCAAGTATGGTAGATGTATTTGTCCGAGCGGATCAAGCGTAGCAGAAATGCATTTTTTGTGATATGCCATTGCTACAGACCTGATTTGAAATATTTGCTGCATCAACCGCCATACGAAGAGCATTATGTATCAAAGGTTTCAAGCAAAATCATGGACTATTGGCTAAGCTTTGATGCTAATTGTTGCTGCAGGCAAGGGGAAAACAGTAAGCACTATCATTAGTGTCTCTCATGTGAGTTCTCTATTCATCCATTGGAGGTTGGCAGAAACCTCCATTCATGAGATGCTTGTAATATCTGATAATAAATAACTATATAGCATCATGTAGAATAACATTGAATTCTTGTGGACTGAGCCCTGGACGAACTGCTGCAGCCTTTCTCTCTTTTCTTATTTCTCATGCTATATACTTTTTATATTTACAAGTGCAATAATTTATATATTTTAATTAAAATAATATTTATATATATTTTAACAGGTATATATTTGTAACAAATTATGAAGTGCCAGAATATAAGCCCCTGAGGTGAGAAGAAGGAATCAACTTAGAATTTACATTTGGTGATTGCAATGAGGAAGCAAATGAAGATTATACTTATAGTGTTCCTGCAAATCTCGAAGGGTCTACAATGACTGCCTTGGCATATGCTATGGGTAATGAAGCCAGTTTCTTTGCTTTCCCTACGTATGCACGCTTGGTGAAGTTGTTGTAGTCATTTGCTTCAATGGCATCCAGAATCTGCCGATACAGCAGCAACGAAGCCAAAACCTGACAGATACAGAAGAGGATTAAGTGGCCTTCAACAGGCAATGGAATCCGTGATGAAATGTGCGTGGTGGAGAAGGAAGATTGCAGCTCATCTGTTTCGTTCATGCAATCGGAACAAATAGGAGAGTGTTTGATGAAAAGCCCCTTTCAAGCTTTGCGGGAAAAAGGAAAGGAGTGTCGCATGGGGTTTCTGTCATGCTTAAATTGATCTCATACCGGCCATCTGCTGGCTGAGTTCAGCTCATATATGCCCTTCTCGGCCTCGTCGAAGAACATCCTCGCTCGCGTAATTTGACCCTTCATGAAGGTCCGCCATTTGTCTGTCACCCTCCCTTCGAAGACGTCATCATCTGACAGACCAGCGTGGGCCAGTTCATCTTGAGGAAGGTACACTCTCCCCCTCCTGGAGCTGAATGGAAGCAGAGCGGAGTTCAAGCAATGTGATCCGGCACAGGATCGATCTCTACGGTCGAACGGATGGTGATGCAAGAGAAACTTACTCCTCTCCAACATCCCTGAGTATGTTGGTGAGTTGATTCGCGATGCCAAGAGCTAATGCTGCGCTGTAGACGCTCTCGGTTGAGGCCTTCGAGTCTGGGGCAATTCCCATCACCGGCACACTCATGAGCCCCACCGTGCCGGCGACATAGTAGCAGTAGAGATAGAGTTCGTCGAAGTTATTGTACCTCGATTTCCGCAGGTCCATTCTCATTCCTTCTATCATGTCCTTGAATGGCTGCACGCAGAGGAAGATGAATGACCGCCACTTCAAGCATCACCACAACTACATACATACTCGGAGAATCTTTACCTGCATGTCTACCGGGAAATTGGATACGGTGTCGGATAGAGCTGCATCATACATGTCATATGGACGGCCTGCAAACAGATCTTCCAACCTGTTCGACCAGCGATCCAGCGCAGTGGGTGTCATATGGGAAGCGTTAGGGCCGTCCACGAGTTCATCGGTTCTTCTGCACCACACTGAACATCGAAGCAGAAAAGTCAACTCTGTGAGTGTTCAGTAACCACATGATGATACGGAAAGAGCTAGCTATATGTTCTTGCTGGTGATGCGGATCTTTCGATCCTGATTGTCATGATTTATGCGAGGCAATTTTGCATAGATTCTGAATCTAAGCAACTTAGAGTCACTGTATTGTGATCTAGTATCGGAAGAGAGTATATGTTTCTTGGCTCTTGTGCGCTGGTTATCATCTGCTACAAGAAATCCTTCAGGTCCTTTCGGTTTAGCAAGGCTAAAGATAGGTGGACGTACTTGCAGAAGATTCACATGAGCAGAAAAGTGGCATACCATAGATTGCCCAAATGGCTCTCCTCCTCTCAGGAGTCATAAGCATTGTTCCTGAAAATAATTGAATTGCATCAAATGAAACAGTGATCATTTGAACTAAATCTGTTTAGAAGGAAGACATCATGCGTTCCCTAGAAAGAGGAAAAGGAAGGAGGAGGAGGAACCCCTGTATCTGGATTTTGGCTGATGAAACAACACAACATGGAACAGAAGCATATAAAGCAGAAGAAAAGGTCCAGATTTTGGCTGGAATCAGACAAATGCCTCAAGATTATGTGAAGTTTTGTTGACTTCTGATCAAAGCAAAGGCAACATAAGGAGATGAATGAAATGCAGCAGCCAAGCGAGCTGCAGATCCAAGGTCTCAGAATTACCCAAGTAGAAAGTCTTGGCATACTCGGCGCAGACCTCGCCGCACCTCTCGTACGCCGCGTCGAGTAGGTCCCCTCGCAGCGGCGCCGGCGGGGCTTCCACCGCCCTCTTCCTCCTCGCCTCGCCGACCAGCGCCGCCTGCCTGAGGACCACGTCGTAGACCAACGCCTCGGAGGATCTCGGCGGTGTGACGACCAAGCTGGCCGAGACCGAGCGGCGGACGGTCGACGCCGACCGGGCGCAGCTCCACCCCGCACTGCTGCTCCTCCACCATCTCCTCTTCACCCCCGCGAACTGGCTGAACCCAGAGCTCCTGCTGGTCTCCTTGGGTGACACAACCCAAACAACAGAGCCAGACATCAGCCTTGCTACATGTACCGATCGAACGCTGCTTAGTTTCGTCTTCCGATCTCTTTTCTCTTTCTGAAGGTGACGAGGAGCACTGCAATGTGTGTGTGGTAGGGGAAGAAGCACAAGGGTCGTCGATTGGTTCTCGGAGAGGCCGAGACAGGCATCCACTTGGTTGATTGGCGCCGCTGTTCGTCTTAAATGCTGCAGGCCGTAGCCATTGGTTGTTGGAGGAGGACGTGGAGATCCCGAGGCCGCTAGAGACCTGGCGGAGCTCGCTGCTTTCAGCCACATGCTCTTGCCGTCTGTTCCCAGAACAATTTGAGGTGAAACCCATCAGCATCCGTCTCTCTCTCTCTCTCTCTCTCTCTCTCTCTGTGTGTGTGTGTGTGTGTGTGAGAGAGAGAGAGAGAGAGAGATCTGCATAAACACACACATATCATTGAAATTTTACGTATGCATGAATAGAAAGATTGGATGTTCTCTATATCAAAACAAACATTTTCATCAAACAATTTACATGTCAATCTTGGAGGTTACTCTGTTGGCCGCCATTCAAAGCATATGTTCACACATTCTTCCAATTTTACTACCCATGTTTTGAAGTTGGGTAAGATGTCATAAAGTCATTTTGATTTGGTAGCTAAGTGTTGGGATTGGGATTTATCGGTCAACAAATCGAAGTATTTAATCGTACAAACAATTGTTGTATCTGATAGAGATCAAACTCTAGGCCTTATTATTGAGGTTTAACGAGTAGGTGTGTTGGTCTTATAGATGCATGAATAGGAAGATTGGATAGCTATCTACATGTATCAAACAATTTGTGTCGATGTTGGAGGCAACTCTCTTGGTCATCATTCAAACTATCTCTTCCAATTTAATGTCGATGTTTGGATATTGATATTATAACAGTTTGGGAGTTAAATTTTAAGATTTAATGAGTTAGCGGATTAATGTGCAACAATATAAATATCGATGATGCTTGGAATAGGCTGATTTGATTTAGGTTTGCATGTGTAAGAAATCCAATGTGATTGAGTGGAAGCTTGAATGTTTGCTTGAGAGCTTATGTAGACTCGATTGTATACTCATCCAATGGTCAACTTGCATGAAAATTAAAGTCGAATGAAGTTTTCCACATGATTTATCCGATGCTTAAATTAGTAGTGGAAATAATTTTAATAAATAATAATTGACCTCGTTTATCATGTTTCAAGTGACTTTTTACATCATATTAATGAGGGAGAATATTATATGGTACGAGCAAAATATTCTCCACCCTATTATCGGTAAGGTACGAATGAAATATTCTATGAATTGATGTCCACATCACTCGAGTTTTACTGACAGTGCTGCTACGTGTCAAATTATGGTTGGTGAAAAATATTTTTTCTATCAATGTGATTTCAAGATATAATAATTATTAAGAAATATTCAACTCACAGAGAGTGGAGATCGATCGGATCAGTGGATAGAACTAAACTATATCTATCCTCGTTGGATAAGATGGGAATTGGAGGCTGGCCAATTATTTGTCTGATATAGCTGAGTATATCAAACAACGAGGAAAAAAAATATTGTCTGATAATGATGAATTGGAGGCTGGCCATTATTGCACCTAATCAAATGTGGAAAAAAAATCCACATAATCAAACAACAAAAGTCCCGTCCAAAGATGATGAATTGGAGGCTGGCCATTATTTGTCTGATATAGCTGAGTATATCACCTAAGTATTGCCCCTAAGAATCAATTTAGGTCCAACATCACATCTAAGGGAATGTTCATGTTTGTCATAATCTGTGGGTGAGGATTGATTCTTTCAGTGAGATATCGTTCAGGAGGAAGAACTTAGGATCCTCTCCTGCTTGTAGGGGAGAATTGGATCTCCTCAATCATTTTTGAGCTTAACATTTCAAGATTTTATATGAGATCAACTGTTGGTCAAGGAAAAAAAAATCGAGACATGCAAAGAATCTTAATCTGTCAAGATCCTTGCTGAGACATAGTTTAAGGCTTCGCTGCAAGCTGCCATTAAAACAATTGCTGCTGCAGCAAAGAAGAAATGGTTGGATGAAGTAATCCTCCTTGGTCTTCACGTTAGCCATCATGTGCAGTTCATGATCTATGTATACAACCCTCTCTCTCTCTCTCTCTCTCTGGAACTTGGGGTTCTTGCAGTGTGGTCCATTCTTCTCGATTGGCTTTTTCATATATGTATGCATGTGAGTCTGCAGACTGAGGCATTGTAGAGATGTCGTTTGCATGCAAGTGCTTCTCTTTCTTGCTGCCACAGGTTAGGATACATATTTTTTGGGATACGAGTTAGTGAAATCAATGAAGTACTGATGGTTGAATGAGAACAAAGCAATGCTGCGCGCATGAAATGATCAACATGAGTACGGACCAGCAAAGTAGAAGTGATCATTATAGCTAGTATTGGAAGTAATGACATGTTCCAACTCTTAACTACATGCCAGAATCTTCGAGTGAAGTTGCTTGTTATCATGCTTTGTCTCTGTATATATCACCCTGTCATTATTGCGTTGACTACCCTTCGCCCACTTTGGAAGCTTGTTTGCTCTCATTGGATCCTCCACGAACCTTACTTTCGGAAGGCATAACGTGGCTGCTGCTGTACGCAGGAGAATGCATGCACAAGAACATGAAGCCATGTCGACCTCGCACAAATGAAAGCAAATGTTGGTCCGGTCCAATTAGCACAATCCGGCCCATGTTTCTTAACTGCTGGTTGTCGAGAACCTCGATGCATCTTAGCGTTACTATATATTGTAGAATTCTTCTTTGTAAATGGCATTCGAGTCTTGAATCGTGACGTAAGACATGACTAAGATAAGACACTATACTTTCGAACGATGCGCGCCAATGCTGTGGTCGTGACTTAAGTCGCTTTATAATAAGACAACGTATATACTTGCTTGTCATATGTTAAGAAAAGCATTTTCAAATATTTCTCTATGATTTTAAAAAAATATTTTTATATTATATAAGTCAATACTGTTCTCATATGAATTTTAATATAGGTGCCACCTACCTATGTGTCAATTCAATATTTCATTCACGCATGAAATATATTATTATCGATTTTCATTTTATTAGAGATCAAGTTGTCAAATATTAATAATATGTTTCTCGCGTACATACTTCTTATTAATTAACAGACTTCCTTACAAAACCTCTCGCTCATAACATATTTTAATTACATCGATACAAAATTGATATTCTTGATAAAAGTTTAATTTTACTTGAGAGCATAATGAAATATTATGATAGCGACACACAAGAAATAACTATTTCTTATATCCTTAATTAATTTGAGAATCAATCATGGATTAAATTGTTGATCGGGAAAAATCTTTTCCTCATAAATATTAATCACCTAATAAAAACCATCCTTATTACAACATATTCCTGAATTCTAACACCAATTAATTGCGTGTCATTTCAGCTCATCAAAGTCAAGTCATCATAAGTATTTGTGGAAGATGGGCTCCATTTTTCTCTAAGTCAACAAACCATATGGGCTCCAAATTTTCTCTAAGTCAACAAACCATATAAGCTTCTTCCATGGAAGACTGGATGTGGCAAGTAGCCACTTGGTGTTTCTTAGATTTCCACAGGACACCTGTTTCCGCACAGTGTCAACTATTGATGGAACAATGTGTGTTGAGGTAGAACATACAAAACAACCTTCCAAAAAAGATATAGCAGCTGATCTCACCCTGTAACCCCTATTAAATATCTATCATTTTCACTCATGTAATGCAAGTTGAATCATTCAAAGCAAGTGGATGAAACAAGCAATCATACAGGGATGGTTTGTGAGATTTCTCTTTCTTTCTTTCATACATCATTCATACGGGAGAAAACTTTGCCTCAATATCATCACTGCAAGGAAATGTTCTGCAAGCATATCCTTTTTCCTGAAAGCAGTACATTGTACAAGGATGGCAGGAAGTGGTTAAGTTAGAAGAACTTCCATGACAAATTAGCAATATTTCCCCATAGTGGTAGAATTAACTCACACAAATCTTCCGTGCTTTTGGAACTCAGTAATTAACACCGCATAGAATCCGACACACAGACGTCGACGTTGCATGTACTCATCGTCTTCCTCATCTTCTTGTTGCCACCTGCACATGCGACCAAAGAACATGTCCAACTCTAGGGGTATTGGCAACAGGACGCCACACTTTGGTCTGTCATGAAGCCCACGATCCTTCCAAGCTCGTCCCAGTTGCCGTCTCTGAAGAAGTCGTTCACACTAGGAGTAGTAGTCGATACTACGTCGGAGTGCAACGTTGGCGTGGGAGCTTGCACCATGGAGTTCCACTGGCTCCCATAGATCTGCTCGTTCTCCGCACAGCAATTGCCGACGTACTTCATTTCTTCCTCGTTAAGGTAGCTGGAGGAGGCGAAGAACTTGAATTCGTTTCCGCCGTCGTCGGACTCGAAGCTGCTACTTTTGGAGCTCGAATCAGTTGGGAGTTTCGTGTTGTTCGATTGCTTCCAGCTCTTTTTGAAGGTGTTCCTCTTGAAGATTCGACATATCGTCCAGATTTCCTGTACATAGGAGAATGCTCTGCAAATATGACTACGGTATATGCAGCACACCGAGAAGGGGAAGGGGGCTTACAGCTTCGTGTACGCTGGGGGTGGCGGTGGCGGTGTCGGAGTTCTTGCAAGGAAGGCGGTACTCGTGCATCATCCAGTCCGTCTTGGTGCCTTTTCCTGCACTTCCTCGGTAGTAGACGAGGGATTTCTTCAGGCCGATGCAGTCGCCGCCGGGGTCTTTCACAGAATATATCGGCCTGTCGATGCCGGTGGCCTTCCAGAATCCGGATCCGGTGACCCTGTTAGGCCTGATGCTGTTCCTGTACTTCCTACCCCTCAGGCAAAAGAAGTACCATTCCTTCTCTCTAGCGGGCACAACTTCTACGGATGAACCACGAGCAGACATGAACACTATCACCATCTTGCTTCAGCGCTAAGGATCATAAATGAGGTGGACAGGGAATTCAACTTACTTGGGAGATCCCACGGATCATGCTTGTAGATGTCAATCTCTCTGATGATCTCTATGCTGAAGCACTTTTTCTCCACCTTCCTCCTCAGATAGAAACCCACGAGCTCTTCATCCGTGGGATGAAACCGGAACCCCGGAAGCACCGGATCATCCTCCGCCGCCGCCTCCTCCTCCTCCTCTACTACCCTCACTTGCTGCTCTACACTCTTCTCCCTCCTCTCCTCCATGATCATTCTTCCTTTCTTCTACTCCCCCTTCTTATCCTTGTACTACGATTGGCTCTTTGTTCATGTAGCAAAGTTTCAGGTGTTTGCAAGCAAAGAGACTCTTACCAGAACCCTCTTCGTTAGCATATAAATGTGAAGCCGAAGATATATAGAACCAGCGGGAGTCACCAAAGGTGGCAGTCAGTAGCCTCGGTCAAGTCATCACCTTTGACCTCTCTCTCTCTCTCTCTCTCTCTCTCTACATTTCTTTCTGTTTGACTTCTTCGACATCGGATCTGCACTGTCACGTATGTCAAATATATCACCATCAAGCTTGGTCTTTGTCTTCAGATGATAAGAATCCAACCATCTGATCTATGACAAAGTCCGACTTCGGCGTCTCGTGTCTGTGGCTATTGACAGGATGACGAGTGTAAACTTGCATGCAGCGGAAGCTTCAGCCATTGATCTACAAGTCATTTCATCCTCTTCTTTTTGTTTAACGTGCGTGGAATCGTTCCAGGTGACATAGGAATGCAGGAACAATACAAAGAGTTCCAACCCATGCTTTCCTCAAAGTCTGCTGGGAATCTGTTGCTTTCCCATGAGGTGGACTGATGAAGGATGAAGAGACGATCGAGTGAGCGAATGGCAAGGTTCATGGCAGATCAACACGCATGCACGCCAGTTCTTTCCATGACTTCCGCAAGGGTGAGCATGCCATGAACAATCTACTACAAGTGGGAGAAAGAAATCAATACAAACATACAGTGTCATACTGCATGATATCAAACATTATTTCCTATTCTCGATTCCAATCTCTTATAGCAATCCCAGCACAGCGGCTCGTTCTGAATTATCTACTGCTATTCTTTTCTTGAGGAAAAATGTTATTACTAAAGTATATATCATTATAACTTTAATTGCATTAAAGAAATGGGAGTGCCAAAAATGGATCTTGGACATCAAAATGGACCACTTGAGAAGACTAAAGTGCGTTGCGACGCTGTTCATGCCTGTGAATCGTATGTGTACTCACTTGAAGGTACCCATTGCCTAAAAGAAATGGGAATGAATGGCCAACTCTATCTAATTTCGTTCATGCCTGTGAATCATACGTGTCTTCATCATCTTTATAGGTTTTAGCAAAGGATGGACACCGCATCTAAGTGCGGTCAAAGATTGGAGTCAAGAACATTCCAATGTTGTTCATGCGTATCGTACACGTACTATATAGCTTAGAAAATTAAGGTACGTTTTGTCTCGAATAAAGGGGATCAAATATTCGATTCTAAGGAAGACTATTCATCCTTGTCGATATAAATCTGTCTTTGCATCAAAGAAATAAGGGGAGCATACGGATCTTCGTCATCAAGAATGGACCGAGCATGACCATTAAGGTGCATTCCATCGTTCTTCAACTTAGTAGGATGTCTGTCTTGCCTCGAGCAAGAGGAGATGAAAGTTCAGCTCAACGTAAGACTATTCTTCGTTGCTAGACTATTTAGATTCCTTGTAGGTTACAAGTGTCTTTTTGTGTGCATTATATGCTTCGGAAAACATATGGACCAAGCTTCTGCTCAACCTAAAATGTTCTCATGATGTCCAATTGCATCAAAGAAATTAGTGGCAGGACCACATGACGACTAAAAGATGATTCCATCGTCATTCTTGGCGATTGAGTGCTCGTGGAGAAATCTTTTGTCCTTTTCCTTATTAAGTCAATATTGGTGCTCCTTGTTGGATAGTTTTACGGGGTTTAGAAAATATATTTAGTCTTACATCTAGATGGAGTAACGCTTAAGTTGACTTATAATTGCACTATTGTTAATTTGAGAGTAATTATTTTTCGACTGATGGTGTCTCGAAAAAAATTAATAAATTAATTATCTCATCAGGTCGGATCATAATAAATATACTAAAAGAATATGATCATGGATTAAAGTGACTTTTGGGGGGGGTTTGAAATTTATGGTTAAAACACTGTCATGGATAATGATAATAAGAAATTATTTTGTTTAGGTTCAGAAAAGATTATTATTTAGGCCATGAAATCGATTACAATTGTTCGCAACTAATTATTTAATCACCTAAGAAAAGATTTTGTTTAACTCACATAAGGAGAATATACACTTTGGAACATGATCTTCCTAGAAAAAGAAAAAACTCCATGTAAATAATGCAACAATTAAGATTTTATTGGTGATTTGTCTTCCTTTTCCACCATGAGGTTTGGAAACTAGGCATACAGCCAGCCTAGGGTTCATGCTCCAACATTATATTAATTATCTAAGGATTGTGTCATCCTTCCTAATTAAACCATCAAAAACAGAAGTGCCAAAATCTTGCTATGCTAAACAACAATAAATAACCTAACCTACCTTTAGAAAACATGATTCTGCCTTTTTCTATGATAGCTGCTCTGATTTGTGTATGTGTGTGTATATGATGCCTTTCTATCAACTATGACATTATCATCATAGACTAAATTAAAAGGACACATGGAAATATGTTATAATATTAATAAGATAGTGATCATTGTCAACGGAAGAATATAGCCTGTGTATGCATGACATATATGTCTAGATTGAAAAGGTTGTGCAGTATTCAAGTCAACAAGGTTAAGGTTAAGAAGACTTAGTGGACAAAGCTCTATTATAGAGCCTAAATTCCAACCAACAAAAGCTGGACCTATAAATGAAGATCTTAAACCATAAGCAAACATTCAGCAATAGCACTATTGTTTACACTTTCTCTTTGCTTCCAAAACTAAGCTCTCATTAATTTGAAGGACACTTAAGGTGCCCTCCTTTTGGTCTTCCATAGATAATTATTGACTGATACCATGAAAATAAAATTGATATGCAAAAAATGAAAAGAACATTAATGTTATATATATATATATATAATTAATGTCCCTCCATAAAAATCCTATATAATGGACAAAAGTGTAGGGTTTTAGGGGCAGAAAAAAATTGTAGTAGACCGTATGTTTGCTCAGTGAAGTTACTAAATTTCCATGACTGAGTCAAAACGGTAATTGTCATGTGCTTTCAAGTATATTTGGACGGGGAAGCAATGGTAGATTTCCCTGGAAGAAAAACCATGTGTGAGGTAAGAAGAAAGACCACAAGTTGTCCTCCTTGGATTGGCATCCTTTCAATGTCACCATCAATCTCCATCATCATGCTTTTGCAGAGGTGTTGGCCTGGCATCATCCAGACTTAGTCCGCCTGAATAGTCACTGCTCAGCTCAAACATCAAACATCAAACATCAAACATCAGGTGAAAATGTAAATTGCTTACTGTATATAAATATCAGTGTAGGATGAGTATCATTGATGAGCAAGAATATGATATAATACTACTGTTTCTGAATGATAATGACAAGGAGGTCATGCATACATTTCTTAGCATTCATTTCTTCCTTGAACTGAAGTAATTATAGCTCTCCCCTTCGGACATGATTGTATCCTCAAGTAATGCATAAATGAAGACAATTACTGAGTGCAATTATTGTTTTGGTTTCATTCTCTGTCTATTTAATGTTCATTGCATTCAATTCTCTGGAGTCAAATTCTTCAGATTTTATCCTCTTTGCCCCCCACAGAATGGAAAAGAAATAGAAGACCATTGAATTAATGATCTTATTGTCACTAGTAACTGCTTTTAGAAACTTCTTGTGGTTGAGAAATTTGAAGTGGTATTGAAAGAATGCTAATTGATGGAATTGGAGCCCATTATTAATCTAACAAACAGGTTGACTTACAAGTCTCGACTGGAATTAAGCAATACCATCATTTAAGATCTCATCATGTAAATGCTGCCATTTATTCTGCAAAGTACAGGATGAATTTCCACTAGTGAATGCTTGCATGGTCCCTCTAAGAGAAAGGGAACCTTTCATTTAAGAATCCCACAGTCCATTGGCAGGCTAATATCTTCTATCTTTGAAGCTGATAGAAATCTGTCTTCAGCTTTAAACTCTAATATTAAAAAAATAAAAAATAAAACAATTTACGAACATAGAGATATTTGGGAAGTGTTTGGCATCTATCCTTTAGTTTTTGATGGTGGGGTAAACTAGTCTTCAGCCGAATCTTCTTGAGCACAGCCATCATTTTCAGGAGCTACCAAGAATTGTCTACTGAAAAGGTGGATCTTGTTTGAATCCCAGCCATATGGCCACTATTTTCTCCTGTTCTTCTTGCTAACTTCTCTCCAAAGCAAAAGGTGGAAGGCGATGTGATATGCTTGTACTTTGTCTCACTCTTCACCTAGGGGTTTGATTAGTCTTCTTGGTTGCTGCTTGGACTGAAGGGTTCTCGAAGCCTTTGGCAAGCTTTGTCAAACTAGAGCTTGGTGATAAGTTAAAAAAGGTCAGAATCATGCTATGCCATTTGGGAACCTTCACATCTATTTCTCCTGCCACCTCCCAAGTGTCAGGATTTAGCTGATTACCTTGAATTGGCCTGGTCTATGAAACTTATGCAAGCAAGGAGAAAAGGCAGAGATAAAAATGTGGAAGAAGTAATGGAGGGTGGAAGGTGGAAATTTTGGGGTTTTTGATGAAGTCCAACCTTCTAGTCTCATGCTGTGGAAACAGGAAGTCTTAACGGATGTATCGTGACCGGTACATCAGTTAAGACTTGGACCTGAATGCTAAAGGATACTATGATCTGAATGCTAGTTGTTGGTGAATTTGGGGGGTTTTGATGAAGTCCAACGTTCTAGTCTCATGCTGTGGAAACAGGAAGATGGCAAAAACGTCTGAAGGAACTCCCTGTTACACTCTGATAACAATTCAGAAGACCTGTCGTGCTATATAGATTGTGAGAAGTCAAGCAGCCTAAAGGATACTGTGACCTGAATACTAGTCAACGATTGTGGTCTTTTTTATTTCAGTGCTAAGTTTGATTCCTGTTTTGGACAGGCTTTTGTTGCCACCAAGTCAGCTAAGTCATCCCATTAGACAGTGGTAGATTTTAGTCAAAAGTCAAGACTCTTGTGAGCTGTTTGTGTTGGCTTAATGCTAATTAGCAGTGATTAATCTAATTGCAAAATGAAAAATGCATCCTTGCAAAGACTGCAGTGACCTGCAATTTTTTTTGCATCCAACATGAAAGATAAAGATGGCTACTAAATTCTAAAAAGAACCAAATCATCAGTGAATTCAATTGAATTGCAGTGTGAATTAGATTCATATAGATTACAACCCAAAATTTTCAGAGTCTGAGACAATAATTCTATTTTATGAAATCAGAGAACGAGAACTTAAAAATTATGTGTGTGTATATCCGAGTATCTTCTTTCGAGCATCATATCCAAGAATTGGTCATCAAAGTATCAATTGTCGCTGTAATCAAAACACGGATGAACCACCTCTCAGTTTACCAACAAACACATCCTTTGCCTCGTTGATCTTAGAAGCAAGGTAATGACTTCCTCCACTGTCGGGGTGATTTGCTACCATCACTCTCCTGTGAGCCTCCTTAATCTTATCAAGTGGAGCATGCTCTCTAAAACAGACAAAATGATGACCGGAACTTGAGAAAATCATAACCGAATATCACAAAATGACACCATCTTAAATTTGATTCAACAATTGGGCAAGAGCTTATGACACAAATTTTACCTAACACCAAGGATCAATGCGGCTTCTCTTCTTGTCATCTGCTGCTCGAAACCACCAGGGTAAAACCTACGAACACGAGGAACAACAGGGCGAGCCTTAAATGCCTGCCATGCCTGAATCAAATATCTACCTCCCATTGCGGCTGCAGCCACGGATAGACTTGCAACAAGAGGAGTTGCCTGTAATAGTAAAATCATAGAAAAACAAGTTAAAGATCCATCTAAGGATCATGTTGCTAAATAGTTTATGGCAATTACGAAACCTGATCACAAACCAGATCCTCTCTACAAATCACAGGACAGTATAAATATAAACTAGCTTACTTCGAATTTGGAAAGAATCAATCAGGAATAATTTAAATGTGCATGATATTCTTTAATGCTCAAGACAAGCTTCTCCAATAGAGCTAATTAAAAGAATTCTTGTTTGGAGTTCTCAGAATTCAACAGCGGTATTGGCCTATGCATGGAGGTTGTTAGATTGTTTTGTTCCCAGTGACAAGATGGTTCCAACTATAAAAGTTTGGGGGTATCTTTGGCACCCAACCGTGGTTAATGTGTCTAACTCTAATTTAGTTCAGGAGATTGCTTCTGAACTTTGAAACCATTTTAGAGAACTCTTTGATTTTCCACTATACCAAACCATTTGGCTTTTTGAAGGCTATACCATTAATTGCCTTTAAAATTTATTTCAGGAGATGTTGCATCTAAACTTTGAAGCCATTTCAGAAACATCCAGATTTTCAGGTATAGCAAAATAATTAAGCTATACAAGACTATTAAATTGGTTATCTTAAAAACAAAAAAGCATCTGACCAATGTCTACTTAATGGTGTTTTGCAAGAAGAGAAACTGAAAGCCCAAAGAAGACATGCTGCAGGTGGCATTGGTTCTCTTAGTTCTCCATAAGGATATCGTCAAAAAACAAGTAAGTTCAAACTTCTCAAACAGTTGAAATGAACAGCAGAAAAGTGTTTTCTATATATTTTTGGGGCATTAAAGAGTAAACCAATAGTTGAATGGCAAGCTCTCATTGATGAATGAGGTATTCAGCATTAATAACTACAGCTAGTAAGAAAAAAAATCAAACTCAATTACTAATTGTTAATGCTTTTTTGAAGCTTGATGCTATCAATAATCAAGATTGCAGTAATGGAGATGATTGTGGATGACAAGTCAGTCAACGCATGCTTCAACAATGTTAGAAGACAAAATTCTCGAGCAATTTTCGATATCATTCCAACACTTACAGGCTGTATTTTAGAGCGATAAATCTAATACTTCCCAGTTATGAAATGAATTAGTCTTGGTTGTTAGATCATTTCCGCATATTCTCATTGGAGATAGTTTCTAATGCATTTTCATGGGAGGATCGAGCCATATCTATCATCTCTATTTTAATTAAAAAAAGGAAGCATTTGACAGGAAACTTAAACAAATACCCCTTGAAAATCAAGCAAAAGGGATTATTTAGCATGCCGCAGCAAAAAGATTTTATTTTTTTAGGGTTTTGCACAATAACAGTATTGTCTACACCTTCGTCATTCAGATGAATCACACCACATAAATTCTCAAACAAGTACAAGGCTGTTTAGTATACTATATTCTTCATATGACCGGGCCATAAATCATCAATGCAATACTGTACAATGTAGCAAAGATAGTTACAGTTATCACAGGCAAAGCTTTCTCCAACTACACGTAATAGCAGTGACTTGAAAAGCAATTCATTTGTAGAATCGAACAAAGAAGAGATCACATTGTTTACCATTGAGCTCCAACTATTCAGAGACACAACCAACCGAAGGCCAAGCAGTTCCCTAGCTGCACGCCCCAAAAACCAGGAAGGAAAAGGAATAAAAGGAGGATTAGGTCATGTCAGGTCGGATCGAAAGCTAAAACCTTTAAAGAAAAAAAGGGACCGAAAAGAGATATCTGGCAATTCACCGAATCTAGACCGAGTTAGAGATCAGAAGAGGGTGGAGTATGATTACCTGAGACGATTTCGGAAGAAAATATTTCTATTGCTTGGAGTGCAAGTCGACGAAGCAGAAAAGAGGACGGAAGAGAAAGGAGGAGGGGGCGGCCTTTTAGGGGTTTACGTGGCTTGCCCTGCAAGAAAGGGGCACGACGAAGCAGTCAGTGGCGGTGACGGTTGGTGGGGCTTCCTACGTAATTAGAGAGTTCATATAGTAAATATGTTATCATCAAACACAAATCCATTGTCGTCTAGTCCGGTTAGGATACCTGGCTTTCACCCAGGCGACCCGGGTTCAAATCCCGGCAATGGAACTTTTATTTTTCTAATCTTTTTTTTTTTTTTTTGCCTCTTCCTCATTGTGGCTGCTCTTAAAATAAGTGCATTATGATGTGTAAGGATTACAATTATTATTGATATCTAAAGCGGAATTTTTTTTAAATTTTTATTTTATTTTTGAATTGCATCTTCCTTTAGTAAAACTTTTAATTCAACTTTAGGATTTAAATTGCTTTTCTATTACTATTATTTTTAGTTTGCCTCTTCTGGATGTTCTTAAAGTAAAAGTATATTATGATATCTAAAGATAACAATTATTATTGGTATGTAAAATGGATTTTATTTTATTTTTATTTTTGAATTGCACCTTCCTTTAATAAAAAAAACTTTTGATTTAATCGTAGGATTTTAATTATTTTTGGATGAATTTTTAGAAAAAATCCCTACTTTTCTAAATTTTACGCTATATCACTTATACTTTGAAACTTTTTAAAATAACATCTTTTGAAACATTTTACTTTTATCAACCTTCACACGTTGCCTAGTCGCTCCTCTTCCCCCTTTTACTTTGAACAATCACTTGCAATTTTTATTGTTGTCGCTCATGAATCCACCCCCTCCTCTCCCTCGTAATTCTTGCTATCAATCACATAAGACAAAGGAAGAGAATGCACCATCAACAAGAAAGGAGAGAGGATAATCATAAACCTTTGTCATCGATTAGGGATGGGCTTTGTACCATTGCCTATAGGCTCCCCTCGCGCTACTGACCACAAGTGAGAAAGGAGAGATGACAGCTTGTGTATTTTTACTATTGGTCATAAGGAAGGAAGGAGAAGAGAGGTATAGGCTTTTACCATCGCCATCTTGTCTTAGGGTCGTAAGTGAAGTGTGCAACGATTGAGCTAATAAGGTCCGGATTCGACAAAAGAAAGGATAAATAATCTTTGACAGTTCCTAAAAAAAAAAAAAAGTAAAAGTGTTCTTAAAATTTTTTTGACTGTTCCTAAAATAAAAGTACATTTTATTAATATTTAGCTGTTCCTATAATAAAAGTACATTTTGATATATAAGGATTATAATTATTATTGATTTCATTTTCTTTAATATTATTTTGACTTCCTGTTTCTTTAACATTATTTTTGAACCACTAGTTGATAAACATTTATAAATTTCTCCTTTAAATAGCCACAGTAAGCCAACTCACTAAACTTAACTATATATGATGTACCTGTCAACTATTAAACAAAGCGTCATTAACAAAGCAAAACGACACCAGCTTCATTGCCCTTATACTTCAACAAAAATTTGAACACCACTAGAAAGTTCACCAAATGATCCATCTATACAAACTATATCAGCATATATCTTCATTACAATAACCAAATCAAGTTTTGAAAAATTGCCCTCAATCTCATTACAATGCCACATTCACTAGTAGACATTGATAAAATTCTCGAGGCTGGAATTATCTCGAATTCTATGTAAATGCATCATGGCTGGAGTGAGCTCCCCCCATGTTGATGATCATCAATTGGGGTGCCTATAACAGGAATATCCAAGCTGCTTTCTTCTGCTTCGAGGGAGATCTCTCGCACATCAGCTATTCTTGCGGCTGTGGACAGGAAATCACCCCACTCAGCATCACCAATAGAACAGATCTCTACTCCATCGACTCCCAGTTGGACTTCAGTGTCAGCAGAATCTAGAAGTACTCTTGGATCACTTAAGCAAGCTTTATCTACATCATCTTCTGATAGGTCAACATGCTTTGTCGTGCCGTCAGTGGTTGACCGTGCCTCAGATCTCTCTTCGCATACCTGCTTTGTGTTGCTCTGTTGTCTGTAAAGGAGAAAATCTCCTAATTATGTTAGCATATATTGCAAGAATGTTAGAACAAAAGAACCATAAAATCATATTACTTATGAAGCAAATAAAAATCAATAATTAGTAAACAGATAACACTGTCCTTCTATCATTAAAATATATAGCCAAGTTTCAGTGCTTGTTCAACACATATAGTTCAAGAAAAGGATTGCATTGTATCTTCTGAGATGCTGATTAATTATTCTACATCATTTACATATTAAGCAAAAAAACATATTTGGCATATTCATCTATTTGTTCCCCATGGCAAAAATAGCAAAGATATTTATAACCATTGTGAATATACAAGTGTAGTTTGTATACACATATATGCATATGGATGCATGACAGTTAATACGACTATGTCATCCTCGTGTTCCACGTGGAAGAAGTGGAACTTCAGTTTATAGGGTTGAAGAGAGGAAGATTGATATAGCATAAGGGAAAAGGTAAGAAAATTTTGATGAAAAACTCTAGATGATATTAACCCTTGTCTTAAACATTATTTCATGACACTCCAGAGCTGATAAATGTATATAGATGTTGAATTACTAAACAAATTCAGACTGATGATTAGATTTCTGGATCACGCTCTGCGTTTTCGATCCTGCCAAGAACATTTTCTCCATTCGAACATGACAGAAAGGATTGCAGATAAATCTACACATACTGCAGTATAAGGCAAAAGGAGTCGTGAATCATACCTCTGAACTTGTGTTTGCAAAACATTCACAAGTGCTAAAAGATCTTCCTTTTCCTTTGCTGCAGCCAATGCTTTTTCTACAGCATCATTTACTCTAGCCCCAGCATCTACTTCTAATGCTCTAGTCCTTTCTTCAGCTCTGAAAACAGCTGCTTCTAATATCACAGCATGTTCTCTAGCTTTTGCAAGCTCAGAACGCCACAGATGTGCCTCCTGAAAAGCAGAATCCCTCTGTTTTAGCAACAGCTCTCGTTCTGTAGTTAAGGCCATCACCTTTTCTTCATATTCTCTCAACTGAAAAAATCACAATTTATTTGTAACTGCCAAAAAGGAGAGACAAATAGAAGAAAAAAACATACAAAATGTAGCAACATACTTAAATAAAAACGCTATACATTCAAATCACAAACTGATGAGATGAAAGGCAATCACTCCTATAGTTGCCCAGTCAAATTTTCCTGCCTAATTATTACTCTAAAGAAGCAGCTGACTCTTTACTCTCTTTCAGGTCATTACACACATCAAATCTTATCATTTATATCTCTTCAGGCTATGAAAGTGAGCCTTTGCTCGACTGGAAGTTTGCTCTACAAAGAACTGATGGGGAGTATTTAAACTACAAAATATGGTCTTTTCACATGCCAGGACAAGGCTCTCCATATATGACCCTACCAGGACCTAAACCCCACATCAGCAGGAGCATCATGCCTGGACTGCTAAATTTATAAAACCGAGAAGCATTTAGTTTTGTTATCATGCATGTGAAGTGACCGTAAAGAATGGCAGTTATATGCTGGTCATTTGATTGATAAAAGGTCTCTGTAACTTATATTTTTCACAGTCAGATCATTGGAAGGGGACATAATTCTAGATATTGAAGATCAATTTCATATGCTCAAGGCAGATGAAATCAGTATCGATGTCACATTTCAGCATATATTCCCACGATACATTTGTCTGATTATAGTTGCAATAAAGCCATAAGAAAAATATTATGAGCACTATATCACATTGGACAAAAATATTGGAGTATCCTAATATGTTTGACTATAGAAAGAATTTGCACGTAAACACAATCTTAGGATTAAAGCCATGCACACAAAGAATGTAGTAATCAAGTGTTCTTAACAAAAACAGAATTAAGAATTTCATAACTCACAGTCGGGCTGAAGAGATGTTCCATAAGTTAATTGTAAATATGCTTATCATTCAATTTGTCATCCTTAAGTACATGAAAAAAAATGGCTAAAATTTGGTGCTAAATAATGAAGAGCTAGGAATCACCTGAAGCTGGGCAGTTTCTAGTTGCTTCTGTGCATCATATGTTAGGTGCTCAATTTCCAAGCAGGCAATTCTTCTCTCCTCATTTATTGCATGAGCTGCAGAAGCGGCAGCTTCAGCAGCCTCAGCTGTCTCTATCAGCTTATCAGTTATGTCTTTTATGGTGGAATCACGAGCACAAATATCCTTAGCCAGCTGCTGTAGTTCCTCATCTTTAACTATAATAGTTTCCTGTACCATAAGCATTAGATAACATAATTTAATAACAAACAGAACGAAAAAATACCATGAAATTCACTTCAATGCAGAAAAAATCAAAACCTAGATTCTGAGAACAAGATAAACAACTAAAGACATCCTGAGAAGCACTACATCTTGATTGTTAGATAAGAAAAAGAATAAATTTCTCTAATTTCATATGGAAAGAATAATTATAAGAATCATTGTGCTGGAGTGAGAATCACAAAAAGTTATGTATCACTGTACCATAATCAGCATCCAGGATCTAAGAGTGTCAGGACAACCAAAAGTAGGTGCGTAATAATTATTGATTAAACTAAGAATACATTTCAAAGAGATTAAACTCAGATAACTTCTTGTCACCTCCATTATCACTATCATATTGGTCCAACGTTTTCATGATTTAGATGTCCAACCTGAAAACAGATTAGTCTACTACTCTCCTAAAAAAACGCTCTCTTAGTCTGCACATATTGCAATGTGAAAGATTAATCACACAATGGTGCTTTTTAGCATAGAGGAAAACAGAAACCTTTTTATTAGCTAGATATAGAGCTCCAATTCACTATGCCAGAAAATAATGTGATTCTCATAACTTTTGGTGGGACTAAAAAGAAAACATAAAATAGAAGCACCAGACCTAAACACAAATAATCAAGCATATATCAGAATGATCACTAGATCATTTTCACATAAACAAAAACAATGAATTCAGATAACTAAAAAACCTTTGCATGATCTGATCATTGATGATCTCTTTAAATACCTTCATAATGGTCAAATCATCTAATTGACCTTCATTTGCCTTATTAGTCAACAAGCCCAAAGCAGCTTTCATGGAGATTCTCATTGCTGCTTCAATTTCCTTCGAGGCTTCCATTGCAGTTGAGTTAGCAGTTACAACCACAGTGGCAATTGTTCCCAATTTCACAGAACCACTCCCACTCAAGTTAGTAACTGCTTCCTTATGAGCATGCAGTACCAACTGAGTTGCACTGTTATTGGACAAGAAAAAACTGAATGAGAATATTAATTCAGACAGCCAATTAAAATATTCTTAACATTAAATGTTAAAACGTAGATTTATGAGAAGCACCAGCTACAAATAACAATGAGGTAAGGCCAATATTTCAACCAGTGGTCACATAGTCATATTCAGCTGCTGAATGCAAACGCAACAAATAAATTTGGATTTATCAATTGACTTTGATGCCTACATAACACTAGCTTTGCATCCACATAACAGCATAACTGACAGATGAAAACCATACACCTAATAGGATGCTGCTTAGTTTATTGAAAGATTTAATGAAAGGTCCACATGCTTACTGTAAGGTGGCTACCCAAGCTTTTGCTGCACCGGGAGTTTCTGCACAGAGGAAATATTCCTTTTTCTGTGGAGTTCCAATATCTTGTGTAGTAATTGAGGAACCAAAAAGGTTTCATTACATGCACTCTGAAAGAACTTGCGATATTGTCTCAAGTCTTAAGATAAATGGAAAAAAAAATCCTAAATACTCAACAGAGATCAAAGTATATGAATATGGATACAAAAACAGCAGCCATCATACTTTTGCAGTCCACTGCAGCAAGAAAAAGGGTGTCAGATGCGTTTAAAAGCACTGTCAAGCAATGATGAAACTGAGCATTAAACATAACTGCACACATGACAATCTTACTGGAGGTTTATGGGGGAGATAGTGATTATGCTGTTTGAATCAAATATGATTGCTCCCTTTATAATTGTATCATTTCTCCGAAGCCTATGCCAGGTTAAACATGAGATATGACAACTCTATCATAGTCAAGAAGTTTAAATTCACAATTTTATATTGAAGGAAGCCATGATATAATACTTGTATTCCATTTTTCCCGTAGTTGGATCTAGGATCACCCAACGTTCATTCCATTTCCGCAGCTGTTCAATAAAACTGATGAAAGGTTGTTACAAAATTTCCTAACATAAATAACTCCGAAAAGAGACCGTGTAACTGCAGTTCCAATAACATTCAAGAGGGATATGTAAACAGCCGGAAAGGGGCAAAGGCAAGAGGAAGTACTCTCCAAAAGAGCAAACTGCGAGGAATATGAATCTAAGCAAATTCAACACATACAACCCATTGTACTTCTTGACAGATTCTGAACCAAAATAGTAACAAATTGTGAACATGATGCTGTTAGAAAGACCTGGAAAGGGCTCCCTCCATCAAATGCATGATTAATAACAAAACAAACTTTGCTTAATCTAAAGAGATTGCAAACAAGAAATCTCCCTCCTTTAGCTTATTTTTTATGCAAGTAAGGCCATGAATTGTTGCATTGCCTTCACAATGTTTATTTCGTGTGCAGTACATCCCACCCAGTTCTCCAAAAAATTAACTTCTAATTTGATGTCACTGAACCAATCAACATGACATTCCACGAAGCCTTAAAAAGTCGTGGAAGTATCAAACGCAAGAAAGGAATAAAAAAAATCAACTTTCCATATCGTAAGAATATCTTAAATGGGAAGAATTGGACCCTAATTCCTACAAAGAACGCGAGATCAAAGGCCACACCGTCTCCGATCGCTTGAGAAGCGGGCCCTGCAGCAGATACTTCCCCGACCCTGACATCAGCTGCCGCTTAATCTTCTCCAAACTGCTTTCTACATCCCCCGTCCTCTGAGATAATCAAAGAAGCCTCAAAAGACATCATTTTGGATAAGACCAGATGGAGAAAAGGCCAAATTGGAGAAGGAAAAACCTAGGATCCAAACATGAACTCACCGCAGCGCTCCCATTGGAAGCCATTTGGGAGAACAGGAGCCGACCGGAAGCGAGAGCGAGACGGGGTTTCGGTGTGCCGCTGCGAACGAATCGAGAAGAGGGGTTTTGTCCGTTCGTCGTCGACTTATTTACTTAATCATTTGCTAAAACGCCCTTCTAATAGTGAGGAATAACTAAATACCGTCCCTTTTTCTAGAATTAGGAAAGAAGATTACTATTTACAATTCACTCCTATTATTTATAATTATATTTTAAATTTTTTAATAACGATGCACAAGTGGGTTTTCAAAAATTATTTTGATCTATAAAAAAAGAATGATAAAGATAGATTTTGATCATAAAATCTTGAGTTAATGTTGAAGAGAAAAAGGCATTGACCTCTTAGTCAACTCGATTTAGTCCTGACTCCATATTTTTGAAACAAAAGAATAATGTGTTTTAAGAAGTTCTAAGATCCTAAGTGACTTTCGAGATTAAAATATTGTATATATCGAAATGTCATCTACATGAAGTTTGAACCAAATCATTTCAATTGTTAAGTTAGCAAAAAAAAAAAATTCTAATATAGTAGTCTTCAAGAAATTATTTTTCTTCTCGTTTATGATACACTTTTATATTTTTAAAAGAGGGAAAGACAATTTGTGATTTTTTTTTATCATAAAGAAGGAAAATAGAATTTATAAGAAAAAAGAGTTTATGTTTCTCTTCCATTATAATAATGAAAAAGGAGGAAGTCTATATTTTTTTCTATTTCGAATGCAAATGAAGAAGGATAATATAGATCTTATATGATTATTATGTCTCAATTATTGATAAATTCCTTATCAGCTAACATCTTCGAAAACCCAATACCCTCAAGTATGTCTAAGATGATTATTCATTACTTTACCTTCTAATCATGTTGATGATATTAGAGGTTCATCGACCTTCAATAATTTTAGAAAATTAAATATATTATTTATTTATTTATATCATCTTGCTTGAGTATCAAAGAGAAGCGCATCAGATACATTCTTCGTATCTAATTTGTCTTTTAATAAATCAAAATTCCATGTCATAAGATACTGACAGGATCAATCTTGATTCCAGCAAGGTGTTGATGTGAGCACAAAGAGGCCGGACCGAATCCAGCATCCCATGTCAACAAGATGGTCAAAGTGGGTTCGATCGTATTCATTTCGTGGGCCAATCTCCAAGTTACAAACCTTTGTAGGATTTCTTTCATGGATTGAATTGTATGCGTTTTCCAACGCCACGCTTTCCTACTCAAAGTTTTGTGCAATTGATGTTCAATACTTAAAAGACGAGAAACACCATTTGGATGGTTTGAATTATGAATAAATTTATTATAATTATTAAAATATTTAAATCTAAAATTCAATTCGAATAAGATTTTGATTCTTAAACACATCAAAGGTTGGAAGTCAACCTAAACACAATAATACTTGATAATGTTGTAAGTTTTGTATCAAAAAATTTGAAGATTCAATAAAAATATATTATTATAAAAAATTATATAAGAGACGTGCACGATAAAAATTCATATGGTAAAATGATTAAAGGATTCAAAAAATCGATAGATCAATTATATGAAATTATTGATCATCCCTCGATCATAGGACGTAGATTTGTATCAAGTTAGTACCAATGCCAACATGATATCAACTCAATATATCATCCTATGCATCTATATAACAAGACGTCGAACTATCTAACTATCTAATCTTTTATCAAATACTCTTTTTTATATATTAATATATTTTAAGCTAAATTCAACCACGTTGGATCGACAATAAGATTTGATTTTTGTTTTTTAAAATATATTTTTAAATATAATAAAGAGGAATATTTTAATCCCAAAGAAACTGGGATTTAAATTAGGTAGAGGGCACACTAGGTGACGTGGGTATCGCGCCGACTACAGGAGGACCACAAAGCTTTTGTGTCGGGCTGACTTCAGCGTTGCGAAACCATGGTCATCAATGTGGGCTCCAAATACATTCTCAATTGCATGACCGGTAGGTGAGTGGGTTAGGTGATGAAGTCAGCGAACTAAAATCTTACTCTGCGATATGATGCCTTAACCAGTCCCCACGAGATCTGCGCGCTACCTCCACGAAGCCAACTGCCTAAAGTAGACGATAGAGGAGCGGTACACGAGAAGCTTTTCTGTGCCGCAGGAATACTGTAACCTAAGTTATATGATTTATTCTCCTAAAACCTGTTGGGTTTACGTCTTCTCCTACGCGATCGATTCCCCGTCCACGAGAAGTCGCAAGTTGTGCTTCGAATCCGTGGGGACGATGGCGGCTGCTGGAAGCAATAAGAACAAGAACGCGAAATTGGTAAATATGTTTTGCGTGCGCCCGATCCTTGGATTTGTGTGTTGTTGGTAATTGTGGTGTCATCGCAAAATCCCTTCTTTTATGTTAATTCTAATGTTAACGAATTTTATCTCTATGGTCTTTGTTCTTTTCGTTGAAATGAATCTTTTTCGCAATTTATTGAACCCAATTTAGCAGTTTCTCTGGTGTTTTAGCTTACTTTTTAGGTATATGATTTTATTTTGATGTGAGTTATGAAATTTGGATTTTTTTTTCCTTCCCTCTAGTAGTTGAATCAAACCGCTGATGTATCTTGGAGATTTCGATTTCTTGTTATTGTTAATTTGGGGTAAAATGATTGACCTAATAATCTTTGTCAGAATGGGAATTTTGCCTGTAACTAGGTTCATGTTAGGTTTGGCTGTTTGATTTGCCGCTTACAGACATCCCTTAAACACCTTTGCTTCTGTTTATTGTTACCATTCGAAGTAAATTTTGGTTCCCTTTTCTCTTCTCAGATTAAAGTTTGTTCTTTATTTTCTTCATAGGTATTTCATGTTTCATGTGTTATAAATATTTAACTTATTTAGTTGTTTATTAGGTTCTTCTCGGAGATGTGGGGACTGGAAAGTCTAGCCTGGTATTGCGTTACGTAAAAGGCCAGTTTGTTGAATTCCAGGTTGGTGTTGTGTTCCAGAACAGTCCACTTTCATGTCATGGAATTCGGAGTTTAAAGAATCACATAGACCTGACCTTGTGAGTTGTGACTCTTGTGTTTGATTTTACAGGAATCAACAATTGGCGCTGCATTCTTCTCACAGGCAGTCGCAGTCAATGATGAGACAGTGAAGTTTGAGATTTGGGACACAGCTGGGCAAGAGAGGTACCACAGCTTGGCTCCTATGTATTACAGAGGAGCTGCAGCTGCTGTGATTGTTTATGACATAACCAATCTGGTTAGTGAAATAGGATAGTTGGCTTACCATGGTGCCATTGTTCATACATATCTTATATATAACATCTGAATACAACCTTCTACACCTGGACCTGATATTTTTCCTCATTCCACAAATAGCATAGTTGAAGAAATTTCTTCATTCAAAAATAATTTATCTGAACTTGACAATTCTAGTAGTGGCGCTAATGGCCTTCTGAAATTATTTTTAAATTTTTTGGGTTTCACGTATCTAATGGTAAAACAACAGTGTAGATAATTGGAAAAGAAAATTGCTGAGGTGGATAATGGAAACAATTTTATCCAATGCAACGTTAGATATCTGTATAGAAATTAAAATGTAATCATGTTAGTCTATACTGGGAAAAATTGACATTTATATTTACTTATTCATATGGTTTTGATAGGTTTGCAAATAAAAGTTGGTGCCAATACCATAACTGTTCAAAGATTAGTTGGCCTTCGTATTTGAGCACCATACTAATGTTGAAATAAGGAGCTAGGCAGTGGGTAAAATGGAAGGTAAAATTTGTTGATAACAGCCTTGTATTATTACCTGTATATGCATTAAAAGAAAAAAAATCTAAGTGATATACGCATTTTCAACAAACACTCATTGTCTTTCATAGACTTGAAATTTACTCATGGAGGACATTGGTGTTTCTGATTAGGACCTTAATGTTGTGTAAGATACATATTCTTGGGAGTGTAAGGTAAGCTGGAGGGAGATGCCATCCTTATTTCCTGATGAATATTTTTTCTTTCCTCACATTATTTGGTTATATTTTCTTTCATAACCTGACAAATTTTGCTAATAGTAATATTTGTGGTTATGTAATAGTAGCTTCTGTTCTACTTATATAATTCATCAATCATGATGAGTTGAAGAAAATAGTGAGTCAAAGTTTAGCTGGAAAATCATGGTTGGTTGTGTTATTATAATCTCAATGAATTTTGGAAGAATTGCAGAATTTTTTATAATGCATTATTACTAGGTGAATTCTTTGGAACAAAATCTATTAACACATCTGCTTTATTTTTTTGGTAGTCAAAGACCATGCAAAAGCATAAGTTTTGTGTATTATCTGACAGATCCCTTTAATTATTATTCAGGCTACATTTGCTAGAGCAAAGAAGTGGGTTCAAGAACTTCAAGCTCAAGGTAGCACCTAAACTCTTTTAGTTTGGATAATTGGTATCTTTAGACTTCCAATTCATATTGGATTTTCGATAAATTTAGATTTCCAATTCATCGTTGCATGTATGTTGTCTGAAATCTGAATAGCTTTAGTATATGTGCTTTCATTTTGTTTTTTGAATCCATGAGATTGATCTTCCGAGGACATTAAAGTGTATTAAATTGTTTTTGATTGACTACCCATAATCATTTTTCATGTCTAGATGCACTTACGTTTTGAATAGTCAGTAAATCCAGATTTCCAATTTATCATTGGGTGTTATGTTGCCTGAAATTTGATATTGTTTTATGCTGTCTCTTGCATTTATGAGATTGACCTTCCTGGAGGATGTTAAAGGGTATCTAATCATTTATGTTTGACTATTCATACTCCATGGCCACTTAATGAACTTATGTTCCTATGAAGTACCTTTCTTTTTTCATTAGTATAAAAAGAACTAGAAAGAACTTATGTGCAAGCTTGTGAAAGTGCACACTTATGTAAATCTTGGTCAGCTAGGTAGTTGGTTTGCATGCTCTTGGTTTTTCTGTTAGGGTATTCATGGAATCCTTCAAGTTAATATCTTTCTTCTCTTCTATATGAGAGCTTTGATTCTGGATCTTTTGGCTTCATCATGAGAATCTTTTGTCTTCCTGTTCAAGATAGATAAACATATATGCTGTTTCTTATTCCTAGAAATTTGTTTCAGGTAGCCCAAACACTATAATGGCTCTTGCTGGTAATAAAGCTGATTTGTTAGAGGCTAGACAGGTTTCTGCTCAGGTGAGTTCTCCTAGTTGTGCCTTCTGATTCTTAGACATATGAATTTAGACTATTCATTAATACATCTTTTTGACAGATCGAGCATAGATAACAGGTACATGCTTTCAAGATCATTTTTATAGTTTATATTGGGTTCAGTAAGCTCCACCTATCCGCACAGGCTAGATTTATTGGAGTTTCTTTATCCCCCTTGGATGGGGATGGATCAAGTGATCCTTTCCTGTCTCAGTTGTCTTACATTATCTTATAGTTACTACTTACTAGGCCTATTCCAGTATAGAAAGAAAACACACAAATGTATGAATGTTGCATCTTTAAAAGTAAATAAAAAAGGATAAATAATAAAAATGTGTTTATCTGCTCATGATGGCAGTTATGCTAATTTTTATGACCGACAAATCTTAAGGTACTTAGGAGACCAAAAACTGAGAGATGGGTTATCTATGCATGAATGGCAAAGTTAAATTAACAAATATGTCAACTTGAGACTGTAATCTTTCTTAAACAGGCTAGATTCATTTTTTTTCCTTTTTCTAGAAGCATATTTGATGCTGAAAGAGAAGTATTTCTATATGGTGAAATTAAATTAATCAAGACCGATAGGTCTGCACTTTCCAGATTAGTCTGTTAAATTATTACCCGTTGTCAACTCATCTAAAAGCCAGATGAGATTTATTAATATTCTAAAATTCCTTGTCCCATGTGTAAGCCCAACACATGATGTAACTATCAAGAAATGCTAACTTTACCATGTCCCTACTTTCCACGATTGTTCTTTCTAAATGCCACCCACGGGAGCATGTACTTTATGAAGTCACAAAAGCACTGATCTGATATTTGATGTGGCAGTGTTCTTTTCTTTCACCTGTGACCTTGAAATTTTACCTTAAACATCTATTTGTAACAAATATGGTGCTTTGATTGCAGGAAGCCCAAACCTATGCTAATGAGAACGGTCTCTTCTTCATGGAAACTTCTGCTAAAACAGCAATCAATGTTAATGATATATTCTATGAAATTGGTAAGTTCCTTTCTGGTTATTCTAAAGGAAAAAGAACAGAGATTCTAACTAAAACTCACCTTGGTCATTGGATCACACTATCACATAAACATTTCATGCACACAAGTTTATCCAAGTTACAATGCAACTCTATTACATTTTGATGCTTGCACACAATGGTCTGAAATTTACCTTGGTACCATGAGATCTTTCAGATTATTCTTCACGTCTGAAATATACAAGATTCATATCCTTGGGAATTTTGCTTATATATTCACAGTACTGAAATGTGTACATCATTGTTCTAACAATGCTTTGATTAAGGCATTATTGGGATAAAATATTACTGCAAAATTCTCAACCTTTATGATATCATAGCATCAGATGTCACACAGATTTTTCAGGTTTCTACGTTATCAAAGTAATGTGTTTTATGGTTTTTGTTTCAGCAAAAAGGCTAATCCAAGCTGAGCCAGTACAGAACCCTCAAGGAATGATTCTAGCTGGTAGACCAAGCGAGAGACCATCCACTGCTGCTGCTTCTTGCTGCTCTTAGTGATTTGCTGGTTTTCACTGCCACCCAATGCTTATCTATTAAATGAAATGAAACTGCTTCTTGGTGGCAGATGCTTGGTTTTTGATTCAGAAAAGTGCAGGAGAGGTTCTGATGACCCATTTATTGCAAATGTAAATGGTTGATACCCTCTCTGTCATATGCAACTTTATTTGCTAGTTATCTGGAACTAATCCCAATTCAATATTTTTCATCTGCTTGAGTTTTTACATTTGGATGAATTGGATCTGATTCAAATTTCAAAAATCTTCTTTTTCGATGAGCGAATGGGATGAATCGGAGAAGAAGGTTTTTGTTTTAAACGCAAAGGCTATGAATGTCTTGTTTTATGCATTGAACAAAAATGAATTTAATCGTGTTTCAATTTGTGATTCGGCTTTTGATATTTGAAAAACTCTTGAGGTCACTCATGAAGGCATTAGCCGAGTGAAAGAATTCAAAATCAACATTCTTGTGCATTCTTACGAACTTTTTCGAATAAAATCAAGTGAGTCCATCGGAGATATGTACACCCATTTCATGAATGTCATCAATGGACTCAAAATTCTTAGTAAAAATTTTTCTAACTTTGAACTAATAACTAAAATATTAAAATCAAAAGAAATATTAAAATATTAAAATATTATAGAGAGTTGGGATTCAAAACTGACTCTCTGATTACATCAAAGGAAATCCACAACAAATGAAGCAGGGAACGAAAGAAGATGATGCGATAAAGCTATGACAACATGAACAAAAGAGATGGAAGCTCTCAGCACATCATTTACAATCTCTCTGTCATCGACCTCCGGAAATTCCAGAAATAACAGATGCAGTGGCCACCGACGACGAAGGGTACGACACAATATGATCATCGAAACCTTCATTGTGAAGCAGCCCAAGAACGCTGAAGGTGAGGTACGTGGGCGACAGTTCCGGAAGCGGCGCGTCGCCCTCCAAGTACCGCACCACTTGCCGCATGCTTGGCCGGGCTGCGGGCAGCGGATGCGAGCACAGCAACCCAAGCTTCAAAACCAGCTCCACCTCCTCCGCCACGTACTCCTCTCCCAGCCTTGCATCCCTCGTGTCCAGTATCGATCCCTTCCGCCAGTTCTCCACCACCCAGTCCAACAGCACGAACTGCTCCTCGTCCGCCATCGTGTCCACCGGCCTCCTCCCGCAAGCGACCTCGAGAACGAAGGCCCCGAATGCAAACACGTCGGTGACGGTGGTCGCCTTGCCGTTTCGGGCGAGCTCGGGAGCAAGATAACCCGTGGTTCCGACCACATGGGTGGTCAGTGGATCAGTTCCATGATCGTATAGTCTTGCTAGGCCGAAGTCACCGAGTCTTCCGTTCCATTCATGGTCGAGCAGCACATTGCTCGCCTTGATGTCTCTGTGGATCACGACTTGCTCCCAGTCCTCGTGTAGATACAGGAGGCCCGATGCCACGCCTTTGATGATCCGAAACCGTGTCGCCCAATCCAGAGTAGGCTTGTCTTGGTCATACAGAAACTTGTCGAGGCTGCCATTGGGCATGTAATCGTACACCAACAGCAGCTCCCCTTTGCGCCGGCAGTAGCCCAACAACTGGACAAGGTTCCTGTGGCGGAGGCGGCCGATGCTGACGATCTCCGCTATGAACTCCCTCATACCCTGTCTCGATCCATGAGACACTCTTTTCACCGCAATCTCCGATCTAGAAGACGGTAGCACGCCCCTGTAGACTCTCCCGAACCCGCCGATCCCGAGCAACTCCTTATCCTGGAAGCCCTTGGTAGCGTTGAACAAATCTCGGTAGGAGAACCGGTGAGGCCCGTACTCGACCTCCCAGTCTTCCAGTAGCTCGGCATACTTGATCCTCCATCTCACGTATAACACGATAATCCCCACAACGATCGCAACAAATGCAGCTGACGCCAAGGGCAGCCCGATACGCAAAGCCTTCGACCTGCGATCTGACTTCGTGCGAGGGAGTGAAGGCAGCAGCGAGTAGTCGAGAGCTCGAGCTACTCCATTCATCTTAAAGCTCCAACCGAGAACGTAATGAGACGTTAGGAAAGGACCTGTGGATGAGGAGAATCCGACATACATGGTGTCCGAGAACACGCTTGAGAGATCAACGGGAGCAGACAGGAGAGGTTTACGGGGTTTGGCCACTGGGACTGGAGCCAAGGTAACATTGAGCAGCATCTTTCGGCTGTCATAGTCTACCCAAACTTGCATGGCTCGGCCGCTACTGAGGCTTAGATTTTGGAACGAATCAGTGTCATTGGGATAATAACCAGCAGTGTAGGACTGATTAGATGTCAAGCTGTTGATATCGATGCCGACATGATTGTTATCGATGTCATGGAATTCGGGGTTACGGATCGTGTCGAGCTCGATGGCAAGGACATGGTTGGTGGAGTTGCCATTGTTGCTCATATTGAAGAGGCCTAAATACTGGCTACCTAAGGCTTGGGAGAAGTTCTTGGTGCGAGAAACTACGAAGGTGATTCCATGGCCACTGAGATTGGTGTAGTCTGAAAGGAAGCCAAAGACAAACGTGGTGGAGAAGGAGAAGGCCGTACCATTAGCGACGTCTCTGAACCGAAGCGGAGACGGTTGGAAGGCATGGCCCTTGATCTCCATCGTTTTGTCGGTGAGCATCAGAAGACCGTCGGAAGTGATCGCTGCGATCCCGTCGAGGGTAAAGTTGGCTCCTTTGAATCCATTGAAGAGGAAATCATCATTTCCGCTACTGGCAGAGGCTGCAAGACTTTGGTGGAGGAGGAGGAGGCAGATCAAAATCTTGGGAGACATTAGCGGCAAAACACTGTTGCAGGATTGGGTGGGCGGTGAGGAATAAGCTTCTTCTTTTACAAGCTTATCCCCACTCAGATCGAGCCCCCAGACTATATTTGGGAGTAATGTGTGGAGAGAGAGAGGAGAGGGCTGTTGGTTGGCGGCTTTGGCGTTTCAGTCCAAAAACATGTCTTTGACTCGGTCGTCTCTATGTGGAATGCCAGCATTGGAGCTTAGAGCCTTTTTTATCACCATTATTCCATTGAGGTATTAAGAGCACCAGTTGACCCTTCTCTCTCCTAACCTGCTTCATTTAACTTGATGATTTATTTATATTTTTTGTTGCTGGAAACAAAATGCATTGTTAAGTAAAAAAAGAAGGGTCAATTTTCTCATTAAAAAATGGTTAGATTTAGAATATCTGACATGGTTTTGCTAACGAATTAGTTACTCGGTTATTTTCACAAAAATTATAAAGACAGAAAATTTATTTGGGAAACAATTCAGTTAAATTTGAAAGGAAATAAACTATATTTTAGTAGACGGTAAAGAACACCCCAAGAAAAAGAATTCATCAACACCTAAAACCTATGGTCCCAACTCAGCTATCTACGATAGAATACAATGGCATAAAAATAAGACAGTTCCATCAAAATTAGCTTCACATGAAGATATGATAGAGAGATCAGTGGAAGTGTTTACATAGAATTTCAATCATTTCATAAGTTGTATTCCATCTGTTAGGAAAAAATATTATTGACTTGATAAAATTTGAATCCGTATACGAAGGATTGTCTAAAGTATTTCTTAAATGTAAACATCTGAGTTGTTCAAGTGTCGCTTGCACGAAGATGAGGTCGAAGGAGTTTTCATGACTTAGTTCCTCCAAACTCATGTGTGGATGAGAATAAAAAAAAAATCCTCTTTATTTTTTATTTAAAATAAACTTTTATACCTAGCCTTAAAAAGGCATGAAAGAAATTTTCAAGTTTACGATTGTCTTTCTCACTATAAATGGTGAGAAAAAATCTTACGATTGTTGTTGAAAAGAAAGTTTACGATTGTCTTTCTCACTATAAATGGTGAGAAAAAATCTTACGATTGTTGTTGAAAAGAAAGTTTACGATTGTCTTTCTCACTATAAATGGTGAGAAAAAATCTTACGATTGTTGTTGAAAAGAAAGTTTACGATTGTCTTTCTCACTATAAATGGTGAGAAAAAATCTTACGATTGTTGTTGAAAAGAAAGTTTACGATTGTCTTTCTCACTATAAATGGTGAGAAAAAATCTTACGATTGTTGTTGAAAAGAAAGTTTACGATTGTCTTTCTCACTATAAATGGTGAGAAAAAATCTTACGATTGTTGTTGAAAAGAAAGTTTACGATTGTCTTTCTCACTATAAATGGTGAGAAAAAATCTTACGATTGTTGTTGAAAAGAAAGTTTACGATTGTCTTTCTCACTATAAATGGTGAGAAAAAATCTCACTATAAATGGTGAGAAAAAATCTTACGATTGTTGTTGAAAAGAAAGTTTACGATTGTCTTTCTCATGCGAGATGTAAGCTTTGTCTTCTTTTCCTCTTTGGGTGCTACGTGATGATGATGTGTTGAATGATTAGTCAAATATAATTTTTCTATCACCACAATAGTAGTCTTTAAATTATATAATTTCTTTGAGAAATACATGATTTGAAACATGTTTTCTCATTCATCACACATAATTACGTTAAAAGAGATAAAATTTAAGACTGATTTATAAGAATTTGATAAATATATTCTTATTAATTTACATGTTAGGGTTTTATCGACTTGATGAGGATATCAAATGGATAAAAATTAAAATAAATATATAAATATTAGATAAATATATTATTATTAATTTAAATTTAAATATATTATTATCTTATTAAATTATTGATCACGTATATAAAGATTCTTAATACCATTAATCAAGTGAAAACTTAGCCGACACGATGGAAAAATAGAAGCCATGGTTGTGTCCCACCCAAGTCAACGAGGTGACTTAAGGTACAAGTCACATGGATTTGGACTCGTATCATTCGACTTGTTGGGTTACACTTGTTCATACTGAAAACAAAAGGCTTGACTGTGGATTCTCCATCTTTCCTTTTCTCATTAAGTCTTTTGGATTCCTTCATCACGAGGGCAGCAGATGTGGCATTGGATGTACTGACTTGAACAATTTTCTAGATAATATCTCCACAGGGAATTCAGCCAAAAACTCATTTTTATTCAGTGGGTGAGATGACAAATCAAGTAACTTGTCTATCCTCAACATAATCAATGCTGATGTGGGTTGACAAGTTTGACAGCTGCAAATACAATTTATTATTATTATTTTCTTGGTTTGGCTTCTTCTCTACGTATAATAATGCTCTCCCTGTCATTGATCATTTTTCTCTAAGATTGCCTTGAGGCTGTCAAGTTTGACCAGTTATCTTAGTCATTTGAAATTGTTATGTTTGTCTCATGCTGATGCATTTGCCTTAAGTTAGATTCTAACTTTTATCCATTTCACATCACATAATGAAGAGATATACAATGGGGCAGGTGATGTGTGGATTGGACTATGTGGTGGATGATCTGAGCAGGCACTCATGGTTGATATATATAGAGGTCTGTTTTGTTTGCAATTGACACCAATGAGACATGATATCCAACAAATACAAATAATTCATGAGAGTATCTAACCTCAAAGCCTATTCTCCCATTATATCATCCATCATGTGATCCATCTTTATTAAGTTCACACCATCTCTACTGAGACTTCTCCTAGTTTCTTTAGAACAAGGAAGTCAAGCCAAATTATTTGCTAGAGTGAAACAATTTGTCAGTTTGTGTCTTCTAGACCCACTAAATTGTAGCTTTCATAGCTTGCAAGATAGTGGGGTCAGCATTCCTCTCCTTCAACCAAATGTTCTTCACTATTGACTCCTCCAAGCAAAATTGATGGCCAATTTAGACTCATGGATATCCCACAATCTAGTTGAGAAAGGTGATTGGAAGAACAAAAGTGTTCAATGGACTCAGGACATAATACCCAATTTCTTCCACCTGTCAGCAGTCAAAGACGTGGTGATGCAAAAGATTTCAACAAAAAAGCTTGAATTTTTGAGCCAAAGGAAGCTTCCATACCACCAATCCTCACCCCCAAGTCCATATATTACATGCTCCTCGTGTTGTTATCTGATGTAATTTCTTCCAGCATCAAAAATGTTCTACTTACTGAGAAGTGTTTCTAACTAGTGTAAATATCACTGGTACATTTAATTTCACTTGATGAAGTTATTAAGATTATGGATATTGGAAATGACTGAGAGTAATACCATAATGTTTTACCCACTAAATGGTGATGGAGATGATCCAAAAACACTTCCAGCTTCAATTTAACAATTACAAGGAAAGTTAGTGCAGGAAGTGAAGAGATGGATCTTTCTTCTGGATGAACCAAACATATTCTATGATTCTTTGAATGTGCAAAAGTTCTCTGCAGAGAACAAACACTTTGCGAGTGTAATCAGAGCAATGTGAAGCCATTACTATAGTGCTAATACAGTTTCACAAGAATACAAGAACATGTCTTAGTTTGCATCGGTCACTTCTTCCCAAAAGTCTGTGACACGGGGTCATACCATTCGGAGTTTTGTCTGCAGAGGACCATGGGAAAGAAGACCCAAAGAATGAATGGAAGACCATAATGTTTACCCACTAAATGGTGATGGAGATGATCCAAAAACACTTCCAGCTTCAATTTAACAATTACAAGGAAAGTTAGTGCAGGAAGTGAAGAGATGGATCTTTCTTCTGGATGAACCAAACATATTCTATGATTCTTTGAATGTGCAAAAGTTCTCTGCAGAGAACAAACACTTTGCGAGTGTAATCAGAGCAATGTGAAGCCATTACTATAGTGCTAATACAGTTTCACAAGAATACAAGAACATGTCTTAGTTTGCATCGGTCACTTCTTCCCAAAAGTCTGTGACACGGGGGTCATACCATTCGGAGTTTTGTCTGCAGAGGACCATGGGAAAGAAGACCCAAAGAACAAAAGATAAACATCTTTCACACCTAAATCCTGTAAATCTATCGACGACAGGACAAGGCATGAGCCACCAACAGTGTCCTGACATGGAACACTTGATAATGACCACCTCCTTCCTCATTCATCACTCAATTATAAGGAACTAATTCTTAGCCTCTCACATAAAGGTTTCCAATACCATTAGCCATGGTAAAACTTAGCCAGCAAGGTGAGAAAACAACAGAGGCCATGGTTGTGTCCCACCCAAGTCAACGAGGAGACTTAAGGTACAAGTCACATGAACCATTGTTTTGGATTCATGTCATTCGATCTGATGGGTGACACTTGCTTTTCATATCGAGAACAACAGGCTTGACATAGGATTCATCATCTTTCCTTTTCTTACCGAACCTTTTGAGTTCCCTCATCACAAGGGAAGGATACTTGGAATAGGATGTGTTGACTTTAAACAGGTTTCTAGATTATATCTCCTCAGGGAATCCAGCAAAAGAAAATAATCATTTTTATTCAGAGGGTGAAACTGAATTAAAAATTAAGTGGATGACAAGCTTAACTGCTACAAGCACAAATCTATCATTCTTTTAGTGTCTTATATCATATCATATTTTCCTCTATGTATCATAATTGTGTTTTCTGAGATTGATTTGTCTCTGTGTGCTCAGGAGACATAGTGTTAGTTTGGCAAGTCCCATAGTCCCACATCAGGAAAATCAGACTTGTTGTCTCGTCTTGGAACTATAAATAAGGGTCTGAGCTTTGAAGTCAGAAGCACCACAAGAGGTACCATAAGTGGCACCACAAGAAAAACCTAAGTGTTTACTTTGGGTTTAAGTCCACACTCAGTTAAATAGTTTGGGCTTATAGATTTGGGTTTTTTCTTGTTTAGTATTTTCCGGTGTTTTATGGCCTAGGAACATCTTCCTAAGGCATTTGTAATTGTCCCTCTTTTATAGTAGTGATTTGCTCCTCCTTCGTCCGTGGATGTAGGTCAATTGACCGAACCACGTAAATTTGGTGTTCTGGTGTTCTTGTCTCTCCTTTTATTTGTTTTCCGCTTTATTGTCTTGTTGGATTGCCAAATTACCTTTTTTAGGTAAATATCCTGGGGCTAGCTCTAACAAACTGGTATCAGAGCCTAGTTTCGGGATCTTTTGGCAACAATGACAATAACAAAGATCGTCGTCGAGAAATTCGACAGAAATGTCAACTTTGGCATGTGGCAACTTAAGATGGAAGCCATTCTGGTTCAAGACGGAGTTGATTTGGCACTACAGGGAGCAGAGAACATTCCAGATGGTATGACAAAGGAAGATCTTGCGGGTATGGATAAGAAGGCCCGATCAAGCATCATCCTAAATCTCTCTGATGAGGTTTTACGGGAGGTAGCTACGGAGACTACGGCTAAGAGCATGTGGGACAAGCTTAAAGCCTTGTACATGAAGAGGACAGTGGAGAATCGTCTCTACTTGAAGCAGAGTCTATATATGCTTCGGATGACTGAAGGTACATCTATACTCTCACATCTTGATAAGTTTGATTCTTTCGTTATGGATTTGGAGAATATAGATGCAAAAATTGATGATGAGGATAAGGCTTTATTACTCTTGTGTTCTCTTCCCCAATCTTTTAAGCATTTCCGTGATACTTTGATTTATGGAAAAGAAACAGTTTTGTATCAAGAAATTAAATCTGCATTGAAATCTAAGGAGCAGATAGACAGGAATATCACTGGGGAAAGTAGAGAGAATCAGGCTGAGGGTCTGGTTGTCAGGGGTAGAATGGATAAAAGAGAATTTGACAGTAGTAGATCTAAATCTAGATCTAAATCCAGACATAGAAATTTGGAATGCAGATATTGTCATAAAATGGGGCATATTAAATCTGATTGCTTTAAATTGAAACATAAATTAAAGCAAAAGGGAAAAAGTGTTGAGAAAACTACTGAGTCCGCTGAAGCTAGTGTAGCAGCTGATGAGAATACTGGAAATATTTTCTTTGCTACTGATGATAGGACAAGGTCTAAAAATGAATGGATTTTAGATTCAGGTTGTTCTTATCACATGTGTCCCAATAGGGATTTGTTTTCCACATATGAATCTTGTAATGGTGGAATTGTTTTGATGGGCAATAATGCCGCATGTGATGTTGTTGGTAAAGGCACAATCCGAATTAAAATGCATGATGGTATTGTGAGGACGCTCACCAATGTTAGACATGTTCCTGATTTGAAAAAGAATCTCATCTCTTTAGGCACCCTAGAGGCTCTTGGGTGTAAATACATAGCTGAAGGTGGAGTTATGAAAGTTTCTAGAAATGCCCTTGTTATTATGAAAGCTTGTAGGTCTGGTAGTTTATATATTCTGCAGGGAACTACTGTCACAGGCTCGGTTGCAGTCTCGTCATCATCATTGTTTGATTCTGACATCACCAAATTATGGCATATGCGTTTGGGTCATATGAGCGAAAAAGGTTTGAGCATATTGAGCAAAAGGGGTCTACTTTGCGGACAGAGTACTGGGCCACTTGATTTTTGTGAACACTGCATTTTTGGAAAGCAGAAAAGAGTCAGCTTCACTTCTCCGGCAGTTCACAAAACAAAAGGTACTCTTGACTATATTCATTCAGACCTTTGGGGTCCAGCTCGTGTTCAGTCTAAGGGTGGTGCCAGGTATATGTTGACTTTCATTGACGATTATTCCAGGAAAGTTTGGGTTTATTTTCTGAAGCATAAAAATGATGTTTTTCTAACCTTTAAGCAATGGAAGGCTTTGATTGAGAAGCAAACAGGTAGACAGATTAAGCGGCTTCGAACAGATAATGGCATGGAATTTTGTGAAGGTGACTTTGAAGAATTTTGCAAAAATGAAGGAATTGCTCGGCATCGCACTGTTAGGATGACGCCTCAACAAAATGGTGTGGCCGAACGTATGAACAGAACACTCTTGGAGAGAGCAAGGTGTATGATCTCAAATGCAGGGTTGACAAAGGACTTTTGGGCAGAGGCGATTAATATGGCCTGTTACGTTGTCAACCGCGCTCCTTCTGCAGCACTTGACTTTAAAACTCCGGAGGAAGTTTGGTCAGGTACTCCTGCTGATTATTCTGATTTTAAAATTTTTGGGTGTCCAGCATACATGCATGTAAATGAAGGAAAATTAGAGCCTCGGGCTAAAAAGTGCATTTTCCTTGGGTATGCTTCTGGGCTAAAAGGATACAGATTATGGTATTCTGATCCCAAATCCCCAAAATTTATAATCAGTAGAGATGTTACTTTTGATGAATTATCTATGTTATCTTCCAAAGAGGAATCTACTAGTTGTACAAATGATAGTGCGCAGAAGCAGGTGGAGCTTGAGATTGGTAGTTCAGATTCTTTTCAGTCGAACTCTTCTACTCAAAGAATGCCAGTAGATGGTCCCGAGTCTACTGACGAAGATGATCCAGAGGAAGAGAAATATTCCATAGCCAAGGATAGACCACGGAGAGATATTCGACCACCACAAAGATATGCAAATTTGGTTGCATATGCTTTGTCAGTTGCAGAAGAAACAAGTGAAGTTGGTGAACCTACTTCCTACTCAGATGCTGTTTCTTGTGAAAATTCCGCTAAGTGGTTGATTGCGATGAATGAAGAAATTGAATCTCTCCATCAGAATAGAACTTGGGATCTTGTAAAGTCGCCTTCGGGTAAGAAAATTGTTGGATGCAAATGGGATACCATTGCTGATGGAAAGGTCCTTGTTCAGAAAATTCATACGAAGGACAATCCAGTTGATATGTTTACGAAGCCTCTTCCGGTTTACAAGTTCAAGCAGTGCTTGGACTTGGTTGGTGTTCATTGTTGGTGATTGCCCGTTGGGGCTTTTATGAAGAAGGTGGAGCAAGTTTTGTTGGGACATGCCAAGGTGGAGATTTGTTAGTTTGGCAAGTCCCATAGTCCCACATCAGGAAAATCAGACTTGTTGTCTCGTCTTGGAACTATAAATAAGGGTCTGAGCTTTGAAGTCAGAAGCACCACAAGAGGTACCATAAGTGGCACCACAAGAAAAACCTAAGTGTTTACTTTGGGTTTAAGTCCACACTCAGTTAAATAGTTTGGGCTTATAGATTTGGGTTTTTTCTTGTTTAGTATTTTCCGGTGTTTTATGGCCTAGGAACATCTTCCTAAGGCATTTGTAATTGTCCCTCTTTTATAGTAGTGATTTGCTCCTCCTTCGTCCGTGGATGTAGGTCAATTGACCGAACCACGTAAATTTGGTGTTCTGGTGTTCTTGTCTCTCCTTTTATTTGTTTTCCGCTTTATTGTCTTGTTGGATTGCCAAATTACCTTTTTTAGGTAAATATCCTGGGGCTAGCTCTAACACATAGCTGATGTTAGGTTTCACTAGATGTCTTAATCATTTGAAGAAGTTGTGTGTCTCAGGCTTCTGCATTTGCCTTCAATTGTATTCTAACTTTGATCCAATGCACATCACATAAGGAAGAGTGAGGTGTGGATTGGATGGACTATGTGGTGGAGTATCTGATCAGGTTGATTTGGAGGTCTGTTTTGCTATATTCCATGATTGCAGATTCTCTATATTTGTCTAGTAAATAAGAACATGTCTTGGTCTGCATCGTTCAGTTCTTGAGCAGTGTTCGTCCGTAACTGAGAGCAGGCAACTCACACAGGTATATTTTTCCTACTGCAGGATGCAAAAGAGTTTGGAGTGGAAGAACAGCAAGCACTGCAGAGAGTTTACAGTTCAGTGAGCCAAAAAAGGGTGCTCCAGAAGAATTTAACACAGAAAATGAACCCATCATATATACTTTGGATCAAAATATCATGTTAATCAAGTTTATATGACTCCTGGTAGATTCGTATCGATGCAAAGAGAACAGTCGCTATGTGGAAAGGAAGGACAGAAGAGAGGGAGACGTCTCAAAAAGCACTGCTTCCCATCTGCTTTTGAAAACCTTCGGAAATAGAAGTTGCAGTGGCCACCGACGAAGGATAGGACATGATGTAGTCGTCGAAGCCTTCGTTGTGAAGCATCGCAAGAACGCTGAAGCTGAGGTACGTCGGCGACAACTCTGGGAGTGGCGCATTGCCCTCCAAGTACTCCACAACTTGGCGCATGCTCGGCCTGCCCGCCGGCAGCGGATGCGAGCACAGCAATCCAAGCTTCAAAACCAGCTCCATCTCCTCCACCACGAATTCTTCTCCCAGCCTCGGATCACTTGTCTCCAGTATGCATCCCTTCCGCCAATTCTCCAGCACCCAATCCAACAAAATGAGCTCCTCCCCGAAGGTGATCGGGTCCACCGGCCGCCTTCCGCAAGCAACCTCCAAGACGAAGATCCCGAACGCAAACACGTCGGTGGTGGTGGTGGCCTTGCCGGTTCGAGCCAGCTCGGGAGCAAGATAACCCATGGTTCCGACGACACGAGTGGTCTTGGGAGCAGTTCCGTGATCATACAACCTTGCTAGGCCAAAGTCGCCCAGCCTTCCGTTCAGTTCATGGTCGAGCAGCACATTGCTTGCCTTGACGTCTCTGTGGATGACGACTTGCTCCCAGTCTTCGTGTAGATAGAGAAGGCCTGATGCCACGCCTTTGATGATCCGGAAGCGCGTCGGCCAATCCAGAGTAGGCTTGGCTTCGTCATACAGGAACTTGTCGAGGCTCCCGTTTTGCATGTAGTCGTACACCAACAGGAGCTCCCCTTTGCGCCGGCAGTAGCCCAGCAACTGGACAAGGTTCCGGTGGCGGAGGCGACCGATGCTGACTACCTCTGCTATGAACTCTCTCATGCCCTGTCTCGATTCATGAGACACTCTTTTCACCGCAACTTCTGCCTTAGAAGTCTGCAGCACCCCCTTGTAGACCCTTCCGAACCCGCCCATTCCGAGCAGCTCCTTGTCTCTGAAACCCTTGGTAGCTTCGAACAGATCTTTGTAGGAGAACCGATGAGGACCGTACTCAAGCTCCCAATCCTCGAGGAGCTCTGCATACTTAATCCTCCTTCTCACGAGAAGCACAATGATCCCTACGGTGATTAGAACGAGTCCAGCCGACGCCAACGGCAGCACAATGTCCAAAACGTCTGATTTACCCTTAGATCTGGGACAAGGAAGCAAAGGCAGCAGGGAGCCGTCAAGGTCTGGAGCTACTCCATTCATCTTGAAACTCCATCCGAGAACGTAGTGAGACGTCAGGAAAGGACCAGTGGAAGAGGAGAATCCGACATACATGGGATCTAAGAACACGCTTGAAAGATCAATGGTGTCAGACAACAGAGGTTTGTGTGGCTTGGCCATTGGGACGGGAGCCAAGGTAACGTTGATGAGCTTCGTTTGGCCGTCATAGTCTACCCAAACCTGCATGGCTTCACAATTTCTAAGACTTAAAGGATTGAGCAGACCAGAACCATCAGCATAGTAACCAGCAGACTGAGACTTGTTGGATTTCAAGCCATTGATGTCGATCCCGACATGGTTGTCATTCATATCTGCGAATTCGGGGTTAAAGATCGAGTCAAGCTCAATCGCAAGCACATGATTGGTCGAGTTGCCATTGTTGCTCTGATTGAAGAGGCCTAAGTACTGACTACCCAAGGCTTTGGAGAAGTCCGTGGTGGGAGAAACAAGGAAAGCCATGCCGTTCCCACTAAGATTGGTGAATTCCGAGACGAAGCCGAAGACAAAAGTGGTGGAGAAGGAGAAGATTGTACCATTTGATGGATTCCTGAAGTGAAGAGGGGACGGATGGAAGGCATGGCCCTTTATCTGCGTCGTCTTGTTGGTGACTACAAGAAGACCACCGGATGAGATCGCTGCTACCCCATCGAGGGTAAGATTGGCTCCCCTGAATCCACTGTAGGTGAAGCTATCTCCTCCGTTTGCTGAGGCGGCGAGCTTTCGGTGGAGGAAGAGGAGGAGGAGAAGGCAGACGGAGGCCCTGAGAAGCACCGCTGACATGTCCGTCTTCAAGAATCTGGAACAGATTCTAGTTTTGGATGGGCAGAGGAGGAGAGAGTTGCAGGCTTTGGTGTCTCACAGTCCGCACATATGAAAGCGTGTGGGCAATCCACTGATCACAGCCATTCCTAATCCACTGATGTCTAAGCACAGAGATGGAAGGTTCATAAACCTAACAAGCATAAAGAGCAACATCATCTTCTATTTCATTAAATGTGAGACAAAGAGTTAGGCAGGATTGGAGCATAATAGACAAGTCTAAGATCAACAGGAGGGGTCAATTTTGCAGCGGGTATTCCGCAGAGAGGACATGGAATGGTGCAGTTGGGACCCCATTGGTAGTGGAGACGACGACTAAGGGAAGGAAGACCACGCAAGACATTGAAACCCTGATGCCATAAGTTTGAAGAAGAGTTCTCTTTCAGACACGCAAACTGCTTTTGCCTCAGCTCGGCTGACTACGCTGAAGAACAGCGACAGGAGGCGAAGGCAGCACCCACTATCCATATGCTAATTCTTTATAGGTTGACGGTGGTCCAAATGGGCCCAAACCAACTATTGATATTGTATTTACGCATTATGTGCTTACGATTCCAATATCATTACATCAAATACAATTCCAATCTGTTCATGGACACTCGGTCATCGACCTCCAGAAAGCAAAGATGCAGTAGCCACCGAGGAGGAAGGACACGACATGATATGGTCATCGAAACCTTCCTTGCGAAGCAGCGCGACAAGGCTGAAGCTGAGGGACGCGGGCGACAGCTCCGGGAGCGGCGCATGGCCTTCCAAGTACCGCACGACTTGGCGCATGCTGGGCCGCGCTGTGGGCAGCGGATGCGAGCACAGCAGTCCAAGCTTCAAAACCAGCTCCACCTCCTCCACCGCGTACTCTTCTCCCAGCCTCGGATCCCTCGTCTCCAGTATCGATCCATTCCGCCATTTCTCCACCACCCAATCCTGTAGAACCAGCTGCTCCTCGTGCGCCGTCGGGTCCACCGGCCTCCTGCCGCAAGCAACCTCCAGAAGGAATGCCCCGAACGCAAACACGTCGGTGACGGCAGTCGCCTTGCCGGTTCGAGCAAGCTCGGGAGCAAGATAACCCATGGTTCCCACGACATGAGTGGTCTGTGGATCCGTTCCATGATCGTACAACCTTGCTAGGCCAAAGTCACCCAACCTTCCATTCAATTCATTATCGAGCAACACATTACTCGCCTTAATGTCTCTGTGGATGACGACTTGCTCCCAGTCTTCGTGAAGATATAATAGACCTGAAGCCACGCCTTTGATGATCCGAAACCGGGTCGCCCAATCCAGAGTAGGCTTAGCTTGATCATGTAGGAACTTTTCGAGGCTGCCATTGGGCATATAATCATACACCAACAGAAGCTCTCCTTGGCGTCGGCAGTAGCCCAGTAATTGGACGAGGTTTCGGTGGCGGAGGCGACCGAGGCTGACGATTTCTGCAATGAACTCTCTCATACCCTGTCTTGATCCATGGGACACTCTTTTAATTGCAACCTCCGAATTAGAAGACGGTAGCACACCCTTGTACACTCTCCCGAACCCGCCCCTTCCGAGAAGCTCCGTGTCCCTGAAACCCTTGGCAGCCTCGAACAAATCCTTGTAGGAGAACCGATGAGGCCCGTACTCAAGCTCCCAGTCTTCCAGGAGCTCTGAATACTTGGTCCTCCGTCTCAGGATGAACACGACAATCCCTACGATGATTAAAACAAGCGTAGCTGACGCCAAGGGCAGCCCGATGCGCAAAACCTTTAACTTATGATTTGATTTCGCACGAGGAAGAGAAGGCAGCAGGGAGAGGTCGAGAGCTTGGGCTACGCCATTCATCTTAAAGCTCCAACCAAGGACGTAATGAGATGTTAGCCAAGGACCAGTGGAGGAGGAGAATCCAACATATATGGGATCCAATAACACGCTTGAAAGATTGATGACCGCAGATAAGAGAGGCCTATGGGGTTTGGCCATCGGGATTGGAGCTAAGGTAACATTAAGTAGCATATCTCGAGCATGGTAGTCTATCCAAACTTGCATGGCTTGGCCACTTCTAAGGCTTAATCTTTCGAACGAACCAGTGTGGTCATCATAGTAACCAGCGGTGTGGGACTTGTTGGATATTAAGTTGTTGATATCGATCCCGACATGATTGTTATCGATGTCTTGGAATTCAGGACTAAGGATTGTATCAAGCTCAATCGCAAGGACATGATTGCTCGAGTTATAAGCCTTGCTGCTCTGGTTGAAGAGGCCTAAGAACTGACTTCCTAATGCTTTGGAGAAGTCCATCGTGTGTGAAATCACGAAGGCCATGCCATGGCCACTAAGACCTGGGTAGTCTGAGATGAATCCGAAAGCAAAAGTGGTGGAGAAGGAGATGACTGTACCATTAGACAGGTCTCTGAAGCGAAGTGGGGATGGGTGGAAGGCGTGGCCTTTCGTCTCCATTGACGTGTCGGTGACCATCAGAAGACCAGTGGAAGTGATCGATGCGACCCCGTCGAGAGTAAGATTAGCTCCTCCGAATCCATTGAAGATGAAATCATCACCATCATCACGTCCACTGGAAGAGGCTGCAAGAGTCGATCTCCGGTGGAGGAGGAGGAAGAGGAGAAGGCAGACCAATGCCTTGAGGAACATTGCAGTCTTGCAGGATTCAGAATAATTTCACAGGATAAAGTAGATTTCGACTCTGTTGCACTCCAGTCTGTGATATATTTTTAATGAACAGAGAAGTGCGAAGAGAGATGTTGGCTTTGGTGTCTGTGGTTTGCAGCATATATAGAAGCATGCAGCAATTCAAGGTCAATACTTTCGGGTACTTATTACCTGTTATCACAATTTCTCTTCACCACAAATTCTTGACATCGAGAGATTCAAGGTTACATTTCCAGCTTGACTAATCTCTCCTCCTCTGTAACTCCCGAACCTTTCATATCACATCGATTAGTGTTAGAATTGATCATTGATCTATGTCACCGAGTTCATTTGATCTGCCTCACTTCCTGAAGGTATCCGATGAAGTCACTTCGAGTTCAAGTTAGTAAGAAGTTTATTCCGCGATGTGAAAGTAAAGTTTTTGATCTCGAACTATACCTAAGAGCCTTGTTTATTTGTTCAGAATGTTCTTTTTCTTTTGCATCCAGGACTTAATGAGTTGGGCAACGTCTTCTATTACCATTAGTCTGAGACAGGCAAAATTGAATGGTTGGACTCATATCATATCATGTGTTTCTTCTATCACCAAAAGTCTGACACACGGGCAACATTTATTATTAGAAACAAGAGGTTCATATTCTTCCTAAATACTTTTCTTACCTTTGAGTTCCTTCATGTACAGGGCAAGAGACTTTGATTTTAATGTGTTGACTTGAAGAGTTTCTCGATGAACTCTCGATGGGGAACATCAGAGGAAAAAGATGAGAAAAATGACATGACAAAACAAATAACTTGTCGCACTCTCTCCTTAACTTTCTCAAGCCATTGATGAGAAGATAGAGGGAAGTCTTGAGAGATGTGGAACATGTCTTTGATTAGTTTATGGATAGCAGACGAACCTTGTTTGTAGAATGTCGTCTTTCAAGTCGAGTTCTATATGAAGTCAGGCGTATCAATAGCTGTGAGTTCCATGCCTTTCCATAAAATACATGACTCGATTGAGGTTTTCGTTTTGTTCTACATTTAAGTTACAAATTGCATGAATCATAGATCACGACAACAACACCTCTAAGATAAGCCAAGTCGGATTCCAACTCCAGTTTCTGCAGGAGGTTAGACATGAGAAGAATCTACAGGCACGGCACAGCATTTGCAATCTACACACACAGCCATGTCCTCCTCTGTCATCGACCTCCGGAGATAATCGATGCAGAAGCCACCGACGAAGTATTCGATGTGATATGGTCATCGGCACCTTCGTTGTGAACCTGCACATAAACGCTGAAGCTGAGGTACGTGGGCGAGAGTTCGGCGAGCGGTGCATGGCCCTCCAAGTATCGCACGACTTGGCGCATGCTCGGCCTTGCTGTGGGAAGTGGATGCGAGCACAGCAATCCAAGCTTCAACACCAGCTCCACCTCCTCCACCGCGTAGTCTTCCCCCAGCCTTGGATCCCTCGTCGCCAGTATCGTCCCCTCCCTCCAGTTCTCCAACACCCAATCCGATAGAACCAACTGCTCCTCCAACGCCATCCGCTCCACCGGCCTCCCGCAAGCAACCTCAAGGAGGAAGACGCCGAACGCAAACACGTCGGTGACGGTGGTCGCCTTGCCGTTTCGAGCGAGCTCGGGAGCAAGATAACCGATGGTTCCGACGACGCGGGTGGTCTTTGAATCGGTTCCATGGTCGTATAACCTTGCTAGGCCGAAGTCACCCAGTCTTCCATTCAATTCGCTGTCGAGCAACACATTGCTCGCCTTGATGTCTCTGTGGACTATAACCTGCTCCCAGTCGTCATGCAGATACAGAACACCTGATGCCACGCCTTTGATGACCCGAAACCGTGTCGTCCAATCCAGAGGAGGCTTGTCTTGGTCGTACAGAAACTTATCGAGACTGCCATTGGGCATGTAATCGTACACCAGCAGCAGCTCCTCCTTGCGTCAGCAATAGCCGAGCAGCTGAACAAGATTCCGGTGGCGGATACGACCGATATACAGAAAACTTGGACCCGAAGCAGCTTAAGCATCGGGTCACGCAAGTTCAATTTAATATCGTCATCCTAAATCGAAATCCCTATTATAACTCCATTCCGTAAAGCTCTATTCGAACCCTATGCGTCTAACAGTGATGATCGTGGATTTCTTACTTGAACAACTGTAACTTATTGATAGAGTGGAAGTGTATGCAAATAGTTCCTTTGTTGCTATTGTTCATTGCAGATAGCTGTGTAGGGTGAGAAAGTTCAAATATGTTCAGATAGCTTCGTCACGTAGATCATCACCACCATTCAAAGCTTTGTCTGCAGATGACCAAGTGAAAGAAGACCCAAAGATTTATTTGACCTCTGCAATAGAAATGAGATCTATGATCCAGTTCTCTCTCATCAGAATCGAGTCGAACTAAATGAGATTTATAAGTTGAATGATGTAGGTTTGCCAGCTTTAATCAATGTGATGAAATAGAAGATGATTGATTTTAAGTATGTTTTTTTGCTGGGTATTTCAC
>CM017196.1:6250000-6467500 GCA_004837865.1 Musa balbisiana | reverse complement strand
TGATCAATTCTAGCACTAATCGATGTGATATGAAAGGTTCGGGAGTTACAGAGGAGGAGAGATTAGTCAAGCTGGAAATGTAACCTTGAATCTCTCGATGTCAAGAATTTGTGGTGAAGAGAAATTGTGATAACAGGTAATAAGTACCAGAAAGTATTGACCTTGAATTGCTGCATGCTTCTATACATGCAAACCACAGACACCAAGCCAACATCTCTCTTCGCACTTCTCTGTTCATTAAAAATATATCACTGACTGGAGTGCAACAGAGTCGAAATCTACTTTATCCTGTGAAATTGTTCTGAATCCTGCAAGACTGCAATGTTCCTCAAGGTTTTGGTCTGCCTTCTCCTCTTCCTCCTCCTCCACCGGAGATCGAGTCTTGCAGCCTCTTCCAGTGGACGTGATGATGGTGATGATTTCATCTTCAATGGATTTGGAGGAGCTAATCTTACTCTCGACGGGGTCGCATCGATCACTTCCAATGGTCTTCTGATGGTCACCGACAAGACATTGGACACGAAGGGTCACGCCTTCCACGCATCCCCACTTCGCTTCAGAGACCTGTCTAATGGTACAGTCATCTCCTTCTCCACCACTTTTGCTTTCGGATTCATCTCAGACTACACAGATCTCAGTGGCAATGGCATGGCCTTCGTGATTTCTCATACCAAGGACTTCTCCAAAGCCTTAGGAGGTCAGTTCTTAGGCCTCTTCAACCAGAGCAGCAATGCTTATAACTCGAGCAATCATGTCCTTGCGATTGAGCTTGACACAATCCTTAGTCCTCAATTCCAAGACATCGATGGCAATCATGTCGGGATCGATATCAACAACTTAATATCCAACAAGTCCCACACCGCTGGTTACTATGATGACTACACTGGTTCGTTCGAAAGATTAAGCCTTGGAAGTGGCCAGGCCATGCAAGTTTGGATAGACTACCATGCTCGAGATATGCTACTTAATGTTACCTTAGCTCCAATCCCGATGGCTAAACCCCAGAGGCCTCTCTTATCTGCGGTCATCAATCTTTCAAGCGTGTTATTGGATCTCATGTATGTTGGATTCTCCGCCTCCACTGGTCCTTTCCTAACATCTCATTCCGTCCTTGGTTGGAGCTTTAAGATGAATGGCGTAGCCCAAGCTGTCGACCCCTCTCTGCTGCCTTCTCTTCCTCGTGCGAAATCAAATCACAAATTAAAGGTTTTGCGTATCGGGCTGCCCTTGGCGTCAGCTACGTTTGTTTTAATCAACGTAGGGATTGTCGTGTTCATCCTGAGACGGAGGACCAAGTATTCAGAGCTCCTGGAAGACTGGGAGCTTGAGTACGGGCCTCATCGGTTCTCCTACAAGGATTTGTTCGAGGCTGCCAAGGGTTTCAGGGACACGGAGCTTCTCGGAAGGGGCGGGTTCGGGAGAGTGTACAAGGGTGTGCTACCGTCTTCTAGATCGGAGGTTGCAATTAAAAGAGTGTCCCATGGATCAAGACAGGGTATGAGAGAGTTCATTGCAGAGATCGTCAGCCTCGGTCGCCTCCGCCACCGAAACCTCGTCCAATTGCTGGGCTACTGCCGACGCCAAGGAGAGCTTCTGTTGGTGTATGATTATATGCCCAATGGCAGCCTCGAAAAGTTCCTACATGATCAAGCTAAGCCTGCTCTGGATTGGGCGACCCGGTTTCGGATCATCAAAGGCGTGGCTTCAGGTCTATTATATCTTCACGAAGACTGGGAGCAAGTCGTCATCCACAGAGACATTAAGGCGAGTAATGTGTTGCTCGATAATGAATTGAATGGAAGGTTGGGCGACTTTGGCCTAGCAAGGTTGTACGATCATGGAACGGATCCACAGACCACTCATGTCGTGGGAACCATGGGTTATCTTGCTCCCGAGCTTGCTCGAACCGGCAGGGCGACCACCATCACCGACGTGTTTGCGTTCGGGGCATTCCTTCTGGAGGTTGCTTGCGGCAGGAGGCCGGTGGACCCGACGGCGCACGAGGAGCAGCTGGTTCTACAAGATTGGGTGGTGGAGAAATGGCGGAAGGGATCGATACTGGAGACGAGGGATCCGAGGCTGGGAGAAGAGTACGCGGTGGAGGAGGTGGAGCTGGTTCTGAAGCTTGGACTGCTGTGCTCGCATCCGCTGCCCACAGCGCGGCCCAGCATGCGCCAAGTCGTGCGGCACTTGGAAGGCCATGCGCCGCTCCCGGAGCTGTCGCCCGCGTACCTCAACTTCAGCCTTCTCGCGCTGCTTCGCAAGGAAGGTTTCGATGACCATATCATGTCGTGTCCTTCCTCCTCGGTGGCTACTGCATCTGTGCTTTCTGGAGGTCGATGACCGAGTGTTCATGAACCGATTGGAATGGATGCAAAGATGGTTTCAAGATTGTAATTGATGTAATGATATTGGAATCGTAAGCACATGATGTGTAAATGCAATATCAATAGTCGGTTTGGGCCCCTTTGGACCACCGTCAACCTATAAAGAAGGAGCATATGGTTAGTTTTGAATGCAATAAAAAGATAAGAATACAGGATGAGAATAACAAGATATCCATCGATTTCGTTGATAGGTTGGAATCCCATGCGAACGTCGCTTCTATTCTTGCCATGCCATTGACCAGTGGGTGCTGCCTTCGCTATTCTTCGGCGTAGTCTGCCGAGCTGAGGCAAAAGCAGTTTGCGTGTCTGAAAGAAACCCCTCGAGTGACTTCGGACACTCAACCACCTCGTAATCACCCGTAAGTCCAGACACTTGCCGGTGTGATACAGATGATCGCCCCTCCCCTCTCCTAACTGACGTAGCAGGCAGCCCGGCACCATGGCAATAATTTGATCCTCCCTTGTCCCTCACCTCTAGGGGTGCCCCCAGCGAGCTCCCCACGTGTGCCTCCAAAATGCCATCGATAAGTTGAGGAAGTTTCGGAAAGACGAATACGCCCGACGATGGAAATCAGTGCACCGTCATGCTGCAGGGTGGTCGTGCCCAAGTCAGGATGCAGTCCACTGATTTTGGAGGCCTTTGAGCCAATGCCTGGATTCACTCAAAATCCAACTCCGGCTCGTTAGCCAATGCCTAGACGACGTACAGATAGAATTTCTACACTCGAGGGGTGAATCCGACACTTCGAACGTCTCCCCGTTCACTCGAAGCATTCAAAAGAAACCCCTTCTAGCTAACTTTTGCTCTCTAGTATTGGAAGTCTTTGATGGCAGTTCCAATCCAACGGAACACATTACGATCTTCAGGGCTTAGATGTCGTTATTTGACACGTTAGACACCCTAATATGTCAGGTATTTCCAATAACCCTAAGGGGATAAGCTCGAGAGTGGTATGATCGTCTGAAACCCCTCTCGATCATCTCATTCTCGTAGCTTACAAAAGAATTCAAACACCACTTTCTTATCAATGTACGCATAAAGTTATCCTCCATCATGCTACTCAAGTTAAGACAAAGAGAAGATGAGCCTCTCTCTCACTTTGTCAACTAATTTGTCGATGAGATCTAAGGAGTTTCAAACGTCAATCCCTTATTAGTGACTAGTGGCTAGTGGAAAAACCGTATGCAACCGTCTACAATCGCTTGTGGAATGAGCCTCTATTCCACTTTGTCAACCAAAGTCACCCGTTTCTTCTAGTTGCTAGTGGAAAAACCGTCTGCAATCGTATCTGAAATGCTGTAAAGGCCAATTAGAGTATGGTCACTGAGAACATGATATTGGGTCGGCCCAAGGAGTCCCACAGGAGACCGCGACCGTCTCAGGGCTCAACCATGAGATTGACCCGAAGGAGATATCCCACCATGAGGCACAAAGGCTAAGCGTCGAGCTACTCCCGAAACCAGCTTGGCGAATCCTTTCACCAGAGGCTGCTCTCTCGACTCCCCAAGAAAAACTCTCCGATGAAGCCACATCCGAGGAAGCCCAGCTGAACCTGGTTGATGGACCATCTTTACATCCATTCCAATCTGTTCATGGACACTCGGTCATCGACCTCCAGAAAGCACAGATGCAGTAGCCACCGAGGAGGAAGGACACGACATGATATGGTCATCGAAACCTTCCTTGTGAAGCAGCGCGAGAAGGCTGAAGCTGAGGTACGCGGGCGACAGCTCCGGGAGCGGCGCATGGCCTTCCAAGTGCCGCACGACTTGGCGCATGCTGGGCCGCGCTGTGGGCAGCGGATGCGAGCACAGCAGTCCAAGCTTCAGAACCAGCTCCACCTCCTCCACCACGTACTCTTCTCCCAGCCTCGGATCCCTCGTCTCCAGTATCGATCCCTTCCGCCATTTCTCCACCACCCAATCCAGTAGAACCAGCTGCTCCTCGTGCGCCGTCGGGTCCACCGGCCTCCTGCCGCAAGCAACCTCCAGAAGGTATGCCCCGAACGCAAACACGTCGGTGATGGTGGTCGCCTTGCCGGTTCGTGCAAGCTCCGGAGCAAGATAACCCATGGTTCCCACGACATGAGTGGTCTGTGGATCCGTTCGATGATCGTACAACCTTGCTAGGCCAAAGTCACCCAACCTTCCATTCAAATCATTATCGAGCAACACATTACTCGCCTTAATGTCTCTGTGGATGACGACTTGCTCCCAGTCTTCGTGAAGATATAATAGACCTGAAGCCACGCCTTTGATGATACGAAACCGGGTCGCCCAATCCAGAGTAGGCTTAGCTTGATCATGTAGGAACTTTTCGAGGCTGCCATTGGGCATATAATCATACACCAACAGAAGCTCTCCTTGGCGTCGGCAGTAGCCCAGCAATTGGACGAGGTTTCGGTGGCGGAGGCGACCGAGGCTGACGATTTCTGCAATGAACTCTCTCATACCCTGTCTTGATCCATGGGACACTCTTTTAATTGCAACCTCCGATCTAGAAGACGGTAGCACACCCTTGTACACCGCAGATAAGAGAGGCCTATGGGGTTTGGCCATCGGGATTGGAGCTAAGGTAACATTAAGTAGCATATCTCGAGCATGGTAGTCTATTCAAACTTACATGGCCTGGCCACTTCCAAGGCTTAATCTTTCGAACGAACCAGTGTGGTCATCATAGTAACCAGCGGTGTGGGACTTGTTGGATATCAAGTTGTTGATATCGATCCCGACATGATTGTCATCGATGTCTTGGAATTGAGGACTAAGGATTGTGTCAAGCTCAATCGCAAGGACATAATTGCTCGAGTTATAAGCATTGCTGCTCTGGTTGAAGAGGCCTAAGAACTGACCTCCTAAGGCTTTGGAGAAGTCCTTGGTGTGTGAAATCACGAAGGCCATGCCATTGCCACTGAAATCTGTGTAGTCTGAGATGAATCCGAAAGCAAAAGTGGTGGAGAAGGAGACGACTGTACCATTAGACAGGTCTCTGATGCGAAGTGGGGATGGGTGGAAGGCGTGGCCTTTCGTCTCCATTGACTTGTCGGTGACCATCAGAAGGCCAGTGGAAGTGATCGATGCGACCCCGTCGAGAGTAAGATTAGCTCCTCCAAATCCATTGAAGATGAAATCATCACCATCATACCGGCCACTGGAAGAGGATGCAAGACTTGATCTCCGGTGGAGGAGGAGGAGAAGGCAGACCAAAGCCTTGATGAACATTGCAGTCTTGCAGGATTCAGAACAATTTCACAGGATAAAGTAGATTTCGACTCTGTTGTATTCCAGTAAGTGATATATTTTTAATGAACAGAGAAGAGCGAAGAGAGATGTTGTTTTTGGTGTCTGTGGTTTGCATATATAGCAGCATGCAGCAATTCAAGATCAATACTTTGGGGTGCTTATCACCTGTTATCACAATTACTCTTCACCACAAATTCTTGACATCAAGAGGTTTATGTTCTTCCTAAATACTTTTCTTTGCTTTGAGTTCCTTCATGGAAAAGGCACGAGACTTGGAATTGAATGTGTTGACTAGAAGAGTTTCTCGATAAACTCTCGACGGGGAACATCAGAGAAAAAAGATTAAGAAAAATGACACGATAAAGCAAATAACTTGTCGCACTCTCTCCTTGACTTTCGCAAGCCATTGATGAGAAGATAGAGGGAAGTCTTGAGAGACGAGGAACATGTCTTTGATTAAGTTATGGATAGCAGACGAACCTCGTTTGTAGATGGTCTTCTTTCAAATCGAGTTCCATATGAACTCAGGCGTATCAATAGCTGTGAGTTCCATGCCTTTCCATTAAATACATGACTCGATTGAGGTTTTCGTTTTGTTCTACACGAAGTTACAAATTGCATGAATCATAGATCACGACAACAACATCTCTAAGATGAGCCAAGTGGGATTCCAACTCTAGTTTCTGCAGGAGGTTAGACATGAGAGGAATCTACAGGCACGGCACAGCGTTTGCAATCTACACACACAGCCATGTCCTCCTCTGTCATCGACCTCCGGAGATAACCGATGCAGAAGCCACCGACGAAGTATACGACGTGATATGGTCATCGGCACCTTCGTTGTGAACCTGCACATAAACGCTGAAGCTGAGGTACGTGGGCGAGAGTTCGGCGAGCGGTGCATGGCCCTCCAAGTAGCGCACGACTTGGCGCATGCTCGGCCTTGCTGTGGGAAGTGGATGCGAGCACAGCAATCCAAGCTTCAACACCAGCTCCACCTCCTCCACCACGTACTCCTCCCCCAGCCTTGGATCCCTCGTCGCCAGTATCGTCCCGTTCCTCCAGTTCTCCAACACCCAATCCGACAGAACCAACTGCTCCTCCGCGGCCATCCGCTCCACCGGCCTCCTCCCGCAAACAACCTCAAGGAGGAAGACGCCGAACGCAAACACGTCGGTGACGGTGGTCGCCTTGCCGGTTCGAGGGAGCTCGGGAGCAAGATAGCCGATGGTTCCGACGACGCGGGTGGTCTTTGGATCGGTTCCATGGTCGTATAACCTTGCTAGGCCGAAGTCACCCAGTCTTCCATTCAATTCGCGGTCGAGCAAGACATTGCTCGCCTTGATGTCTCTGTGGACTATAACCTGCTCCCAGTCGTCATGTAGATACAGAACGCCTGATGCCACGCCTTTGATGACCCGAAACCGTGTCGCCCAATCCAGAGGAGGCTTGTCTTGGTCGTACAGAAACTTATCGAGACTGCCATTGGGCATGTAATCGTACACCAGCAGCAGCTCCTCCTTGCGTCGGCAATAGCCGAGCAGCTGAACAAGATTCCGGTGGCGGATACGACCGATGCTGACGACCTCTGCTATGAATTCTGTTATACCCTGTTTTGATTCGTGAGACACTCTTTTCACCGCGACCTCTGATCCAGAATACGGAAGCACCCCCTTGTAGACCCTTCCGAACCCACCCCTTCCGAGCAGATCCTCGTCCATGAAACCTTTCGTGGCTCCGAACAAATCTTTGTACGAGAACCGATAAGGCCCGTACTCGAGCTCCCAGTCTTCCAGTAGCTCTGCATACTTGATCTTCCATCTCACGATGAAAACGACAATTACTACAATCACAGAAACAAGTGTGATGGACGCTAAGGGCAGCCCGATGTGCAATACTTTTGATCTAACATTTGATTTCGTACGAGGAAGCGAAGGCAGCAAGGAGTAGTCGAGATCTCGAGCTACTGCTCCATTCAACGTAAAGCTCCAACCAAGAACGTAATGAGATGTTAAGGCAGGACCTGTGGATGAGGCGAATCCGACATACATGGATTCCGACAACAAGCTCGAGAGGTCGATGACCGTGGATAAGAGGGGTTTATGGGGTTTGGCCATCGGGATCGGAGACAAGGAAACGTTCAGGAGCATCTCTTGACCGTCGTAATCTATCCAAACTTGCGTGGCTTGGCCACTGCTAAACCTCAAGCTTTTGAACAGGCCGGTGTCATCAGCATAATAACCAGCGGTGTGGGAATCCATGGATGTCAAGCTGTTGATATCGATGCCGACATGATTGTCATCGATATCTTGGAATTCGGGGTTGTTGATTGTATCGAGCTCAATCGCCAATACATGATTGCTTGAATTGCCATCATTGCTTCGATTGAAGAGGCCCAGGTATTGGCTCCCTAAGGCTCTTGAGAAGTCCTTGGTGGGAGAAACTACGAAGGCGACTCCATGGCTGCTAAAATCGGCGTACTCTGAGATGAAGGCAGTGACAAAAGTGGTGGAGAAGGAGAAGACTGTACCATTAGGCAGATCTCCGAAGCGCAGTGGGGATGGGTAGAAGGCATGGCCCATCTTCTCCTTGGTGTTGTTGGTGAGCATCAAGAGACCACCGGAAGTGATCGATGCGACACCACCGAGGGTGAGATTGGATCCCCCAAATCCATTGAAGACGAAGTCGTGGTTTCCACCTGCAAGACTTGGGTGGAGGAGAAGCAGGCAGACCACCCAAGTATTGAGCAGCATTGCTGGCATCTCAGTCATGCAGAACAATTCCACCAGTAACGAGCGAAGTCTTTTTATCACCAGAGATTGGAGGATGCATGGATTTAGGCGTGGAACGTTTCTCTCTTCTGACCCGCTTCATTCAACCCGTTGAATTATAGCAGCGGTCAACTGATATATCCTTGACATTCGAATGAGATATACCAGCTGGATTTATCAGCGTTTAATTGACCAAAGGAGCAACCTTAGACTCATCTCCTAAGGTGTTTATAAGATTAGATCAGCTATTTTTTGTTTATTTGAGGTGATTTGCCAACTTTGTGGGACTAAGTCTGATAGAATGGGGACAGATTGTGATGAGATATTAGCCTCACTATTTCATAAGATTTAAAAGAGTTGCATAAGATGCCAACTTGACTAATTGTCTTGCAGCTCAGCTCAATTGTGATGTCATCATCAACTTTAGAACAGTACAATTCATATCAAAATTGGATGTTCTTAACTATTCCTCTCTTGACAATAAAATAGCACTCAAAGGAAACTATTGTTTGTTTTTCCTGTTCAAATCTTTACATTTCCATTCAATGAAATAGAAATTTTAATGCCGGATTCACTGTGATGTATCAGCTAGAAACTTTCCAGTCAATAGATCCAGGTCAACTGCTCCCCACAAGATGGAATTAAAGGAAAGTTGAATAATCTATGGATGAGATCATTAGATATCGCACAATGATTTGACAACCGATATGCTGAAAACTTGGACCCGAAGCAGCTTAAGCATCGGGTCACTCAAGTTCAATTTAATATCGTTATCCTAAATCGAAATCCCAATTATAACTCCATTCCGGAAAGCTCTGTTCGAACCCTATGCGTCTAACAGTGATGATCCTAGATTTTTGACTTGAACAACTGCAACTTATTGATAGAGTGGAAGCGTATGCAAATAGTCCCTTCACTGGTATTGTTCGTTGCAGATAGCTGTGAAGGGTGAGAAAGTTCAAGTATGTTCAGATAGTTTCGTCATGTAGATCATCACCACCAGTTAAAGCTTTGTCTGCAGGTGACCAAGTGAAAGAAGACCCAAATGAGATTTTAGACTCTGGATTTTAGACTCGGTCCTTTATGATCCGGTTCTCTCTCATCACAATTGAGTCGAATTAAATGAGATTTATAAGTCGGATGGTGTAGGTTTACCAGCTTTAATCAATTTGACGAAATAGAAGATGATTTTAAGTATACGTTTTTGCTGGGTATTTCACAGAGCAGCTAAATCTAGTCATCTGAGACTGGTTGAAACCTTCAACCTCTTTGCGCTTATATATCAGTGGGTGATATTATCTGTTCTTCTGAGTGCTTACTTTCGTATGTGGTGACTATGAGACACCAAAGCCAACAGCTCTCTCCTCCTCTGTAAATCCAGAATTAGCATGGAGAAGCTCTGTAACATGTCGGCAGTGTTTCTTAGGACTTTGGTCCGCCTCCTCCTCCTCCTCTTCCACCTAAACCATGCAGCCTCTAGCGGTGGAAACGATAGCTTCACCTTCAATGGATTCGGACGCCTCAATCTTACCTTCGATGGGGTGGCCAACGTCACCTCCGATGGTCTGCTGATGCTCACCGACATGTCAACGCAGGCGAAGGGCCATGCCTTCTTCCCAACTCCGCTTCGTTTCCGGAACCGGACGAACGGTACAATCTTCTCCTTCTCCACCACTTTTGTCTTCGGCTTCATCTCAGCATACACCAACCTTAGCGGGAACGGGATGGCTTTCTTCGTTTCTCCCACCGAGGACTTCTCTGCAGCCTTAGGAAGTCAGTACTTGGGCCTCTTCAACCAAAGCAGCTTCGGTAACTCGAACAATCATGTCCTCGCGATTGAGATCGACACGATCTATAACCCCGAGTTTCTGGATATTGATGACAACCATGTCGGGATCGATATCAACAGTGTGAAATCCAGCACATCCCACGTTGCTGGTTATTACGCTGACGACACTGGATCGTTCACAGATCTAAGCCTTAGAAGTGAAAAAGCTATGCAAGTTTGGATAGAGTATGACGGCCATGAGATGCTGCTTAACGTGACCATGGCTCCAATCCCAATGGCCAAGCCGCATAAACCTCTATTGTCTGCCACCATTGATCTCTCAAGCGTGTTGTTATCAGATCCCATGTATGTTGGATTCTCCTCCTCCACTGGTTCTTTCAAAACATCTCATTATGTTCTTGGTTGGAGCTTTAGGATGAATGGGGTAGCTGAACCTCTCGACTGCTCTTTGCTGCCATCGCTTCCTCTGGCAAAGTCAAATGGCAAGTCAAAGGTTTTGGACATCGTGCTGCCCTTGGCGTCGGCTGGACTTGCTGTGATCATCGCAGGGATCATCGTGTTCATGGTGAGGTGGAGGATCAAGTATGCTGAAGTGCTCGAGGATTGGGAGCTTGAGTATGGGCCTCATCGGTTCTCCTACAGAGATCTGTTCATCGCTACCAAGGGTTTTAAAGGTAAGGAGCTGCTCGGAATAGGCGGATTCGGAAAGGTCTACAAGGGGGTGCTACAGACTTCTAAATCAGAGATTGCGGTGAAGAGAGTGTCTCACGAATCACAACAGGGCATGAGGGAGTTCATAGCAGAGATCGTCAGCATCGGCCGCCTCCGCCACCGCAACCTTGTTCGGCTGTTGGGCTATTGCCGACGCAAAGGGGAGCTGCTGTTGGTGTATGATTACATGCCCAATGGCAGCCTCGATAAGTTCTTGTATGACCAAGAGAAGCCTACTCTGGATTGGGCGACGCGGTTCCGGATCATCAAAGGCGTGGCATCAGGGCTTCTGTATCTTCACGAAGATTGGGAGCAAGTCGTCATCCACAGAGACATCAAGGCGAGCAACGTGCTGCTCGACCATGAATTGAACGGAAAGTTGGGTGACTTTGGCCTGGCAAGGTTATATGATCATGGAACCGATCCACACACTACCCACATCGTCGGAACTATGGGTTATCTTGCTCCCGAGCTTGTTCGAACAGGCAAGGCGACCACCATCACCGACGTGTTTGCGTTCGGGGTCTTCCTCTTGGAGGTTGCTTGCGGGAGGCGCCCGGTGGACTCGGTCGCGTCCGGGGAGGAACTGATTTTGTTAGATTGGGTGGTGGAGAATTGGCGGAAGGGATCGATTCTTGCGACGAGAGATCCGAGGCTGGGAAATGAGTACGTAATGGAGGAGGTGGAGCTGGTTCTGAAGCTTGGATTGCTGTGCTCGCATCCGCTGCCAACAGGCCGGCCGAGCATGCGGCAAGTGGTGGAGTACTTGGAGGGCGAAGCAGCACTTCCGGAACTGTCGCCGACGTACCTCGGCTTCAGCGTTCTTGCGTTGCTTCACAATGAAGGCTTCGATGATTACATCATGTCGTATCCTTCGTCGATGGCCACTTCGTCGGCGGCCATTTCTGGAGCTTGGTAAGTGCAGATGGGAAGCATTACATGATGACAGTCGTCTCCATCTCTTCCGTTCCTTTTGTTAGTCGACACAATTATTGACTTTAGATGATATTTGTTTAGGCGATTTATTTTGTGTGCTTCAATTTTCTGGAGTACCCATTTGTGGCTACTTAATTTTTTTCAGTTTTTTCAAAATTCTCTAATAGTATTTTTTTTTTATTTCTAAAATACTTTGATTTGACGGTCAGTTAATTTCTTTTCCTTCTTGGATTGGTCCACTAGTCTAATTATAATATTTTCAACTATAACATGTTATAAAAGTAGTTGGCTATAGTAATTTTTGCTGTGTTATAATATTTTTCTGATATTATTCAAAATATCATAGGTGGATCGATTCATGATAATGAACCAATTCATACGAAATAGAACCTGTGGTTGATGGTATTCCCAACATTAGTCATAAAAAGAGTGCAGTTATTAAAAAATTCTATAATAAAAGATAATTTATGAGAAAAAACCAAAAAACTTTTCTCAATAATTATATATATATATATATATTTATATATATCACTCAGTCTTAAAGAATTCACAGGTCTTTATCATGACATTTCATATGCATGAGATGACTTGCTAGTATGGTTTACTTGTGACATTTTGTATCAACGTAAATTTGACCATATTTCAGCATATGGATCATGTAATCCTGGATTTGGAAAGATATCATGCTAATATTTTCACAAACATGATGACTCTCTAATCATGGAATATGATCCTATCTCATTGGTGTACAACTCTAACAGATCATGCACCTCTATGTCAACGCACAGAGTATCTTATCAAATAATTTCGTTACCTACTCACATTCAATATATCCCTTGACTTCACTTTCTACTGGATACGGTCCAAACATAGTTTCACAAACATATCAGTGATATTTTTGGCAGCTAAACCAGCTCGACAGCTAGTTGCCACCACGGCGTCGACGTGGAAGGTAAAAAGGCCAAATCATCTTTGGCAGTAATGTGGGGAAGATAATGGTCTATCGACTTCGTGGATAACAGTCGATAGGAAACCATATAAACCAATCTTGTCGGTTGACAAGGACGGTAATTGATCAGGTCTACTCTCTCTCGATTGACCTCCGTGAACAACAGCCTACACACAGGACAGTTTGGACCTGTCACCCACATGGGCAAGACACCAAGGGGAGAGCGTTGCGACAGTTACATATAGTTTCTACGACTGCCTAAGTATAAAAGTTGAACCCTGACGCCTACCTTGTGGTCGATCTCTCACACAGAAAATCTTTTATACTCATACAATACTATGAAACTAACTTGAGTGTTGAAGGGGCACGGTTGGAAAATCTCCCTTGGCGCTAACCTTTGTGTAAGATCCCTGAGGATGTTGGAACCTATCTCAGGTACCTGAAGACTCTTTGAAGACCACCTCAAAGCCATCTTGGGCACCTCGATGCCATAGCAACCACCTCATTAGATTGCTACAAGTGTTACGTGGATGACTTCACGCCTTTGGGTCAAGACCCAATTATGCCGATACCTAGTTGACGGCATCGAGACAATGACATTTTAGTGCTAAAAGGGCTCGAATATTGTAAGAGCATCCACCTGTAAACCCTCTTGATGAGTACTCTAGCAAGTAGGCACTACCACTCACACACAACACCTTTGTGCAAGGAGGACAACTACACTCCTTTCCTCATGTGGATGCGTCCACCTTGGCTCAAACCTCAAGGTGCCACTAGTGCCTGTTCAATGACCTTGGGCTCTTAACTCTAGGGGCAAGTGCAAGACATATGGTTATTCTCGTGGAGGTATTTCTAAGCCTTACACATTATGTGTATACCCTCACCGAAATGATGCAAGTCATCACTCCACTTTTGCCTCAATTGGCTCAGTGGGCATACTGCCTTCACAATTATAGCCAGTTACTTAACCACTGCACGCATCAGGGTCCCCCAAACAGACCCATTGTCGACAGCCCCAAACTACCCTCAACTAGTTGAAATGCCAACCAAAGCACCATGTTCCATCGATGGTGGAATTTAGCGCACCCTCTCATCATGAGCCAACTTTGCTGGAGTCGAAAACCCAATCGACTAGCTTGATGTTGTTGGGAAACTACGAAAAGCATCACATGTGCAGCAAAAAATAAAAACAAAATTTGGTTTTCCAAATCAATCTCATGTAAAGATTAGAAGTAAAAAACTTGAAAGTGACAAAACCATGTAATTGCATAAAGTGGTTGAGACATTCTCACATAGGGGAGATTGCATATCCTCTAATCTACATATCTCGATCTGTGGATGAAAGAGCTCTTAGAAACTCCTATCTAGTGGTAATCCATAGTAGATACAATGACGATGCACCTCCTCACGCAGCATGTTCTTTTCTTGCATTCGCGCACCACCACACCACACCAACCAACGAGGGATCGATCCCTTTTGCTATCCTCTCACATCAGAGAAGTGACAATCAGTTGGAGGAAGAGACAGGGAGTAGATGAAGGAGGTGGCGACAATATGGGTCTAGCCTATGAATTATTAAGCCCCAACTCCTATATATATAGCCCTCTTAACTTACGCTAATGAATCCTACCTTAATATGTGTTTGATCTCCATCTAATTATTCTTGCTTAATGGATATTAGATCTCAATCCAGTAATCACTATAAGCCTTATTGGGAATCCAATAAAACAGGGGTTTATTAGATATCTTATATAGAATCTTCTACTCGTCATATTATCCACAATATGTGTATGACCTTCTAGGCCCAATACTGAGCTGATCATGAGTTGCACATGTCAGAATTTCTTCTGACTTAGTGAATTATTATTCTCATAATAATTTACTCAACTCATCGATTATGAACATACTAAGCCATTATGTCATAGTTCCTAGATGATACATGGGGATTTAATCTATTGGATATGTCTGTTCTCAGTTATCGTATATCTATAGTCCATCATCCATCTAATATCTCAAAAATTATATACCGAGCATAGTACTATCAGATCCTAAGATATCTAAGAGGTACTTCCATGTTATGTTTATGTTTTGGCAATGATGAACTTGTGCTAGAAGGGTACATAGATACAAACATGACAGGTAATACTGATTCCAGGAAGTCCACTTCGGGGTTCTTGATGACATTTGCAGGGGAGCAATCTCTTGCCAATCTAAGTTACAAAATTATGTTGCACTATCAACCATAAAAGCAGAATACATAGTAATTATTGAAGCCTGCAAGGAAGCTTTATGGATGAAAAAGTTTCTACAGGAATTAGGCTTGAAACAGGAAACTGTTTACTGTGACAGTCAAAGTGTCATTCACCTCTCTCAAAATTCAACATACCATTCTAGATCCAAGTATATTGATGCGAAATATCATTGGATTCGTGATGTGCTTGAGATGAAAGAATTACAATTAGATAATGTGTATACCAATGAGAATGGATCAGATATGTTGACAAAATCTTTACCTAAGAAAAAACTTGAAGCATGTAAGCAAAGAGCGAACTTAGTACAGCCCACCATATAAGCTGGAGGGGGAGAATTGTTGGATCCAAGTGGGCTTGGATTGGATAATTAGGTTTTTGAGCTCAAATCAATAATTAAAAAGAAAAAAAATAAAAAAAATAAAAGAGATGTCTCATCTGTGCGAACGGTAGCGATGCAAAGGGAGAGATAGAGAGAAGAACAAAGAACGAGGATAAAGAAAAAAAATAGGATTTTGAGTTTTCTACTTGATGATCAATGGTTAAACTTTATCAATTTTGGTTTAAATTATATGTGAAGAATCCTTATAGCAAGCTTTACAATCTTAATAGTGCTGATCTATAGTTTGTCCTCTCTGAGGTACTTTCCTACTATTCCCACTTGGTGATACCAAAATTTTTCTTTTACGAGATTCATCCATGTGATGATGATATGCTATTCTTGAGCCAAGATATATGGTCTTGATGTTATCAAGATCCTCTTATTATTTTAGAGAAGACTTATTGTAAACTTGTTATCATTACTATTGATAGTAGAAGTTTGAGGTGGATTAAAGTCTCATGATTTTTTCTATATTGAAATTTTTATGTTAAAATTTGGTCTCTGATTGATTCATTGTTCTACTGTTTATGTTATTACGATTCAGTGCTTTTAATATCAAGTTGGTATTTTGATGAGGAACCCTTTTGATACACAAATAGGAAAAAAAAATATTTAGCTATGCCATATTTTTCCCAACAGAATTAAAGGAAAGCTGAAAAATCTACGAATGAGATCATTAGATATCACACGACGATGTTGACAACCGATATGCTGAAAACTTGGACCTGAAGCAGCTCAAGCATCGGGTCACGCAAGTTCAATTTAATTCCGGAAAGCTCTATTCGAACCCTATTCGTCAAACAGTGATGATCGTTGATTTTTGACTTGAACAAGTGTAACTTACTGATAGTGCGGAAGTGTATGCAAATAGTTCCTTTCTTGCTATTGTTCGATGCAGATAGCTGTGAAGATAGGGTGAGAAAGTTCAAATATGTTCAGATAGCTCCGTCATGTAGATCATCACCACCATTCAAAGCTTTGGCTTCAAATATGACCAAGTGAAAGAAGAACCAAAGATTTATATTTGACCTGTGGCAATAGAAACTGGATTTTAGACTTGGTCCTTTATGATCCGGTTCTCTCTCATCACAATTGAGTCGAATTAAATGAGATTTATAAGTTGGATGGTGTAGGTTTACCAGCTTTAATCAATTTGATGAAATAGAAGATGATTTTAAGTATATGTTTTTGCTGGGTATTTCACAGAGCACCTAAATTTAGTCATCTGAGACTTGTTGAAACCTTCAACCTCTTTGCGCTTATATATATCAGTGGGTGATATTATCTGTTCTTCCGTGTGCTTTCTTTCGTATGTGGTGACTGTGAGACACCAAAGCCAACCGCACTCTCCTCCTCTGTCAATCCAAAACTAGCGTGAAGAAGCTCTGTAACATGTCGACAGTGTTTCTTAGGACGTTGGTCTGCCTCCTCCTCCTCCTCCTCCCCCACTTCCACCTGAAGCTTGCAGCCTCTAGCGGTGGAAACGATAGCTTCACCTTCAACGGATTCGGACGCCTCAATCTTACCTTCGATGGGGTGGCCAACGTCACCTCCGATGGTCTGCTGATGCTCACCAACATGTCAAAGCAGTCGAAGGGCCATGCCTTCTACCCAACCCCGCTTCGTTTCCGGAACCTGACGAACGGTACAATCTTCTCCTTCTCCACCACTTTTGTCTTCGGCTTCATCTCAGCATACACCAACCTTAGCGGGAACGGGATGGCTTTCTTCGTGTCTCCCACCGAGGACTTCTCTGCAGCCTTAGGAAGTCAGTTCTTGGGCCTCTTCAACCAAAGCAGCGACGGTAACTCGAACAATCATGTCCTCGCGATTGAGATTGACACGAACTATAACCCCGATGTTCTGGATATTAATGACAACCATGTCGGGATCGATATCAACGGCGTGAAATCCAACACATCCAACGCTGCTGGTTATTACGCTAACGACACTGGGTTGTTCAGATATCTAAGCCTTAGAAGTGAAAAAGCTATGCAAGTTTGGATAGACTATGACGGCCATGAGATGCAGCTTAACGTGACCATGGCTTTAATCCCAATGGCCAAGCCGCATAAACCTCTGTTGTCTGCCTCCATTGATCTCTCAAGCGTGTTGTTATCAGATCCCATGTATGTTGGATTCTCCTCCTCCACTGGTTCTTTCAAAACATCTCATTATGTTCTTGGTTGGAGCTTTAGGATGAATGGGATAGCTGAACCTCTCGACTACTCCTTGCTGCCATCGCTTCCTCGGGCAAAGTCCAATGGCAAATCAAAGGTTTTCGGCATCGTGCTGCCCTTGGCGTCGGCTGGACTTGCTGTGATCATCGCAGGGATCATCGTGTACATGGTGAGGTGGAGGATCAAGTATGCAGAAGTGCTCGAGGATTGGGAGCTTGAGTATGGGCCTCATCGCTTCTCCTACAGAGATCTGTTCATCGCTACCAAGGGTTTTAAAGATAAGGAGCTGCTTGGAATAGGCGGATTCGGAAAGGTCTACAAGGGGGTGCTACAGACTTCTAAATCAGAGATTGCGGTGAAGAGAGTGTCTCACGAATCACAACAGGGCATGAGGGAGTTCATAGCAGAGATCGTCAGCATCGGCCGCCTCCGCCACCGCAACCTTGTTCGGCTGTTGGGCTATTGCCGACGCAAAGGGGAGCTGTTGCTGGTGTATGATTACATGCCCAATGGCAGCCTCGATAAGTTCTTGTATGACCAAGAGAAGCCTACTCTGGATTGGGCGACGCGGTTCCGGATCATCAAAGGCGTGGCATCAGGGCTTCTGTATCTTCACGAAGATTGGGAGCAAGTCGTCATCCACAGAGACATCAAGGCGAGCAATGTGCTGCTGGACAATGAATTGAATGGAAGGTTGGGTGACTTTGGCCTGGCAAGGTTATATGATCATGGAACCGATCCACACACCACCCACATCGTCGGAACCATGGGTTATCTTGCTCCCGAGCTTGTTCGAACAGGCAAGGCGACCACCATCACCGACGTGTTTGCGTTCGGGGTCTTCCTCTTGGAGGTTGCTTGCGGGAGGCGGCCGGTGGACTCGGTCGCGTCCGGGGAGGAACTGATTTTGTTGGATTGGGTGGTGGAGAATTGGCGGAAGGGATCGATACTTGCGACGAGAGATCCGAGGCTGGGAAATGAGTACGTAATGGAGGAGGTGGAGCTGGTTCTGAAGCTTGGATTGCTGTGCTCGCATCCGCTGCCAACAGGCCGGCCGAGCATGCGGCAAGTGGTGGGGTACTTGGAGGGCGAAGCAGCACTTCCGGAACTGTCGCCGGCGTACCTCAGCTTCAGCGTTCTTGCGATGCTTCACAATGAAGGCTTCGATGATTACATCATGTCGTATCCTTCGTTGGTGGCCATTTCTGGAGCTTGGTAATTGCTGATGGGAAGCATTACATGATCACAGGCGTTGTCTCCCATCTCTTCTGTTCCTTTTGTTAGTCGATACAATTATTGACTTTAGATTAATATTAGCATTATACAATTATTGACTTTCAAATATATATATATATATATATATATATATATATATATATATATATATATATATATATATATATAACTCCATCTTAAATAATTCACAAGTCTTTATCATGACATTTCATATGGATGAGATTTGACTTGTCAGTATGGTTAAGTTGTAACTTTTTATATCAATGTAAATTTGACCATATTTCAGCATATGAATGATATGCTAATATTTTTAAAAACATAATGACTCTCTAATCATGGGGTATGATCCTATCTCATTGATGTACAACGCTGACAGACCATACACCTCAGTGTCAACACACGAGTATCTTATCAAATAATTTCACTATCTACTCAAATTCAATATATCACTTGACTTTTCTTTCCACTGGATACGGGCCAAATATAATTTCTCCAGTCAAACATATCAGCATCAAATTAAATGATTAAGAGGTTAGTTCAAACTTGCTAGTCATTGCATTTAATGGAAACAAATACTTCAAAATATCATGAAAAAAGAATGAACGACCAGAGAATCGTGGTTCCTTGAGAATCAATCTGATCACACATTCTAAAAGATACCCGACAATAAAATATTCAGACAAGGATAGAATTGCAATGGTCATCGTGTCACCAATGTTATCAGAGCCAGCCTTCCTGTTGACTTCGGAGTCTAGCAAGGATATACATATATATAATCCTTCCATCTCGTGTTTAGAAAATTAACAGATGAGAATAATTGTGATAATAAGCACCCTGATCTTGCCATTGGGAAAAAAAGTAGTAGATGGACCAGCCACGTGTACGTGCTATTTCCAACATCTTCTGTGAATTTTCATAGTGCTGACCATTCAAAGCCATGAACTCGATCCAAATTTTGCAAGATTGATATGTCAGCGATGTTTCTCAAGACTTTGCTCTTCCTGTTCCTCCTCCACCGAGAAGTTGCAGACTCTTGCGGTGGGACTGATGGGTTCACCTTCAATGGATTCCGTTGCCGCAATATTGATCCCGACGGAATCGCGTCGATCACCTCCGACGGGCTTCTCGTGGTCACCAACAACACATTCGAGTCGAGGGGCCACGCCTTCTACCCAACCCCACTTCGCTTCAGAGATTCTCCTAATGGTACCGTCTTCTCCTTCTCCACCACTTTTGTCTTTGCCTTCATCTCAAAATTCGCAGACCTTAGCGGGGATGGGATGGCCTTCTTAGTTTCCCCCGCCAAGGACTTCTCCCGAGCGTTAGGTAATCAGTATTTAGCCCTCTTCAATTCAAGCAACCTCGGTAACTCGACCAACCATGTCCTTGCGATCGAGCTTGACACAATCCGTAACCCCGAATTCCAAGATATTGATGATAACCATGTCGGGATCAATATCAACGACATGAAATCTGATAAGTCCCAGACTGCTAGTTATTATCAGAATGACACTGGTTTGTTCCAAAATCTAAGCCTCAGTAGCGGCCAAACCATGCAAGTTTGGGTAGACTATGATAACCATGCGATGCTACTTAACGTGACCTTAGCTTCAATCCACATGGCCAAACCCCATAGACCTCTCTTATCTGCGGTCGTCAATCTTACAAGCGTGTTGTTGGAAACGATGTATGTTGGATTCTCCGCCTCCACTGGTCCTTTCCTAACATCTCATTACGTCCTTGGTTGGAGCTTTAAGATGAATGGCGTAGCCCAAGCTCTCAACTCCTCCCTGCTGCCTTCTCTTCCTCGTGCGAAATCAAATCACAAGTTAAAGGTTTTGCTCATCGAGCTGCCCTTGGCTCCAGTTACAGTTGTTTTAATCATAGTAGGGATTGTCGTGTTCATCCTGAGACGGACCAAGTACTCAGAGCTCCTGGAGGACTGGGAGCTTGAGTACGGGCCTCATCGGTTCTCCTACAAAGATTTGTTCAAAGCTACTAAGGGTTTCGGGGACAAGGAGCTGCTCGGAATGGGCGGGTTCGGGAGAGTGTACAAGGGCGTGTTACCGTCTTCTAGATCGGAGGTTGCAGTCAAACGAGTGTCCCATGGTTCAAGACAGGGTATGAGAGAGTTCATCGCAGAGATCGTCAGCCTCGGTCGCCTCCGCCACCGAAACCTCGTCCAATTGCTGGGCTACTGCCGACGCCAAGGAGAGCTTCTGTTGGTGTATGATTACATGCCCAATGGCAGTCTCGAAAAGTTCCTACACGATCAAGCTATGCCTACTCTGGATTGGGTGACGCGGTTTCGGATCGTCAAAGGCGTGGCCTCAGGTCTATTATATCTACACGAAGACTGGGAGCAAGTCGTCATCCACAGAGACATTAAGGCGAGCAACGTGTTGCTCGACAATGAATTGATTGGAAGGTTGGGTGACTTTGGCCTAGCAAGGTTGTACGATCATGGAACGGATCCACAGACCACCCATGTGGTGGGAACCATGGGTTATCTTGCTCCCGAGTTTGCTCGAACCGGCAAGGCGACCACCATCACCGACGTGTTTGCGTTCGGCGTCTTCCTCCTTGAGGTTGCTTGCGGGAGGAGGCCGGTGGACCCGACGGCGGACGAGGAGAAGCTTATTCTGTCGGACTGGGTGTTGAAGAATTGGCAGAAGGGATCGATACTGGAGACGACGGATCCAAGGCTCGGAGAAGAGTACGCGGTGGAGGAGGTGGAGCTGATGTTGAAGCTTGGACTGTTGTGCTCGCATCCACTGCCCACGGAAAGGCCGAGCATGCGCCAAGTGGTGCGGTACTTGGAAGGCCATGCGCCGCTCCCGGAGCTGTCGCCCACGTACCTCAGCTTCAGCGCTTTTGTGCGGCTTCGCAACGACGGTGTCGATGACCGTATCGTGTCGAATACTTCGCCGGTGGCTACTGCATCGGTTCTCTCCGGAGGTCGTTGACGGAGTCCGACAATCATATGTGTCGTCTCCCCTGATTTGTCCCTTTGTCATACAGTGTATTGTTAGCTTTGAAGCACTAAAAGACTGTCTACCAGTTGTGGTGTAGTAATACATACCCTGTGATTGTTATCATGCCATACTAAAATGTTAATTTAGTCTACAACTAAACCAAAACTCGATGTGAGTGCCTACGTATGAAATCACTTGCCACGGATTACTACACCTTTGAATGAAACCTTGTTGACATGCAAATTTATTAGCGTATGATAGATATTGTTGATGGCATTACCTCGTTGACAACATCATTTGATTCATTTGTTAATTGTGCCCATCTTATAATATATAGATACTCGAGGAACTATCACAAAAGAGTTTCATGATTCATGGTAAAAGGATAGAAGATGTCAATACTTGTTCTTGTTCAACATTGCATAAATTCCTCTGCAGATTCTTCACTTGATAATAACTCCGAAGACTTTGAAGATTCAACATGCTAAGTAGAGAACGACTTTTTGCTTGTTCTTCTAATGAATCCGATGTGAGATAGAACAAGGTGAAGATTTATATTGAACAAAGAGAATATATATATATATATATATATTGAAGAATAAAAATGAGAGGAAAAAACAAAACAAAACAAAACAAAAACATCCTTTTTGGTCTCTCAGTTCCATTCAAGTCCTGTGTTTGCGTCACCGTTGCTGTCACTGAGCAAAAAGTATACGTGCGTGCAGGACTTTCTTTTTTTCCCATAACATCAAGTGTTCAATTCTTGCTTTGGGTCGTCTAAATTATCATCAACTGGCCATTTGCATCATAGACTTGTATGCATCTGTGTTAACAGGGAAAAGAATACCAAAATGAAAATTGACTCCTTGGCAATGTAGAATTGATCTCATACCATCAACTTATACGATTGATGAAATACAAGATGATCACAGTGCATCTGTTCGCTGGTATTAAATTATGACCGTAAAACCGACTTTAATGCCAATTTGGGAACTATTTGGTCCTCTGAACGTGTTGTAGATTTTGCACGACAGATATGGCAGCCATGTTCCTCAAGACTTTGGTCAGCCTCCTCCTCTTCTTCCACAAAAAGCATGCAGCCTCCGGCAGCGAAAACCATGAATTCACCTTCAATGGATTCAGAGGCGCCAATCTTACTCTCGATGGGGTCGCATCCATCACCTCCAGTGGTCTGCTGAGGATCACCAACGCGACAACGCACGTGAAGGGCCATGCCTTCCATCCATGCCCACTTCGTTTCAGAGATCAAACTACTGGTAAAATCTTCTCATTCACCACCACTTTCGTCTTCGGCTTTATCCCAGAACTCGCCAATCTTAGCGGCCATGGAATCGTCTTCTTGATTTCTCCCACCAAGGACTTCTCCAGAGCCTTGGGTAATCGGTTCTTAGGCCTCTTCAACCAGAGCAACAATGGGAACTCAAGCAATCATATTCTTGGCATCGAGATCGACACAATCCGTAGTCCTGAGTTCCAAGACATCGATGACAATCATGTCGGGATCGATATCAACAGTTTGATATCTAGCAAGTCCTACACTGCTGGTTACTATGATGACCACACTGGTTTGTTCAAAGCTTTAAGCCTTAGAAGCGGTGAAGCCCTGCAAGTTTGGGTAGATTACGACGGCCAAGAGACGCTGCTTAATGTTACCATGGCTTCAATCCAAATGGCCAAACCCCAAAAACCTCTCTTGTCTGCGACCATCGATCTATCAAGCGTGCTGACGGATCCCATGTATGTTGGATTTTCCTCATCCACTGGTTCAATCCTGACGTCTCATTACATTCTGGGTTGGAGCTTTAAGATGAATGGAGTAGCTCAAGCTCTCGACTATTCCCTACTGCCCTCGCTCCCTCGTGTGAGACCCGAGCCAGGATCAAAGGCGTTGGCAATTTCACTGCCTCTAGCATCAGCTGGACTAGTTCTAATCGTCGTAGGAGCCCTGGTGTTCAAGGTAAGATGGAGGGTCAAGTACGCTCAGCTCCTCGAGGACTGGGAGCTTGAGTACGGCCCTCATCGGTTCTCCTACAAAGACTTGTACGAAGCTACCAAGGGTTTCAAGGACAAAGATTTGCTCGGAATAGGCGGATTCGGAAAGGTCTACAAGGGGGTGCTGCAGACTTCGAAATCGGAGATTGCTGTGAAGAGAGTATCTCATGAATCAAGACAGGGCATGAGGGAGTTTATAGCTGAGATAGTTAGCATCGGTCGCCTCCGCCACCGCAACCTTGTTCAGTTGTTGGGCTATTGCCGACGCAAAGGTGAGCTCCTGTTGGTGTATGATTACATGCCCAATGGCAGCCTGGACAAGTTTCTGTATGGCCAAGACAAGCCAACTCTGGATTGGGCGACGCGGTTCCGGATCATCAAAGGCGTGGCATCAGGACTTCTGTATCTACACGAAGATTGGGAGCAAGTCGTCATCCACAGAGACATAAAGGCGAGCAATGTGCTGCTCGACCACGAATTGAATGGTAGGTTGAGTGACTTTGGCCTAGCAAAGTTATACGATCGTGGAACGGATCCACAGACCACCGGTATCGCGGGAACCATGGGTTACCTTGCTCCCGAGCTCCCTCGAACCGGCAAGGCGACCACCATGACCGATGTGTTTGCCTTTGGGGTTTTCATTCTCGAGGTTGCTTGCGGAAGGAGGCCAGTGGATTCGATGGCGGACGAGTAGCACCTTGTTCTGTTGGATTGGGTGGTAGACAATTGGCGGAAGGGATCCATACTCGAGACGAGGGATCCAAGACTTGGGGAAGAGCTTGTGGTGGAGGAGGTGGAGTTGGTGTTGAAGCTCGGACTGCTGTGCTCGCATCCACTGCCCACAGCCCGGCCGAGCATGCGCCAAGTGGTACGCTACTTGGGGTGTCATGCACCGCTGCCGGAACTGTCGCCGACGTACCTCAGCTTCCGCGTTCCTGCTTTGCTTCGGAATGATGGCTTGGATGAACATTGCATGTCGTATCCTTCGTCGGTGGCTACTGCGTCGATTATTTCGGGAGGTCGATGACGGAGTAGATGACTCGTCATCATACGTGTCGCCCCCCCTCTCCCCTAATGTTCCTTTGTCCTACGGTGCACCGTCAGCTTTGGAGTACTACTAGACTACCGGCCAATTGTAGTATCGCAACACCCTGTTATTGTTATCATGCAATACTATATTGTTAATTTGGCCACTAAAACTCGATGTGAGTGCATATGTGTGACTATTACTCGCCACACTCAAATGAAACCTTGTTGACGTGCAAATTTATTAACGTATCATATTTACATCATAACATGATGGCGAATTCGATCCTAAATTCCTGTTCTTTGAATTGCTTTGAAATGCGTATGGATGATGAAAAGGTTACAAGGCTATGTTCAATTTTGAGCAATTGACCCTTTTTTGAATTAATTATTTGGATAACAGCTTACATATTGAATATTAGATGTTTTAACTGCACGCTTTGTCTACAACATCAGTTTATTCATTGATTAATTGTGCACATCTTGCGATCATGGATATGATCACAAAAAATAAAAAAAAAATCAATGATATTTTTTTTCTACAAAATTCGATGCAAATTCGTCAATTGACAACCAGAAATGGTTAAGAGTTGCATCAAAATGATTAAACATCATGGGATGGAGATCATTTAAGTCACATGAATTATAAGCTTGATTTATAAATATTTATCCCCAATCAAGATTCTAACATGTGATTATCCAATCAGTAAAACTGAGCCCCTCAATCAACAACCATGTCACATATATATTTTTTAAATATAAAATATCTAAAAAAATATTAATTTTATATCATAAAATATTCTTTTTGATTGGGTTAATCATAAAATACCCTCATCTTCTTTTATGTTCCATTACTAATTTAAATGTGATAGTTGATCATGTCGAAAATTTCTCTTCCAAACTCAGTTTTTTTAAGTCAACACTAGATTGAACATTGGAGACGACCTCTTTGATTGTATATCAAAGGATTCTTACATACATAAATCTGAACCAACTTGAATCGATCTAGCTGTCACCCTATTTGATGGATAGGTAATAAAAAATAAGCAAACAAATAAGCTAAATATAGCAATAATTATTTTAGTTATGGTAAAAGAATCCACCGAGCAATTATAAAGGCGAGAAAAGCATCAAATGAAAATAGAAATGAAGCATGCATATAGAATCGCTAATTTTTCTGAGAACGTAATTGTAAATACTGAAATGTCAGGGACTAAATTATAAAAAGTGCAAACAAAAACACAAGAAGGAGAGAGAGAGAGAGAGAGAGAGAGAGAGAGAGAGGAAGAAAAGTGCAAACAACGTTAAAGAAGAAAAGAAGACACGAAGGATCGTGTATAAGGAGAGAAGGGAGAAGAGAGAGAGAGAGAGAGAGACGGAAGGAAAGAGAGAAGATAGGGAGTTATCGCTGTGCCAAAGAAAGAAGTGAAGAGAGATAGGTTCTCCCATGGAAAAAAGAAAAAGATAGAAAAAGGACAGAGGAAAAATAAAATAGAAGAAAAATAAAGAGGAAAATTATTGAGGATTCATCTTGATATTAATGGATTCAGATCAAACTCAGAAAAATTATGTTAGGTTTGGTTTTGACTTCCTTTGCTTCATAATTAATTAGATTATTGTGTGATCATAGATTGATTAATTTTGATGTACTTAACTAATTTAATATTTGGCCAGGGAAGAAAATAAAGAAAAAAATAGTCATTTTGGGAAAATGAAAGAAAGCATCTAGATTATATGCTTGTATCAAGAATATGCAATTATGGTAATTATCTAAGGATCTTGTCTACTCTATTTTTTAAATTATTAATATATTTAAAATTTATAATTGATTAGTAATACTTTGTATTTCATTCAAATATTTAACAATAAAAAAATCTCTTTATATTTTAGGTACATAAGTTTTCTTATCAAAAAAGTTTTATTACCAATCGTTTTTCTTTCATTGCTTAGATGATTGAGAATAGCCTCTGTGTTGTCTTTGTCTTCTTCCCTTCTCTTCTTTTATTTTTTTACCCTCGACTACTACTGTTGTCTCTCTCTTTTTTATAGTCATTGTTGTCTTTTTTTTTGCCCTAGCTATCACACTTTTTGGTTAAAAAAGCTAAAGGTTTAGGTTAAATAAGAAGAGAATTAAGGCTAAAGTGGGTTGTGGGTAATTAAAGCTTACTTTAGCCTGAATTTGCTGTGTATTTATGAGAAAAAGAAGGTACCCAACAATTTCGTTGATAGGTTGGAATCGATAGTAGCTAAGATTATCAATTTTGTTGATAGGTTGGAATTTATTACAGTTAATATTTTTCCAACTGTACGAGAAAATATTATTGTTATGTTAAGGAAAATCCTTCATCCTAGCCTGTATAAATAGAGAGTACATATCAAACAAAACACATCTTTTTCATGATTTATTCTTTCATAGTATTAGAGCAGTGAGCAAGACTCCCGCTCTTCCTCTCAATGATCTTTCATGCTTCTTCCTTTCCCCTGACAACCAACCATCTAATCTTTTGTCTTCCTCGAGAGCGCTAGTGACACCGCTGAGCTTCGCTAAGACTAATTCATCTTCCTCGTCGACTACCACATCCACTCGGATGCTCTTGTTGACATTGAAGTCAACCACCGGACACATCTTATCGTCGCCTTTTTGATCACCAAACTTAGCTGAACACTATGATTTGCACCGATTACAGCTGACCCTCCTCCTCACTAGCAATAAGCAAGTACATGTAGCCTCTTTTCACCCTCCTATAGCTAAAGACTCGTACCTTGCTCCCTCAAATTGGTACATATCCTCAATATATCTTCATCATCTACCTTTGATGCTCTAGTTACTGTGCCCATAGAGAACCATAGCACTCCTCAACATGCAAACATTATCTCTATCAATGTTGCAACTCTCATCCCCTTCAAGTTATCCAAAGATGGCAACTATGTATCTTGGTATGTATAATTTTCTAATCTCCTATTTGGCTATGATTTACTAAGCTACGTCGATAGCTCTCTCCATTATCCACCAACAATGCTCAACATCCCAAGAGCACCCAGTCTAGTACCAAATTCGGACCACAAACTATGGTTACTCCAAGATTGTCTCATCCTCCAAACAATTCAAGCCTCAATCGCTAAATTCCTGGCACTATCATAACTTCGTGTGACACCACTACCGAAGCCTGGTGCAAGCTGTAAACCACCTTGGCAAATCGTTCACGTACTATTGTTTCCTATCCAGTCTCATGAAAATAAAACAAGAAGAAAGTACTATTATTGATTATCTACAGAATATAAAAGTTATCATCGATAATTTGACCCTAATAGGTCATTCCCTTAGTGATGAAAAATTCATTATCCACACTCTTGACGGCCTAGGGGACGAGTATAAGAAACTGGCAGCAGCAATACAGTCACACAACTCACTAATGTCATTTAAAGAACTCTATGACAAGTTGACTGACTATGAGATATATTTTAAGTGCGATGACAAATTACCAGGACCATCCATTACAGCTCCAATCAGTCAAAAATTCACGAAGAGGGGTAACCAGTATAACAAGACCGTCAACAAAAGTATGGCCATAATGCCTCATGAACTTATGAGCTTCAAACAAACCTCCGCTCCTCCATATCATCAACATTTCAATCACAATTATCAAGGTAATTACTTTAATTATTCTCAGCCTTGATGTCCTGGTCACATAAATCAATAAAGAGTTGTTTGCCAACTGTATGACAAAGTTTGCCACTTTACAAAAGTCTATCGATCTCGGCCTACACTTTCTCCTCCATCACATTGGCCTCAAGTAAATCTCATGACTACTCTGTATACTAGTCAACATAATTGGATTATAGACTCTAGCGCATCTTATCACATTACCTTTGATTTATAGAATTTGTCCATCCATAATAATTATAATGAAAATAAAGACATCATCATCGGTGATGGTAAAGGAATTTTCATTACTCATAATGATTCCATAATGCTTAATTCACATGGTATAATGTTTACACCGGATAATGTTTTGTATGTACCTCATATTAAACAAAATCTCATTTTTGCTTTTTCAATTCTACAAATAAAATAATACATCAATTGAATTCTTTTCTAACTATTTTCTTGTCAAGGATTTGAGCACGGGGCATCCTTGGTTTGAGACTAGAATAAGAATAATATTTATGAATAGCCGTTCATTCCACAAATCACCCAACCCACTGTTTACTCTTTAATTGTAGCTTCAATTGATGTATGGCATCATCGTCTTGGTCATCCCTCATCCTCTATTTAGTAAAAATTACTTTCTCGTTATTCTCTTCCTACTTTTAAAACCAGTAGTATTATAACTCATTGTGATGCCTATTTCAGCAATAAATGTCATACTCCTTTTTGGAATACCCTCCATATCTTGCTTTAAACCGTTTAAAATTATTTATATTGATGTTTGAAGCCTTACCTCAATCATTTCTTTTGGCAAATTTAGATTTTATGTCATTTTCATATACTATTTCATAAAGTACAAATGGTTATATCCTCTCCACCATAAATATGAAGTTTAAACAATCTTTACCAATTTTAGAAAGTTGGTTAAGAATTTTTTTTAATCTATAATTAAAATAGTTTACTCTGATGGCGGGGTTAAATATCATACCCCCATCAAACGAGCCTTTATTCTGATACATCTTTCAGTTTACTTTAATTTCAAGCCTCCATACTAACAATATTTTGGTCTGTAATATTTCAAACTGTCATCTATCTCATTAATCTTATGCTCACTATAGTCCTCCAATACTAGTCACCATTTGAAAAATTATTTCATAAATCCCCTAACCTTTAAAAACTTAAAATATTTGGCTATTTATGTTATCCATTGCTATGTCCTTATGCCTCATGTAAGATAATATCAAGATCTAAGCCTTACATTTTGGTAGGATACTCTCTTGAACATAATGTTTTTCGATGCTACGAATCTCAAACTCAAAAAGTCTTTATATCATGCCATGTTATTTTCGTGAAGTTTACTTTTCCATTTCAAAACCATAAGTCTCTTATTATGCGACGTACTCAAACAAATATATATCACTCGAGTATGTCGTCGATCCCGTCAAACGAGCCTCCCACAACACCTTCCAATTGTTTTCCTCATGATTCGTACTCTCTTGTTTTCCCGGTTTAGCAGCTCTTCACTCCCTCCATTACTTCTCGTCTCACTTCTTTATAAGTTTCGCCTATTACTGAAGTAATGCCCTTGGAAATTCCCTCTTATGGACTCAATGACATTGAAGTACCTCAGCCTGCCCCGACTTGTGTTAGTGCTTCTCCATCGCTCATACCAACAATACAACCTATAGCCCTTGGACATCCAATGACAATATGCTCCGAAAGTGGTATCTTCAAGCTACGTCAAGTCCTTAACCTAAATGTTATCACAAAATCCTCTCTTGAGACGAACCTACCATTATTTCTAAAGTCCAAAAATCATCATATGATGAAAAGCCATATGTGAAGAATATGATGCCCTCCTCCATAACTTTACATGAACACTTATATACCCTTTTATCCCATATAAAATATCATTGGGTGTAAGTGAGTCTTTCGAATTAAGCAGAACTCAAATAAATCCATTGACAGATAAAGCGCGTCTAGTGGTCAAAGGGTTTCATCAACATCCTGGTATTGACTTCATAGAGATATTTAGTCCCATTATTAAATCCACAACAATCTGACTTATCCTAAGTTTGGTCATTTCAAAAGGCTGACATTTATGATAACTCGATGCTAACATTGTCATTTTACAAGGGGCCCTAACTGAAGATATCTTCATGCAGCAATCTCCTAGCTTAATCCATTTTTAATATCCAAGGCATGTTTGTAAACTTCAAAAAGCTATTTATGGACTTCGTGAAGCTCCAAGAGCCCGGTACACCGAACTTGGCTTGTTTTTTATATCAATTGACTTTATCAACTGATGCTTTACTATTTGTCCATCAACAAAATGACAATACAACATATCTTCTAGTATATATGGATGACATCATTGTCATGAGCAATAATCTTATGAAGATCAAGGCATTCCTCAAGCATTTGACAGATCGATTCTCCCTCAAAGATCTAAGAATTTTAAACTATTTTCTAAGAGTGGAAGCAACATATACATCTTCAAGACTCTTCCTATAACAAAGAAAGTATATTCGGAATTTGTTATCAAAGATGAATATGCAGAATGTAAAAATAGTTACAACTCTTCTATCTACCAGTGAATCATTCAAATTATGTGATGGAAGCCCTACTATGAACCTCACTCAATATCGCCAAATACTTGCCTCCTTACAATACTTAGCTCTTACCTGCCTAGATATCTAATTTGCGATCAATAAATTATCACAATAATGCATTGACCATCTATTGTGCATTGGTCTGCAGTTAAACAGATCTTGCGATATCTTAACGGGACCCTCAATCATGGTCTCTTTTTCCACAAACACTCTTCACTTTATCTCCATGCCTTTGTCGATGATATTTAGGTAAGGAACTTTGATGATAGAACATCTACGTCGGGGTATATTATCTTCCTTGGAGCTAATCCAATCAGTTGAAGCTTTAAAAGCAAAAGATAATTGCACGATCTACAACCGAAGCTGAATACCATGTCACTGCTACCACTGTTACAAAACTCAATTGGGTCATGAATATGCTTAAGGAATTTGACATCAACTCCACCTATACTCCTATAATATATTATAATAATATCTGAGCTACTTACATGTGCACCAATCCAATGTTACACTCATGCATGAAATATATTGTCATTGACTTTCACTTTGTGCAAGATTGAGTTATCAGACATCAATTACGTATTTCTCATGTACATACAACTGTTCAACTAATAAACTCACTCACGAAGTTTCTAACACGTAAACTATTTTCATCGCATCAATTCAAGATTCTTGACAGGAACACCATGCTAAGATTTTTTCGATTACACAATAAAATTTTATTACTCTATTAAAAAAAATCCATACTCCTAACCTCTATAAATAGAAAACAAATATCAAACAAAATACGTATCTTTCTTCCAAATTTATTCTTCGAGGAATCCCATGCGAACGCCACTTCTATTCTTGCCGTGCCATTGAGTGGGTGCTGCCTTCGCCTGCTGTTGCTACTCTTCAGCGTAGTCTGCCTAGCTGAGGCAAAAGAAAACTCCTTCAAACTTACGGCATCAGGGTATCAATTTCTTGCGTGGTCTTCCTTCTCTTAGTCGTCGTCTCCACTACCAGTGGGGTCCCTTCTGCAAATTTGACCCTACTGTTGATCTTAGACTTGTCTATTAACCTTCAATCCTGCCGAACTCTGTCTCACATTTAATGAAATAGAAGATGGTGATGCTATTTATGCTTGTTGGGTTTCTGAACCTTTCATCACTGTGCTTAGACATCAGTGGTTAAGGAATGGCTGTGATCAGTGGATTGCCCACACGCTTTCATATGTGCGGACTGTGAAACACCAAAGCCTGCAACTCTGTCCTCCTCTGCCCATCCAAAACTAGAATCCGTTCCATGATTCTTGAAGGCAAATATGTCAGCGGGGCTTCTCAGGGCCTCCGTCTGCCTTCTCCTCCTCTTCCTCCACCAAAAGCTTGCCGCCTCTGCAGACGGAGCAGATAGCTTCACCTACAGTGGATTCAGAGGAGCCAATCTTACCCTCGATGGGGTGGCAGCGATCTCATCCGGTGGTCTTCTCGTGGTCACCAACAACACAGTCCAGTCGATGGGCCACGCCTTCTACCGAACCCCACTTCGCTTCAAAGAGTCTCCTAATGGTACCGTCTTCTCCTTCTCCACCACTTTTGTCTTTGCCTTCATCTCAGAACCCGCGGACCTTAGCGGGGATGGGATGGCCTTCTTAGTCTCCCCCACCAAGGACTTCTCCCGAGCCTTAGGTAATCAGTATTTAGGCCTCTTCAATCTAAGCAGCGTCGGTAATTCGATCAACCATGTCCTTGCGATCGAGCTTGACACAACCCGTAACCCCGAATTCCAAGATATTGATAATAACCATGTCGGCATCGATATCAACAACTTGAAATCTGATGAGTCCCACACTGCTGGTTATTATCTGAATGACACTGGTTCGTTCCAAAATCTAAGTCTCAGGAGCGGCCAAACCATGCAAGTTTGGGTAGACTATGATAGCCACGAGATGCTACTTAACGTGACCTTAGCTTCAATCGCAATGGCCAAACCCCGTAGACATCTCTTATCGGCGGTCGTCAATCTTTCAAACGTGTTGTTGGAAACTATGTATGTTGGATTCTCCGCCTCCACTGGTCCTTTCCTAACATCTCATTACGTCCTTGGTTGGAGCTTTAAGATGAATGGCGTAGCCGAAGCTCTCGACTCCTCTCTGCTGCCTTCTGTTCCTCGTGCAAAATCAAATCACAAGTTAAAGGTTTTGCGCATCGGGCTGCCCTTGGCGTCATCTACGCTTGTTTTAATCGTCGTAGGGACTGTCGTGTTCATCCTGAGACGGAGGAGCAGGTATTCAGAGCTCCTGGAAGACTGGGAGTTAGAGTACGGGCCTCATCGGTTCTCCTACAAGGATTTATTCGGGGCTGCCAAGGGTTTCAGGGACACGGAGCTTCTCGGAATGGGCGCGTTCGGGAGAGTGTACAAGGGTGTGCTACCATCTTCTGGATCGGAGGTTGCAATTAAAAGAGTGTCCCATGGATCAAGACAGGGTATGAGAGAGTTCATTGCAGAGATCGTCAGCCTCGGTCGCCTCCGCCACCGAAACCTCGTCCAATTGCTGGGCTACTGCCGACGCCAAGGAGAGCTTCTGTTGGTGTACGATTATATGCCCAATGGCAGCCTCGAAAAGTTCCTACATGATCAAGCTAAGCCTGCTCTGGATTGGGCGACCCGGTTTCGGATCATAAAAGGCGTGGCTTCAGGTCTATTATATCTTCACGAAGACTGGGAGCAAGTCGTCATCCACAGAGACATTAAGGCGAGTAATGTGTTGCTCGATAATGAACTGAATGGAAGGTTGGGCGACTTTGGCCTAGCAAGGTTGTACGATCATGGAACGGATCCACAGACCACTCATGTCGTGGGAACCATGGGTTATCTTGCTCCCGAGCTTGCTCGAACCGGCAGGGCGACCACCATCACCGACGTGTTTGCGTTCGGGGCATTCCTTCTGGAGGTTGCTTGCGGCAGGAGGCCGGTGGACCCGACGGCGCACGAGGAGCAGCTGGTTCTACAAGATTGGGTGGTGGAGAAATGGCGGAAGGGATCGATACTGGAGACGAGGGATCCGAGGCTGGGAGAAGAGTACGCGGTGGAGGAGGTGGAGCTGGTTCTGAAGCTTGGACTGCTGTGCTCGCATCCGCTGCCCACAGTGCGGCCCAGCATGCGCCAAGTCGTGCGGTACTTGGAAGGCCATGCGCCGCTCCCGGAGCTGTCGCCCGCGAACCTGAGCTTCAGCCTTCTCGCGCTGCTTCGCAAGGAAGGTTTCGATGACCATATCATGTCGTGTCCTTCCTCCTCGGTGGCTACTGCATCTGTGCTTTCTGGAGGTCGATGACGGAGTCCGACTATCGTATGTGTCGTCTCCCCTGATTTGTCCCTTTGTCATAGTGTGTTGTTTGCTTGAGAGCACTAATAGACAATCTACCAGTCATGGAGTAGTAATAAATACCCAGTGATTGTTATCATGCCATACTAAAATGTTAATTTAGTCTACAACTAAACCAAAACTCGAAGTGAGTGCCTATGTATGAAATCACAAAGGCATGGAACCGTGATCATCACTCACAACATTTGAATGACACCTTGTTGACATGCAAATTTACTAGCGAATGATATTGTTGATGGCATGCCTCATTTACAGCATCATTTGATTCATTTATTAATTGTGCCCATCTTAATATATATAGACACTCAAGGAATTATCACAAACGAGTTTCATGATTCATGGTAGAGAACGATTTTTTGCAGGTTCTTCTAATGAATCCGACGCGCATAGAAAAAGGTGGAGATTTATATTGAACGAGGAGAAAAATATATTGGAGGACATATTAATTACACTACGGGAACTATTTGGTCCTCTGAAAGTGTTGCAGACTTTGCAAGATACATATGGCTGCCGTGTTTCTCAAGTATCCTATAAAACTTTTTGTAGCCGAGGATACCCGATAAAAGCATATTTAAGTTAGGGTGTATCGGTGCTGACTGCGAGGCGCTGAAGACCACGACTCTCTCCTCCTCCTCCGAACTATATTCACTGTCTGGTCCTCTGATCGTGTTGCAGATTTTGCACGTCACATATGGCCGCCATGTTTCTCCAGACTTTGGTCAGCCTCCTCCTCCTCCTCTTCTTCCACAAAAAGCTTGCAGCCTCCGGAAGCGAAAACCATGAGTTCACCTTCAATGGATTCAGAGGCGCCAATCTTACGCTCGACGGGGTGGCATCCATCACCTCCAGTGGTCTTCTGAGGATCACCAACGCGACAAAGCACGTGATGGGCCATGCCTTCCATCCATCCCCACTTCGTTTCAGAGATCAAACTACTGGTAAAATCTTCTCCTTCACCACCACTTTCGTCTTCTGCTTCATCCCAGAACTCGACAATCTTAGCGGCCATGGAATCGTCTTCTTGATTTCTCCCACCAAGGACTTCTCCAGAGCCTTCGGGAATCGGTTCTTAGGCCTCTTCAACCAGAGCAACAATGGGAACTCAAGCAATCATATTCTTGGCATCGAGATCGACACAATCCGTAGTCCTGAGTTCCAAGACATCGATGACAATCATGTCGGGATCGATATCAACAGTTTGATATATAGCAAGTCCTACACCGCTGGTTACTATGATGACCACACTGGTTTGTTCAAAGCTTTAAGCCTTAGAAGCGGTGAAGCCCTGCAAGTTTGGGTAGATTACGACGGCCAAGAGACGCTGCTTAATGTTACCATGGCTTCAATCCAAATGGCCAAACCCCAAAAACCTCTCTTGTCTGCGACCATCGATCTATCAAGCGTGCTGACGGATCCCATGTATGTTGGATTTTCCTCATCCACTGGTTCAATCCTGACGTCTCATTACATTCTGGGTTGGAGCTTTAAGATGAATGGAGTAGCTCAAGCTCTCGACTATTCCCTACTGCCCTCGCTCCCTCGTGTGAGACCCGAGCCAGGATCAAAGGCGTTGGCAATTTCACTGCCTCTAGCATCAGCTGGACTAGTTCTAATCGTCGTAGGAGCCCTGGTGTTCAAAGTAAGATGGAGGGTCAAGTACGCTCAGCTCCTCGAGGACTGGGAGCTTGAGTACGGCCCTCATCGGTTCTCCTACAAAGACTTGTACGAAGCTACCAAGGGTTTCAAGGACAAAGATTTGCTCGGAATAGGCGGATTCGGAAAGGTCTACAAGGGGGTGCTGCAGACTTCGAAATCGGAGATTGCTGTGAAGAGAGTATCTCATGAATCAAGACAGGGCATGAGGGAGTTTATAGCTGAGATAGTTAGCATCGGTCGCCTCCGCCACCGCAACCTTGTTCAGTTGTTGGGCTATTGCCGACGCAAAGGTGAGCTCCTGTTGGTGTATGATTACATGCCCAATGGCAGCCTGGACAAGTTTCTGCATGGCCAAGACAAGCCTACTCTGGATTGGGCGACGCGCTTCCGGATCATCAAAGGCGTGGCGCGATAGTATTATTGAGTTATGTTGAAGATATAAAAATTATTGGAGGGTTATTGACACGTACCTGATTAGGTTGATGCATTTCGGTATCACTTGGTCGATGAGAGAATAAAGACATCAATTGTGGTGTAAGGGTGTTACTTCATCAAGTATTGCATAATAAATATATAGAGAAGTAGGTGAGGAAATTACAGAGAGGGTGAGATGCTCCTCTGGAGTGATAAGGGAGTATATGTCTTAAGGAGAACTATTAATTGGTAAGGTAAAAGGTGTGTTTGAGGGGGTCTGAGATGTACTCATATGAATCCAATGATGTATGATTGTTAGAATAGCTCGCATTATTGATGACCCATGGTTTTAAAAAAGAAAAGTAGTTTCGACAAAAATAACATGACATGATATAAAAACTTTTTGAGTTTAAGGATTATAGCATCAAAAAGTATTATATTCAAAAGAATACCCTATGAAGATACAAGACTTGGATCTTGATATTAACTTATGTGAAGCATAGGGACGTAACTAGGGATAACATAAACAGTCAAATACTTTGAGTTTTTGAAGGTTTTAGATTTTATAAAATAGTTTTTCAAATGATGATTGATGTTGTAGGATTGGAGTGAGCATGTGGTTAATAAGGCAGACTATAATTTGAAAGGTTATTGACAAAAGGTTGGTGGTATAAAGGCTTGGTGTAAAATAGTTAAACAGTTTCGACTATACGATGTTTTCCTTTTATATAGTAACTAGTTGAGGAGTGTGTGGTAGTGACTTGAGATATTATATGTCACAGGATGAAAGGTAGGTTTTAAGACTTGGTATTCATCTCCTCCATTATAGTAAATTATTTTAATGGTAGATTGAAAAAAGTTCTCGATCAACTTTCTAAAGTGGTTAAAGACTATGGTGACTTCAAATTTATGTTTGAGTAAGTATAATCATGTATATGTAATAAAGTAATCTATGAAAATAATATAAAATATAAAATTATCAAAAAAAATGGTTGGGACAGGGCGCTAGACATTGGTGTAGATAATTTCAAATAGTTTATAGCATTGGAAGATTTCATAAAAGGTAATTTGTGACGTTGTAATTCTACTTGATTTGAAAATTGAAAAAGAATAATGAGAAAGTAGGTGTTGTTAAATGGAGGATGATAGATGACTAAGATGATAATGTCACACATCAATTAGTGCATCAACTAAAGTAAGAGCAGTTGACTAAGTGATTTATGAAGCTGACAACTACTCGTAGATGTTGTCTTTATTTTGTCTCTAAACTAATGATGCTCTTATGCTCAAATCCTTTACAAGAAATGAGTTAAGAAAGAATTTAATAGAGATATTATTTTATTTACAGAATTTAAAAATAAAAATAATATTTCTTTTAATATGAGAAATACACAGAGCATTATTGAGTATAAAAATATTGGTGTTTGAATTAAGTATTGTGAACCAGTGTAAGTAATAGAGATTCTATAACCGTTATCAATGATGATGTCTTTATTGCCTCTATAATCATTGTGAATGAATAAGTTTTGTAAATTAGAAGTAATATGATAAGAATCACTAGAGTCAACAATCCAATTGTTTGGATGAGAAGTCAAAGTAGTCATGATGTTTGCATAAGATCAATTGGGTATAGTAGTAGGCTTGAGTCGAGATCGATAAACTTTTGTTGTCTGTTCGATTTTATCATAGAATTGGTAGACGACTTTTTGTTAGTTGTTATTGTTGGGACGTCAAAATTGCTAATAGTTATAATGTAAGCTATTTCCTAAGTAATTTGGATTGAAGTTGTCACCATGATTGAAAGGTTGATAGTATAATTGAGAATGATAGCTCTATGTGTTAGTCATGTGTCCAATAGGCATCTTATTTGTTTCTTTGTTGAAGTTTCTATTGCTTTGGTTGCTCTTTCTTTTTGATCTTTTACTAACTTGAGCTTTGATAGTTAATCCTATCATTTTTTCTTCTCTTTTCAAGTATGATTCATAATCAATCAACTTTTCATATAGTTCTTCAAATAACATCAACAATGCCCGAATTGCTACCACCAATTTCTTATAGTCCAATAGGCATCTTATTTGTTTCTTTGTTGAAGTTCCTATTGCTTTGGTTGCTCTTTCTTTTCGATCTTTTACTAACTTGAGCTTTGATAGTTAATCCTATCATTTTTTCTTTTCTTTTCAAGTATGATTCATAATCAATCAACTTTTTATATAGTTCTTCAAATAACATCAACAAGTCATGTGCCCGAATTGCTACCACCAATTTCTTATAGTCATCTCCTAAGCTATTGAGAGTATGCACAATAACTTCTTCATCACTCAGGGGATGACCTATTAAAACCAAGTCATCTATAATAACTTTTATATTTTGTATATAATCAACACTTTTCTCTTGTATTATTTTCATCAGAGTATATAAGAGACTTAACATACGAGTCCGAAAGCGATTGACGAGAATGATTTATAACTTTGACCATGCTTTTACTATAATAGTGCATAAAGATATTAGTAGTATTATAGATTCAATGATTGAGGCTTGAATTACTTATAGAATAAGACGTTCTTATCGTAACCATAACTTGTGATCAAGATTTGTTATTGGGCTAGGTTCTTCTAGTATTTTGATCTTTTCTAGTGGATAATTGAAAGAGTCATATTAGTCTAATAGATAATATTCAAAGAGAATATTAAAGAATTGTGCACACGAAGATATATAGTTACTATCATTGGATAATTTAAAAGGAATCAGAGTTATAGTATTGATAAATATAAGTCTTGTATGTTGAGAAGAATCATTGTTTCCTATAAGAGCAATAATTGGAGTGTTAATGATATACAAGGAAGACATGCTTAGAGTATGAATCGATCTTATGAATCTATTTATTGATAAATGCATAGGCTCGAGAGAGGGTGGAGAGGCAACCATAGTGGGGGGGTCTATCGGCAAAGTAGCAGCAGCGATGTTGTACAGCCTCGAGGACGAGGAGCCCAAGGAGAGGCAATGGGCACTCAGCTTATTGTGGTGCAACTGTTGAGAGGTGATTGTTTGGAAGCAAGCTGTCGAAGCCGGTGGCCGCGTAGAAAGTCGCTGGCTCTGGGATGAGAAGAGGTTGTTGGTATAGGGAGGCCTCGTTATTTCTTTGACAACAAAAAAGAATGTGGGAAGATGGCTACAACAAGGCATATGAGGGGCGAGTACTCGGTGGCAACGAGAGCTTCATTGAGGAAGAAGCAACGCTCAATACAGAGGCGTGTCATGCTTCTTCCTAGGGCACTATTGCTACAGCAACGTCAATAGTTCAACGATTGGAGAAGAGGCAGCACAACAACCATAGTGGCTTGAAGTCTATCGATCGGTGATAAATCAATAAGGGAGGAGTCTTGTTGTCACCGACAAATCAGTGACAACAGATTGTCATCATTAGACGACGAGGAAGAGTGAAAAGCTTTGCTCAAGGTAAGATGGGCTCTGCTACCATGTAGAAACAAGAAATAGGTTGTGAAAGAGATGATTTTGTTCATTGAGGTAAAGAATATTTGTATAGATTTAATCTGAGGGAGAAATTTTTCTCAATCAATTACTCAAATCAGGTAGTCAAATAAGTTATTCAAATTTATGATTGATTCTCAAATATTGATTTGCTCTATTATGATCTTCTGTCATAATCTTCTATCACATATCGCCGTCAAATTTACTGCAAACAAAGACTTCAAAATATCTATCAAGAAAAAGAAATGACAGTAGAATTGCAATGGTCATCGTGTCACATGTTATCAGAGCCTTCGTGGTCACTTCGTAGTCTAGCAAGGATAAGAAACATGATATATATATATATATATATATATATATATATATATATATATATATATATATATATATATATATATATATATATATATATATATATATATATATATATATATGTGTATATATATATATATATATATGTATATATATATATATGTGTATATATATATTTATATATATATGTGTATATATATATTTATATATATATGTATATATGTGTATGTATATATGTGTATATATATATATATATGTATATGTATATATATATATATATGTATATATATATATATGTATATATGTATATATGTATATATGTATATATATATATATATGTATATATATATATATATGTATATATATATATGTATATATATATATATGTATATATATATATATGTATATATATATATATTCCTTCCATCTCGTGTTTAGAAAATTAGCGCCTGAGAATAATCGTGATAATAAGCGGCCCGGTCTTGGCATTCGGACAAAAATGGTAGATGGACCAGTCACGTACGCGCTATTTGGAACATCTTCTGTGCATTTTCATACTGTTGACTATTCAAAGCCATGAAAAATCAATCTATGGTGTACCTCAGTTTCTAAATCTACGATCGTTACTGAGAACTCGATCCAAATTTTGCAAGATTGATATGTCAGCGATGTTTCTCAAGACTTTGCTCCTCCTTTTCCTCCTCCACCGAGCAGTTGCAGACTCTTGTGGTGGTAATGATGGGTTCACCTTCAATGGATTCCGTTGCCACAATATTGCTCCCGACGGGATCGCGTCGATCACTTCCGACGGGCTACTCGTGGTCACCAATAACACGGTCCAGTCGAAGGGACACGCCTTCTACCGAACCCCACTTCGCTTCAGAGATTATCCTAATGGTACCGTCTTCTCCTTCTCCACCACTTTTGTCTTTGCCTTCATCTCAGAACTCGCGGACCTTGGCGGGGATGGGATGGCCTTCTTAGTTTCCCCCACCAAGGACTTCTCCGGAGCCTTAGGTAGTCAGTATTTAGGCCTCTTCAATTCAAGCAGCCGCGGTAACTCGACCAACCATGTCCTTGCGATCGAGCTTGACACAATCGGTAACCCCGAATTCCAAGATATTGATGATAACCATGTCGGGATCAATATCAACGACATGAAATCTAATGAGTCCCGCACTGCTGGTTATTATCTGAATGACACTGGTTCGATCGAAAATCTAAGCCTCAGTAGCGGCCAAACCATGCAAGTTTGGGTAGACTATGATAGCCATGAGATGCTACTTAACGTGACCTTAGCTTCAATCCCAATGGCCAAACCCCATAGACCTCTCTTATCTGCGGTCGTCAATCTTTCAAGCGTGTTGTTGGAAACGATGTATGTTGGATTCTCCTCCTCCACTGGTCCTTGGCTAACATCTCATTACGTCCTTGGTTGGAGTTTTAAGATGAATGGCGTAGCCCAAGCTCTCGACTTCTCCCTGCTGCCTTCTCTTCCTCGTGCGAAATCAAATCAACAGTTAAAGGTTTTGCGCATCGGGCTGCCCCTGGCGTCGGCTGGACTTGCTGTGATCATCGTGTCCATAGTGAGGTGGAGGATCAAGCATGCAGAAGTACTCGAGGATTGGGAGCTTGAGTATGGGCCTCATCGGTTCTCCTACAGAGATCTGTTCGTCGCTACGAAGGGTTTTAAAGATAAGGAGCTGCTCGGAATAGGCGGATTCGGAAAGGTCTACAAGGGGGCCCTACAGACTTCTAAATCAGAGATTGCGGTGAAGAGAGTGTCTCATGAATCAAGTCAGGGCATGAGGGAGTTCATAGCAGAGATCGTCAGCCTCGGCCGCCTCCGCCACCGCAACCTTGTTCAGTTGTTGGGCTATTGCCGGCGCAAAGGGGAGCTGCTGTTGGTGTATGATTACATGCCCAATGGCAGCCTGGACAAGTTTCTGTATGGCCAAGACAAGCCTACTCTGGATTGGGCGACGCGCTTCCGGATCATCAAAGGCGTGGCATCAGGGCTTCTGTATCTACATGAGGACTGGGAGCAAGTCGTCATCCACAGAGACATCAAGGCGAGCAACGTGCTGCTCGACCATGAATTGAACGGAAAGTTGGGTGACTTTGGCCTGGCAAGGTTATATGATCATGGAACCGATCCACACACCACCCGCATCGTCGGAACCATGGGTTATCTTGCTCCCGAGCTTGTTCGAACAGGCAAGGCGACCACCATCACCGACGTGTTTGCGTTCGGGGTCTTTCTCTTGGAGGTTGCTTGCGGGAGGCGACCGGTGGACTCGGTCGCGTCCGGGGAGGAGCTGATTTTGTTGGATTGGGTGGTGGAGAATTGGCGGCAGGGATCGATACTTGCGACGAGGGATCCGAGGCTGGGAGAAGAGTACGTGGTGGAGGAGATGGAGCTGGTTCTGAAGCTTGGATTTCTGTGCTCGCATCCTTTGCCGGCAGGCAGGCCGAGCATGCGGCAAGTGGTGGAGTACTTGGAGGGGGAAGCAGCACTTTCGGAATTGTCGCCCACCTACCTCAGTTTCAGCGTTCTGGCGATGCTTAACAATGAAGGCTTCGATGATTACATCATGTCGTATCCTTCGTCGGGAGCCCCTTCATCCGCCATTTCTGAAGGTCGGTAAGATCATGCGGTAGCTCACCATGTCACTCGCGCTATCTATCTATCTTTCCTTCCAGTCTTAAAGATTTAGCCTTTGTTTTTTTCACTTGAAAGGAAGTGATTTTTTTTTACGTGTTTTCACTGCAATTTACAACCACGAGATCGAACAAAACTGGTCTCGATTAATAGGTCAGACATCAATTTAATCTAAAAACTTAAAAAGTTTTAGGTCATAGGTCAAACCTACTAATATTTGTAATTCGATTTTTTATATATTTAAGGATACAAAACTCTTCTATCTGTATCTCTCCTCCTCTTCATCTGTTAGTAGGTCAAACCTACTAATATTTGTAATTCGAAATAAATGCATGTGTTAAGTGTTATTACCATTTAGCGACCAAACTTGTATATTTGTGTTAAGCTGTTGTTCTTCTTGAGTTCACCAAATTTTGCATATGCATTACTTACCCCCAAGCTTTTCAAAGAAGAAAAAACTAAGAAATTTTGTGGAGCAAGGATTTACCCTCGGAACTTTGCCCCTTTTTTTTTATCCGCTCAAAAGGGATCGATGCTATTTTTTAATACTAGTATATTTTAATTTCTGTTTTGAAGAGATAAAAAAGAAAGATTTGTGACATTTAAAATAGTGATTTTGTCATTTTAAATTTATTTCAGTTTGGAGTTTGACAACAATCTTCTAAAATATACGATAGAATAATATTAGAAAATACCTTCAAAAATTATATTTATATATATATATATATATATATATATATATATATATATATATATATATATCCATTTTTTTAGGAACTATGTGATACTGAAATTGTCGATCCTGCAAAGATGACAAGGAAGGGGTGAGAAAGAAAAGAAATAAGATAATATACTTCTAAATTTTTTATGATTTAAAGTAAATATAATGATAGATTTTTTTTAATATGTTATTGCCCTCCATTACGACATCGAATATTTTATGTATGGAGTCGATCAGAAAAAGGATCGAAGGAGTCATCCTCCTTCTCTACGATGGAACTGAGAGGCACGAGGAGCTTTCACCTCTATCGGTATGTGATCTAGTAGAAAGAGAAGAAGAAGAGTTTTTGCTTAGATCATCTATGCTCGACTTGGGATCGTCACAATTAAACTTTGATTCATCTAAAAATAAATTTAATTCCATCAATAATGAGTCCACATTTCTCAATGTTTTTTTCTCAAATATAATAGGATTCAAAGTGTGAGTAGTAATTTGTATTTTTTTAAAAAAAATAATATGCCGTTTATGTATCAAAAATACTAGTACAATTAGGAATATTCATTAAGGAGTGTTCAAATCAATTCGATTTGAACTGAACCATTAGAATCATATTTTCAATTTGATTTAGTTAAAATAAGATAGTTTGAATCGAAATCGATTTGGATCTATCAAATCAAATTGATCTAAAATTAATTAATCTGATTTGATTAACTAGTTATCTAATTTATAATTTTAAATATTTTAAAAAATATATATATTTAATGAATCAATTCAATCAATTGAACAAAATCAGAATCTTAATCCCATTAAACGACATTTATGAAATTGAGCTCAAGTCATTTATCAAATTAGACTTTTTGTGTCGTTCTATCCCGTGCAACGCATTTTTTTTGTTACGTGTGGGTCGAGTTGTGTCATTTTAGGATGTATCCCTTTCTGAATTGGATCGTGACGAGATGAAGACTATTGTAATACTTTGGGATGTGTCATCACGTCCGTTGTGAATACTTAGTTTGGTCCGACGTGTCTATTAACTATCGTTACGTGTGATATCAAAATATTCTCTATCATTAAAATATTCTGAACAAAGTGAAAAATATATTGGAGAATAAAAATAAGAGATTAAAAAAAAAAAAAAAGACCTTTTTGGTCTGTGAGGGTCCATTCACGTCCTGTGTTTGCTTCACCGTTGGCGTTGCTGTCACTGAGCACAAAATCTACATTCATGCATGACTTTCTTTGTTTTCCATAACATCAAGTGTCAATTTTTTCGTTGGGTCATCTGTGTTATCATCGATTGACCATTTACATCATAGATTTGTATGCATATGTATTAACAGGGAAAACAATACAAAATGAAAATGGACTCCTTGGCAATGTAGAGTTGATCTCATACTTTGAACTTATGTGCTGACTGTGAGACACTGAAGACTACGACTCTCTCTTCCGACGGCGATAAACGGGCTCCGAACTTGTTGCAGACTTTGCACGACACATATGGCTGCCGTGTTTCTCAAGTAACCTATAAAACTTAGCCGAGGATACCCGATGAAAGCAAATTTCAGTTAGTAGAACAGCAAAACTAATATCAACTTCAAATTGAGTTAGTGTACGTGGGGCCGTGTGGGCCAGGAACCATATGGGGTGACTGCGAGACGCTGAAGACCACGACTCTCTCCTCCACCGATTAACTAACTCCGAACTATATTAACTGTCTGGTCCTCTGATCGTGTTGCAGATTTTGCACGACACATATGGCAGCCATGTCTCTCCAGACTTTGGTCAGCCTCCTCCTCCTCCTCTTCTTCCACAAAAAGCTTGCAGCCTCCGGCAGCGAAAACCATGAATTCATCTTCAATGGATTCAGTGGCGCCAATATTACGCTCGACGGGGTGGCATCCATCACCTCCAGTGGTCTGCTGAGGATCACCAACGCGACAACGCAGGTGAAGGGCCACGCCTTCCGTCCATCCCCACTTCGTTTCAGAGATCAAACTACTGGTAAAATCTTCTCCTTCTCCACCACTTTCGTCTTCGGCTTCATCCCAGAATTCGCCAATCTTAGCGGCCACGGAGTCGTCTTCTTGATTTCTCCCACCAAGGACTTCTCCGGAGCCTTAGGAAGTCAGTTCTTAGGCCTCTTCAACCAGAGCAACAATGGGAACTCGAGCAATCATATTCTTGGCATCGAGCTTGACACGATCTATGACCCTGAATTCCAAGATATTGATGACAATCATGTCGGAATCGACATTAACAGCCTGACATCTAACTCTTCCCACACCGCTGGTTATTATGCTGATGACTCTGGTTTGTTCAAAGCTTTAAGCCTTAGAAATGGTGAAGCCCTGCAAGTTTGGATAGATTACGACGGCCAAGAGATGCTGCTTAATGTTACCCTAGCCACAATCCAAATGGCCAAACCCCAAAAACCTCTCTTATCCGCGATCATCGATCTATCAAGCGTGCTAACAGATCCCATGTATGTTGGCTTCTCCTCATCCACTGGTTCTCTCCTGACGTCTCATTACATTCTGGGTTGGAGCTTTAACATGAATGGAGTAGCTCAAGCTCTCGACTATTCCCTACTGCCCTCTCTCCCTCGTGTGGGACCCAAGCGAGGGTCAAAGGCGTTGACCATTTCACTGCCTCTGGCATCAGCTGGACTGGTTCTAATCGTCGTAGGAGTCGTGGCTTTCATCGTAAGATGGAGGGTCAAGTACGCAGAGGTCCTCGAGGACTGGGAGCTCGAGTACGGCCCTCATCGGTTCTCCTACAAAGACTTGTACAAAGCTACCAAGGGTTTCAAGGACAAAGATTTGCTCGGAATAGGCGGATTCGGAAAGGTCTACAAGGGGGTGCTACAGACTTCTAAATCGGAGATTGCGGTGAAGAGAGTATCTCACGAATCAAGACAGGGCATGAGGGAGTTTGTCGCTGAGATAGTTAGCATCGGTCGCCTCCGCCACCGCAACCTGGTTCAGTTGTTGGGCTATTGCCGACGCAAAGGTGAGCTCCTGTTGGTGTATGAATACATGCCCAATGGCAGCCTGGACAAGTTTCTGCATGGCCAAGACAAGCCAACTCTGGATTGGGCGACGCGGTTCCGGATCATCAAAGGCGTGGCATCAGGGCTTCTGTATCTACACAATGATTGGGAGCAAGTCGTCATCCACAGAGACATCAAAGCGAGCAATGTGCTGCTCGACCATGAATTGAATGGAAGGTTGGGTGACTTCGGCCTAGCAAGACTATACGATCATGGGACTGTTCCCCTGACCACCCATGTCGTGGGAACCATGGGTTATCTTGCTCCCGAGCTTGTTCGAACCGGCAAGGCGGCCACCACCACCGACGTGTTTGCATTCGGAATCTTCCTCTTGGAGGTTGCTTGTGGAAGGCGGCCGGTGGACTCGATCGCGTCCCTGGAGGAGCTGATTTTGTTGGATTGGGTGGTGGAGAATTGGCGGCAGGGATCGATACTTGCGACGAGAGATCCGAAGCTGGGAGATGAGTACGTGGTGGAGGAGGTGGAGTTGGTTTTGAAGCTTGGATTGCTGTGCTCGCATCCGCTGCCGGCAGGCAGGCCGAGCATGCGACAAGTGGTGGAGTACTTGGAGGGCGAAGCAGCACTTCCGGAACTGTCACCGACGTACCTCAGCTTCAGCGTTCTTGCGATGCTTCACGATGAAGGCTTCGATGATTACATCTTGTCGTATCCTTCGTCGGTGGCCATTTCTCGAGCTTGGTAATTGCAGATGGGAAGCATTACACGATGATAGTTGTTGTCTCCCATCTCTTCTGTTCCTTTTGTTAGTCGATACAATTATTGACTTTAGATTAGTATTAGCATTATAGGAGAGTGATATCTTATTGATGACATTTGTTCAGGCGATTTATTTTGTGTGCTTCAGTTTTCTGGCTAGTAAATCGAACTTTTTTCACTTTTTGCTTTACATATATACAAATTCTTAGAAAAAAATTTTAATCTTTAACCTTTTCTCATGAAGTGCTCCATTCTCAAAATTCTCTGATAGTATTTTATTTATTTATTTATTTCTGAAATATTTTGATTTGACGGTCAATCAATTTTTTTCCTTCGTTTTCCTGTGCTGGTCCACTAGTCCAATTATAATATTTGCAACTATAACATGGTATGAAAGTACTATGTTATAATATTTTTATCATGATAAAATATTTTTATGATATTATTGAAAATATTATACGTGGATCGATTGTTCTATCATATATTTTAAAAGATTGTTGTCAAACTCCAAAATGAAATAAATTTAACATGAGAATAAATATCACAAATCTTTCTTCTTTATATCTTCAAAATAGAAATTAAAATTTACTAGTATTAAAAAATAGCATCGTTCCCTTTTGAGTGAATTAAAAAAAAGGGGGGCAAAGTTCCAATGGTAAATTCTTGCTCTACGGTGGATCTGAGAGGCACGAGGAGCTTTCACTTCTATCGGTACGCGATCTAGTAGAAACAGAGGAAGAAGAGCTTTTGCTTGGATCATCCATGCTCGACTTGGACATCATCACAATTAAAATTTGACTCATCTAAAAATAAACTTAATTCCACCAATAATGGATCCACATTTCTCAATATTCTTTTCTCAAATATGATAGCATTCAAAGTGTGAGTAGTAATTAATATTTTTTTAAAAAATCAATATGTGATCTCGATAACCATTAAATAAATAATCATTTCAGACTTTTATGTATCAAAAAAACTAGTACAATTAGGAATATTCATTAAGAAGTGTTCAAATCAATTCGATTTGAATTGAACCATTAGAATCATTTTTTCAATTTGATTTAGTTAAAATAATATAATCTAAATCGAAATCAATTTGGATTTATCTAATCGAATCGATCTAAAATCGATTAATCCAATTTGATTAATTAGTTAACTAATTTATAATTTTAAATATTTTTAAAAATATATTTTTAATGAATCGATTCAATCAATTAAACCAAAGCAGAATCTTAGTCCCATTAAGCAACATTTGTGAAATTGAACTTACGTCATTTATCAAATTAGACCTTTGTGTCATGTGAACCTATGCGACGAAGTTTTTGTTACGCGTTGCTTCTGAGTCGAGTTGTGTCGTTTTAGGATGTATCAGTTTCTAAGTCGGGCTATGGCATTTCAAGAGGAAGACTATTGTATTGCTTTGAGATATGTACGTTACGTCGATTGTGAATACTTAGTTCGGTCCGAGGTTTTTGTCAACTGTCCTATATGTGATACTAAAATATCTTATATCAAAATTGAATGAAGAGAAAAATAGATGGGAGAATAAAAATGAGAGGAGAAAACAAAACAAAACAAAAAAAAGCCTTTTTTGGTCGTTGCTGTCAGTGAGCAAAAAATCTACATGCGTGCATGACATTCTTTGTTTTCCATAACATCAAGTGTCCAATTCTTTCTTTGGGTCGTCTGTGTTATCATCGATTGGCCATTTACATCATAGATTTGTATGCATATGTATAAACAGCGAAAACAAGACAAAATGAAAATGGACTCCTTGGCAATGTAGAGTTGATCTCATACTTTGAACTTATGTGCTGACTGTGAGACACTGATGACTACGACTCTCTCCGACGATGATAAACGGACTCCAAAACATATTAACTATATTTTAGCAAATATTTGGTCCTATGACTCATAATTGGCTTTAAGAACACATAGTCTATTTCTTCTCAATCTAAACCCTCAATCATTAGTGTGATGGTTAAGATAAGAAAAAGAATGTGGTAGGAAAATAAGGTGAGAAAAACTACAGCAATGAGTTAGATAGGATCTACATTAAATTCTTACTATGATTATTTGGAGAGATTTTAAATATTTTACATAATTAAGTAATCCTTGTATCCCAATTATTCTCTTGAGATTATTATTTAGGTTTTTTTGGCAAAAGAGACTTCGAGATTTGTATATTCATTATTCTTATAATTGATTATCTTAGTTTCTCTTCCTCTACAAACTTTGCACGATTTATATATTTATTATTCTTATAATTGATTATCTTAATTTTTTCTCTCCCAACAAACTTTACATGATTTATATATTTATTATTTTTATAATTGATTATCTTAGTTTCTCCCCCCTACGACTCTCTTCGACAACGATAAACAGGCTCCGAAACATATTAACTACACTTTGGCAAATATTTGGTCCTATGAACAGTTGGGCTGCAAACCCGTAGGTTCATCTCATAATGGGCCTTAACAGCCCACTGTCAATCTCTTCTCAATCTAAACCCTCACTCCTTAGTGTGACGGTTAAGATAAAAAAATGGGTATGGTGACTGTAAAAATAGGGTGAGGAAAACTATAACAACGAGTTAGATTGGATCTACATTAAATTCTTGTTGTGATTATTTGATGAGATTTTAAATATTTTACACAATGAAGTAATTCTTGTATCCCAATTATTCTCTTAAGATTATTATTTAAATTTTTTTAATAATTTTTTTAAGATTTATATATTTATTATTTTTATAATTAATTATCTTAATTTTTTCCTCTGCACGTATATTAATTATTCTTATAATTGATTATCTTACTTTCTTCTATCATTCAAACATTACACGATTTATATATTCATTATTAATTATCAAAGTTTCTCTCCCGCCGCCGCCGCCGCGCCAACCCCTCCCCCACCCCCCCGTCCTCTTACAGAATTTGCACGACAGCTGCCTTGTTTCTTACCCGATGAAAGCAGATTTAAGTTGGTGTACGTGGGGCCGTGTGGGCCAGGAACCATAGTTGCTGACTGCGAGACGATGAAGACCACGACTCTCTCCTCCATAATATATATGAACAGTCTGCTCCTCTGATCGTGTTGCAGATTTTGCACGACACATATGGCCGCCATGTTTCTCCAGACTTTGGTCAGCCTCCTCCTCCTCCTCCTCTTCTTCCACAAAAAGCTTGCAGCCTCCGGCAGCGCAAACCATGAATTCATCTTCAATGGATTCAGTGGCGCCAATCTTACGCTCGACGGGGTGGCATCCATCACCTCCAGTGGTCTGCTGAGGATCACCAACGCGACATCGCAGGTGAAGGGCCACGCCTTCCGTCCATCCCCACTTCGTTTCAGAGATCAAACTACTGGTAAAATCTTCTCCTTCTCCACCACTTTCGTCTTCGGCTTCATCCCAGAATTCGCCAATCTTAGCGGCCACGGAGTCGTCTTCTTGATTTCTCCCACCAAGGACTTCTCCGGAGCCTTAGGAAGTCAGTTCTTGGGCCTCTTCAACCAGAGCAACAATGGGAACTCGAGCAATCATATTCTTGGCATCGAGCTTGACACAATCTATGACCCTGAATTCCAAGATATTGATGACAATCATGTCGGAATCGACATTAACAGCCTGACATCTAACAATTCCCACACCGCTGGTTATTATGCTGATGACTCTGGTTTGTTCAAAGCTTTAAGCCTTAGAAATGGTGAAGCCCTGCAAGTTTGGATAGATTACGACGGCCAAGAGATGCTGCTTAATGTTACCTTAGCTACAATCCAAATGGCCAAACCCCAAAAACCTCTCTTATCCGCGACCATCGATCTATCAACCGTGTTAACGGATCCCATGTATGTTGGCTTCTCCTCATCCACTGGTTCTCTCCTGACGTCTCATTACATACTGGGTTGGAGCTTTAACATGAATGGAGTAGCTCAAGCTCTCGACTATTCCCTACTGCCCTCTCTCCCTCGTGTGAGACCCAAGCGAGGATCAAAGGCGTTGACCATTTCACTGCCTCTGGCATCAGCTGGACTAGTTCTAATCGTCGGAGGAGTCGTGGCTTTCATCGTACGATGGAGGGTCAAGTACGCAGAGCTCCTCGAGGACTGGGAGCTCGAGTACGGCCCTCATCGGTTCTCCTACAAAGACTTGTACAAAGCTACCAAGGGTTTCAAGGACAAAGATTTGCTCGGAATAGGCGGATTCGGAAAGGTCTACAAGGGGGTGCTACAGACTTCTAAATCGGAGATTGCTGTGAAGAGAGTATCTCATGAATCAAGACAGGGCATGAGGGAGTTTGTCGCTGAGATAGTTAGCATCGGTCGCCTCCGCCACCGCAACCTGGTTCAGTTGTTGGGCTATTGCCGACGCAAAGGTGAGCTCCTGTTGGTGTATGAATACATGCCCAATGGCAGCCTGGACAAGTTTCTGTATGGCCAAGACAAGCCAACTCTGGATTGGGCGACGCGGTTCCGGATCATCAAAGGCGTGGCATCAGGGCTTCTGTATCTACACAATGATTGGGAGCAAGTCGTCATCCACAGAGACATCAAAGCGAGCAATGTGCTGCTCGACCATGAATTGAATGGAAGGTTGGGTGACTTCGGCCTAGCAAGACTATACGATCATGGGACTGTTCCCCTGACCACCCATGTCGTGGGAACCATGGGTTATCTTGCTCCCGAGCTTGTTCGAACCGGCAAGGCGGCCACCACCACCGACGTGTTTGCATTCGGAATCTTCCTCTTGGAGGTTGCTTGTGGAAGGCGGCCGGTGGACTCGATCGCGTCCCTGGAGGAGCTGATTTTGTTGGATTGGGTGGTGGAGAATTGGCGGCAGGGATCGATACTTGCGACGAGAGATCCGAAGCTGGGAGATGAGTACGTGGTGGAGGAGGTGGAGTTGGTTTTGAAGCTTGGATTGCTGTGCTCGCATCCGCTGCCGGCAGGCAGGCCGAGCATGCGACAAGTGGTGGAGTACTTGGAGGGCGAAGCAGCACTTCCGGAACTGTCACCGACGTACCTCAGCTTCAGCGTTCTTGCGATGCTTCACAATGAAGGCTTCGATGATTACATCTTGTCGTATCCTTCGTCGGTGGCCATTTCTGGAGCTTGGTAATTGCTGATGGGAAGCATTACACGATGATAGTTGTTGTTTCCCATCTCTTCTGTTCCTTTTGTTAGTCGATACAATTATTGACTTTAGTTTAGTATTAGCATTATATGACATTTGTTCAGGCGATTTATTTTGTGTTCTTCAATTTTCTGGAGTACTCATTTGTGGCTACTAAATCGATTTTTTTTTTCATTTTTTGTTATATATATATATATATATATATATATATATACAAATTCTTAAGAAAAAAAATATTCTTTAACATTTTGTCATGAAGTGCTCCATTCTCAAAATTCTCAAATAGTATTATTTATTTATTTATTTCTGAAATATTTTGATTTGACATTCGATCAATTTGTTTTCCTGGACTGGTCCATTAGTCCATTTATAATATTTTTAACTATAACACGGTATAGAAGTACTATGTTATAATATATCAATTTCTTTGTAATATATTATCATATTACATTTCTTTGTAATATGTTATTGTCATCCATTACAACATCAAATATTTTATGTATGGAGTCGATCATAAGAAGGATCCAAGAAGTCCTCCTCCTTCTCTAAGGTGGAATCGAGAGGCGCAAGGAGCTATCACCTCTATCGGTACCCGATCTAGTAGAAACAGTGGAAGAAGGGCTTTCGCTTGGATCATCCATGCTTTACTTTGGCATCATCACAATTAAACTTCGACTCATCTAAAAATAAATTTAATTCCACCAATAATGGGTCCACATTTCTCAATAATTTTTTTTCTCGAATGTGATAGGATTCAGAGTAGTAATTAATGTTTTTTTAAATAATATGTGATCGAGATCGATAGCTATTAAATAAACAATCATTTTAGGTTTTTATGTATCGAAAATACTAGTACAATTAGGAACATTTATTAAGAGGTATTCAAACTGATTTGAACTGATCATGGGCCAAATCTAAATATTTTTTCAATTTGATTTAGTTAAAATAAGATAGTCTGAATCAAAATCAATTCGGAACTGTCTAATCAAATCGATCCAAAATAGATTAATCCGATTTGATTTACTACTTAACCAATTTATAATTTTAAATAATTTTTTTAAAAAATATATTTTTAATGAATCGAGTCAATCAATTAAACCAAATTAGAATGTTAGTCCAATTAAGTAACACGATAAAATTTACGTCATTTATTAAATTAAACCGAATTGATATCTTTTTAATTAAAATCGATTTAGCTTGATTCGATTCAAATCGATTAATCAAACCAGAAAATGATATTCTTAAACTAAAATTGATTATAACCTTCAAAATAAAATTTTTAATGAACTAGTTTAGATCGAATTAATTTTAAATTAATTCGATTTAATATTTTAATTCGATTTGAACGCCATATTAATCCTTTGAGCCAAATCCCTCTCCACCAACTAGAGAAGTTGGCAATATGATATCCATAATGCCCATAACTAGAAGCCAACCTTAACATGCAATCCATATCATCCATAGTATCCTTGCACATGGAACAGACCCTACCGCTGCAAATTCCTAAACCTCTAATCTAATGATTGCAAGGAGATAAACAATGTAGCAACTTCCAACCTAAAGAGTTTGACTCCCAATTTTGAATGAAAGCTCTCTCTCGCTTTTTGATTTTGATTGAATCCTTCGGATCTTTTTATTAATTTAAGTATTAAATGGATCTTGTCGAGTATGTCTAGATGTAATTTTTGTAAGAACTTAGAATCTCGGATTTCCTATCATTTTAACTAAATGTACGATCAAAAGTTACTAAATAGAATAATATATAAATGACCAATGACATATCATATTCATTTAATTTTCACTAAATCATTTGAATTTTTTTATTAATTTGAATATTAAAAGAATCATCAAGTATGGCTAAACTACCTAAGAACTCAAATCTAATTTAGCAATAATCAAAATTTGATTCGTTCCAAACTCACTTCATAACAAAAAATAATTTAATAATAATAATCATAGATCCATATTTAATGAGTATTATTGAAAGAAAGAAAAATATCCAAATTCATCAAATGGTCGGCAAGCGGTTCAGCAAACAAATCAGAATCAATGCCCGTCTTGACGTCCCCGGATACTCTTGCCCGTAGATTTAGATATGGGAGGTCCGATGTCATGCCCATATATCGGACATATAGGAACATATAGTAATCATGCACTAAAGGTAACAGCTCTCTTTACACACCAACAATAGCCCCACACTAAGACGAGATCTTGGTGACCTGAGGCGACCGGTGTCGACTACCTCTGCTACACACTATCTTGACTCGTGACTCGTTACGCAACTCTTTCACTGCAACCTCCGATCCAGAAGACGGTGGCACGGCCACGTAGAACTCCTTTGTCCATGAGCATCTGATCGTCTTCCTCGCCCAACTCTATGATCTGATATATCTATCAATCAGATCGATCCTCTCAGGAAACCTTAATGTACACCGGAAACTTGTTTTGAGGCCAATCACCTACAGCAGCAGGCTTATGGTTTGAGCTTTGCCTTCCTTCCCTCCAGCCACATACCCACCATTCTCCACCTTCTCGTCCTTGCCACTCCCGATCGCTACGAACTCTCGGCCGCTCCCCGCCTCCTGCAGCATCTGCACCACCGTCCTCATCGACGGCCGCATCGTCGGCAGCCTCGCCGTGCACAGCACCGCGACGCGCAGCACCTTGACGGCTTCCTCTCTCGCCCACTCCGGGATTCTCCAGTCCACCAGAGCCATCACGCTCTCCCTGCTGCTCATCCTCCCCGCCACCCAGCAGACGATGTCTTTGTTCTCCCCGTACGCCGCCTCTATCGGCTGTCTCCCCGTCACCAGCTCCATCAGCACCACCCCGAAGCTGTACACGTCGCTCTTCTCGTTTACCTTCCATGTGTAAGCGTACTCTGCACATCCACGGCGAAACAGATCAGCGGCAGGAACAGAGTTTGCGATGCTCGGAGACCTTTATGAAGAAGCTTCGAAATCGATCGAGTAAAAGAAAGCACAAAAGCAGCGGAGATCGAAACCAATTAGCTGACTACTGTTGCAGCGCAGAGGATCATCTACCTGGGGCGATGTAGCCGTGGGTACCGGCGATGACATGAGCAGCGGAGGCATCCCCTGCTCCTCCTCCTGCAGGAGCGGAGTGCAGGATTTTGGCGAGGCCGAAGTCTGCGATGCGCGGCTTGAGGCAGTCGTCCAGGAGAATGTTGCTGGACTTGACGTCCCGGTGCAGGATGGGGCGGTCCCAGCCGTGGTGCAGGTACTCCAGCCCCCGTGCCGCCCCCACCGCGATCTCGTGCCTCTCCTCCCACCCCAACTCCTCCACCTTCCCCGCCGCTGCCGCCGACACTGGACCGTGCAGCCGGTCCCAGAGGCTCCCGTTGGGGAGGTGCTCGTACACCAGCAGGCTCCACTCCTCGCTCGTGATGCTGCAGTACAACTTAACCACGTTGACGTGCCGCACCGCGCTCAGCGTCCCTACCTCCGCCTCGAACTCCCTCGCGGCTGATCTCCTTCTTACCCGCCTCCGCGCTGCCAGCATCGCCGCCGTGCTCCACTCCTTCGTGCCCCCCGCCGCGTCGCGCCATATCTGCTTCACCGCCACAACCTCCCCGCTACCCAACTCGACTCGGTACACCTCTCCGGACCCGCCCTTTCCGATGAAGTTGTCCGGCTTGATCCCGTCGACGATCTCCTGCTCGTCGAACGTCAGGATCCGGAACGACTTCATGTCCCACGATGGATCCTTAACGACGGCCCGTCCGCAGCCGCGTGCGTCGGCTCGGCGCTTCTTTAGGACGATGTAGAAGCCGAGGCAGGCGAGGAGTCCGGCGGCACCGGCGAGGAAGCATGTGAGGATGATGCGAAGCTCATCCGAGGAGGTCCTCCGGACGGAGGAGCAGCGCCTGAGCGAGCTGAGGCTGTTGACGCCGCTGCCATCGATGCAGAGGCCGGGGTTCCCAGCGAAGCTACTGCTGTATGCGGGGATGGCGAGCCCCGCGGGCACGGCGCCTGTGAGGCTGTTGTTGGAGAGGTCAAGGGCGGACAGCTTCAGCGTGGTAAGGCTCGCTGGGATCTCGCCGGAGAGCTGGTTGTTGCTCAAGTCCAGCGAATTGAGCCTCGTCAGTCCGCCGAGGCTCGCGGGGATCGGCCCGGAGAGCTTGTTCTTGGCGAGGCTGACGGAGTTTAACGAGACGCACGAGCCGATCGCATCTGGGATCGCTCCTGAGAAGCTGTTGCTTTCCAAATAAAGATATGCCAGGTTCTTTAACCCTCCAATGCTCGCCGGAATCTCACCGGAGAATTCGTTGTTCGACAAGTCTATTTTCACAATCGACGCCATATCTCCGATCTCCGACGGCAGTTGGCCGGAGAACCGGTTGTTGTCGAGAGACAGCTGGTATAAAGACTTTGCTTTGCCGATCCCGGCGCCGACTGGGCCTTCGAACTGGTTGGTGGAGAGGTCGATTAACTGAAGATTGGGCAGGCTCCAGAGCCCGGCGGGAACGTTGCCGGAGAGCGAATTGTTGTTTACCCTGAACCGAATCAAAGACGAGCAGTTGGTGTAGCTCGCCGGGATGTCCCCGGTGAATTTATTCTCCAGCATGAGAAGCTTCTTCATCGTCCCCTTCCTGCACATATCCGGTGGGATGCCGCCCGTGAAGAAGTTGGTCGACACGTCGATGAAGATGAACTCCGTCCAGCTCCCGAGCTTCGCCGGCAGCGACCCGTTGAGCCGGTTCGAGTAGAGTGAGAGGTTTACGAGGTGCCGGAACTCCCCGAACTCCGGCGGGACCTGGCCGGAGAGGTCGTTCATAAACAGCTGTAGCGACACGAGGTTCGTCAAGCTCCGGAGCTCAGAGAGGTCGCCTTCCAGTAGGTTCATGGACGCGTCGAATAAGGCCAGCTCTGAGAGGTTCCCGAACCCGGTCGGGATCCTCCCGGTTAGCGAATTATTATAGAGCTCCAGTTGCCAGAGTTTAGAGAGTCTTGTGATCTCGGAAGGGATCCCGCCGGTGAGGAAATTGTCGGCGAGCTCGAGGTCGACGAGCTCGGTCAAGTTTCCAATTGATGCCGGGATCTCACCGTGGATATTCGAGTCCGAGAGGAAGAGCCAGTTGAGCTTGATCAAGCTCACAACCACCTCCGGGAAGGGATTGGGATCGAACGGGTTATCCCCGAGACTCAGCTGTTCCAACTTGGTGAGGCCACCAAGCGAACTCCACGGGAAGACGCCGGTGAAGGCGTTATCGGAAAGGTTCAAGACTTGGAGCTTGTTGAGCGGCGCCAGGTCGGGGACGACCCCGCCGAGGTAGTTGAAGGCGAGGTCGAGGTGGCGGAGGCCAGTGCAGTTGCGGACGTCGGCGGAGACGGAGCCCGTGAGGCTGTTGGAGCCAAGGGAGAGGGCGGAGAGCGAGGGGAGACGGCAGAGGGAATCGAACGCGATCTCGCCCGAAATGCCGGTTTCTGTGAGGTCAATCTCCGACACGGAGCCGTTGGAATCACACTTGATTCCGGTGAAGCTGCAAGCGGAGCTACCTGCATCCCAAGATTGGAAGACTGTGGCATTGGTGGAGGCCTTTAGGGATGCTTTGAATTGTAAGAGGATTTGGAGCTCTTCCTCGGGAGTTGACGCGCCTCCAGGGAGGAGGCACAGGAAGAGGAGGGGGAGGAGGAACAGGTAGTGGTGGTGGTGGTGGCGGCGAAGGTGCAGCATCTTTTGGGAGGAGATGGTGGTGGTGGAGTCTGGTTTTGCTACGTTTTAATCAATATAACAATTGGAGACGAAGGCTCCGCAGAAAGTAGTGAACTGATGTCAGCCCACGAGGGAGTCGATCGGCCTAATCTTTTTCGGCCTTTGTCGTTTGGTGACGTGTGCGTGCATGAATTCCTCTTGGCCGCCGAGTTGGACTTCTATGTTGCTCAGTCGGTCAACCTCACAGGTGAGCGTCGACCGCTAGTTTACTCTCGAAAGCACTTCTCCTACCCCTACATCATACACTCTAATATAACTGAATCCTGATTGGAGGAATAAACAACGGCCCGATTACCCATGCACGAATCTTAAGGTAGAGATGCGATGATCCTAAAACAAAACGTTGAGTAATGCAGTTGGATTCCCCCCTCCAATGATTGGGCACGGTGATGTGTTTCTCCGTCAACAGCACAAGGGAACAGTACGCCCGTGGAATTCATGTTTCTGTCTACCCACAAGAAAATATTCTGAAATGCCTATAGAGATCCCAATTACCCTATGAGATGAAGCTTCATTATAAGCTTCTAGTGCAGAAAGATAGAATCATAGTATATCTGTACCTTTTTGTTCTATCTATTGTCTCACAGAAGTCCCATTTCATGATACCGGAGATCAGATCCGAAGCCATACGGTCAACTAATGAACAGTGCCAGTCGTCTGGGGTATTAAAAAGGTGTTTCCTTTTTGTGTCCAATCTCATAGAAAGACGAAGAAGCTCTCCAAGTTTGGCCACATAATTTGTAGCCATGAATGATGCGGACACCTTATAATGTTATTTTCAGCCCGCAATCTTTTGGATCCATATGTCAATTGCTGGGAAGGGGATTGCACGAAGACCATCTAGAAGGCCTTTCTTTATCTTCTAGAATTGCCACCACCTTTGGGCCCACTACTTTAAACAAGTTCACTAGTTGATGGTGTCAAGTTGTGATGAATTATATAGACAGGGAAGATAAGGGAAATGACTGAGGGACAATTTATATATTGTTAGGGAAAGAACTCATTGAATGATACTTGGGAAGAGAATTTTGACCATGCTTGATGAATGAGATAATATTATTAACAAGGAAATTTGATCAAGAAGTGGTTGTCAATCCCAATCATGGATTAGTCAAAAGGAAGCTTCCTTTCTGTGAGCCTTGATCAGTGTAGTGATTGAGTCCCCTCATGACTCAATGTGCACAAGTCCAACTACTTTTGGTGCTCCTTCCCATAATTAATCCCACCACTCTGTTTCTGCCAAAGTGATTTATATTTCAATCACTTCAAATGCTCATATCCAGACTGTCATGGTTCAGTGTCCATTTAGTACATATCATGGTCTCTAAAAGTCCAAAGATTCATTGGCCTTTCTCTTGGTAGTCTTCTGAGTGCTCTCTCTCTCTCTCTCTCCTGTTGTTCTGCCATAATATTTCAGCAAGAGAGTTGAACAACTAATCTAATTTGTTGATCAAAACAGCATCTCCAAAGTTTCTATTCTCTTCTCTCTATTCAGTGTCCATTTAGTACATTTCATGGTCTGAAAATGTCAGAAGAGTTCATTGGCCTTTCTCTTGGTAGTCTTCTAAGTGCTCTCTCTCTCTCTCTCTCTCTCTCTCTCTCTCTCTCTACTATTGTTCTGCCATAATATTTCAGCAACAGAGTTGAACAACTATCTACCTTGTTGATCAGAGAAAGCATCTCCAAAGGTTCTATTCACTTCTCCCTATTCAATGGAAGGTTGTCAATATCTATCTATGACAATGATTTCATCTAGAAATGTAGGACAAAGTTTATTTGATTGTGCTCTGGAAACATTACCATACTCCAAAGGAATTTTTAGTGACCAATAGTGTTGCCTTTTGGTGTCTCTGAAAGGTCAGATTAACTATGTTTCTAAGAGAAGGAAATCAGGCTTTGAAAGTTCACATGAACCTCAGCAAATAGATAGCATTGGACTAATGTTTTGATGATCTAACCTGTGAAAGATTGCCATGTTATGGCAGCAAAAAGATCTAAAGATCAAACACCTCTTATGATGTCTTCAATTTCATAGAAGGAATGTTGTTCTTTGAAGTTATGTTTTATCACCATAAGTTTGATACATCTAAGAATTATCTATAATTTAGTGCATTATCATAATAGCATTTTAATTTGAAGCCCCAATTACACACACCTATAAGAGCCCAAGTCTAAGGGGAGCACCCAACCCAATCCATACGCAATTGTCACCCTCAAGAGAGAAGTTAATTGGGTCCAACCGAATGAGAAATGCCCAAATTACGAGCCCAATCCAACTCTAAATGTGCCACCATCATGGTTAGGTCGAACCAACGGCGTAAAAGCGGCACTACGGCAAACCTGAAAGGAAAGCTCATCGATTCTTCACCGCTAAACCCTAGCCTTTGCGTTGGACCGTCGCGGCCGCCGCTTCGTAGGCAGAGAGATGACAACCGAAGACAAGCCCGAGGTCGACCTGCGTCTCCTCTCCAGCCTTCTTGACGAAGAAGAAGAAGAAGAAGGAAAGGAAGAAGTAGAGAAGGGATTACCAGCAGATGACGAGGCTGCAATGTTAGATGTTGCCGAGGGCGGCGAGAATGGGGATCAGCGTTACTACCTGACCTCCATCGAACACACGGTGGTCATCCGCCAGATCCGATCGCAGGGCCTCTCCTTCCAGCTCTGGCCCGCCGCCTCCTCCCTCGTCTCCCTCCTTGACAGCCGTCCCTCCGCCCTCCTCTTCCCGGCTACCTCCCATATCCGGATCCTCGAGCTCGGCTCCGGCACCGGCCTCGTCGGCATCGCCGCCGCCGCCATCCTCGGCGCCAGCGTAACCCTAACCGACCTCCCCCACGTCCTCCCCAACCTCCGGTTCAACGCCGAGTCCAACGCCGCCGCCGTGGCCGCCCGCGGCGGCTCCCTCGACGTTCGCCAGCTGCGGTGGGGGGAGGACGAGGACGCCGCGGCCCTGGTCGACGGCGAAGCAGCATTCGACGTCGTCGTGGCGTCGGATGTGGTTTACTACGAACACCTGATCGACCCGCTGCTGCGGACGCTGCGGGTGTTCGTGAAGGGCGAGGCGGCGTTCGTGATGGCGCATCTGAGGAGGTGGAAGAAGAGGGACTCCGTGTTCTTCCGCAAGGCGAGGAAGCTGTTCGACGTGGCCGTGGTGCACACCGACCCGCCATTGCCCGGAAAACGACTCGGGGTGGCTATATACCGCTTCACAGCGAAAAGAAAGCTCTTAAGAGAGGATCAGCAACGAGATTAAAACTGTTGCTTGATTCCTTCGGTGGCTCAATCAAAGCTTTGGACCTCTCTGAAGAAGATTCATAATCTCAAAACTACTCACCATGATAGATTGGTTTCTACCAAATCTTACTTTAATCTCTATATTGTGTTTCTTGGTTATGTCCATAGATTCATGCTTTACATTTAAATCTGGAATATATACCAAATAACACAAAACAAATATATTTGTATCAAACACTTTGGATTTAGCATGTGATAATGTAGAGGCAGCTCTTGTCATGTAGCAGAAAGATCATACTCAGCTCGTTATGGGGTAGCAGAAAGATGTCTTGGATTTCATATAACTGTCTTAAGAAGAACTTGAGTCAACCATTCAAGTCAACTCAAAATACTACAAAGATTGGTTGCCATCTAAGCTACCGTAATAAAAGCCATTGTTCTTCAACAATCTAAAAGAACTACCATTTCCAAACAAGCTAAAATCCACGATTTGATAGTGCAAAAGCAAGATGAAAAGAAGAACAAGAAGAAGAAGGAGGTAAAGGAAGAGTTGCATGGATTCACCCAAATAGAAGACGGAACAAAGTTATGGAAACTGGCAGAAGATGGAAGACGACATGTAGTGAGTAATTGGGTTCAAGAGCTCCTTCGAGGCTGTCGACTCTTTCTCTTTCTTCTCTCTGGTTCATCTTCTCGTCGTTGTTGGCTTTGGTCTGCAGTGAGTTCTTCCTTCTTGGAAGCAGGTGAGGAGGATGCTTCGGCTTCCTTCTGCTCCCCTTCATCTCCTACGCTCCTTACTTGCTCCTTGGATGCTTCCTCCTCCTCCTCCCTAAGCTCCTCTTCTTCTCTGTCCTCGTCTGCTGCCACTTTGCGAGGCCTGCCTCTCTTTCTTCCACCATGTTGTGCAGCTGTGGCTTGAACTGATGATTCCACACCAGAAATTTCTGACGTCGATTTCTTCTTGGCTCTCTTCTTGCCCATCTCTGACATCCGATCACAATCCAATCTTTCCTTTTCCTCCTCGAATCACAAAGCAAAACAAGCTTGTGTTAGATATCTACATAGCTCTTCAAGAACCGTGCTATCATCAGTGGATATGAACTATATGTTCTCGACCTTATAAACACACCACGAAAAAGCTTGTTTGGAAAAGCCTATATAAGCCCATGAAATATATTCTTCTGACCCTTTCTCGTCACCTGTCTATATAGAACTGCACCTGATCCTCTTGTAATATGACCAACACAGTACTCCCTCTCACACTCGAGTGCGCGGAAAAAACAACGAAACGAGAAAAGGGACGCTCGAGCAGTGGGGACTCGACACAGTACGAGATGCGGATCGCAGATCTCAGTGCCATGTTTCTGGTAGCCAGTTCAACAGCGTGTGCTCGCGGGCACAGTACAGACCAAGTTTGAAAGCAGAATAATAATGCATGGACAGTGCTCCTCCTAAGGCTATCAATCGTATCATAAATCTTGGATTGAGTACTATGAAAAGAAATGTGAATACTATGGATTTAACTATAAATGATAACAAGAAGAATCCATGTGATCCATCCCACGACACGACACTTGGTAGTTCATCGTTGATCTATGCAGTCTCATTTCTTCTAATCCTCATCGAAATATATGTATATCGAGGTCTTATGGTGTATGAATCAATCTCCATAAGGGTTGGCCATACAGAGAGAGGAAAGAAAACAACTTAGTTGTCACGAAGTCAACATCCCTGTTGATGCTGCATTGACGACCACTGTCGGCAATACGATCTCTTGTGAATTGGAGAAGAATTCTTTGGGACACAAACCAGAAGTGCAGCTTCCTGCATGCAGTCCCCCCCACTCCTCCTCCTTGAGACGAGCCAAAGAGTACGAGAGGAGGGACAGTCGATGCGTTTAGGGATGCCATGCATGCACGATCGATATCAAACCCAAGGGGGATGTGGGCGACGAAGACGATGTGATGGATCTTGTCCCTCTCCCTCTTCATGTCTTCACCTTGCGTTCATGTCCACTACTTCGAATTCTCTTTTCATCCACAATGTTGATTAGAGTATTGGATGCGAGAGTCATCAAATTCCAATTTTTTTTGTCAACGATATCAGAGTGAGTATATTGTGAATTGGAATCATGAAACAGTCAGCCACCACAGACCGATCACGAACGTGAGGTCTGATGTGGATAGAACCATTTCAGGCCAAGAAAGCAAATTGGTGGCTCAGTATTCCTTGGACCATTACGAAGCTGTACCGAGCTCTGATGAAGATGGAGACCATGTGCTGTTGGTTTGCTCTGGTACAGAACTGTGATGGAAGAAGATTCAGCTGGTCCTCCAAGAAGAAGAAGAAGAAGAAAAGGAATAGCAAAACAATGGTCCTCAAGGATTGATAGCGTTTGCAGGACGTGACTCATCATGCGACACACACATCTTCTTTTGTTGCTTTCGGTGTTCAATGCTTTGGTAGATTACCATTATCTTTGACTACGGTTTTCGAATTGATGATTCCGATTTTTTGAAATTAAGAATCGAAATCAAATCGATCAGAGTCGGTTCCAGAATTAGAAGTTGGTTCCGGTTTTGATTCGAGCAGTTCCGATTAGAATCATTAAAATTTATTTTTTTTAAATTAAAACAATTAAATAATAAAAATTAATTTAAAATTACGAAACCAGCGATTCAAATCGGAACTGGAACCGCCGGTTCTAGTTCATGAATCATTGGTGTAGGCTTTAGTTTTCCAAACCTATCAATATGATTTCGATTTGGTTTAAAAACTCGGAACTTTCAGCAAGCTTCCAGCGAACTCTCGATGAATTCTCAGTAAACTTCCAACAAACTCTTGATGAATTCCCGACAAACTCTTGGCGGACTTCGGACAAACTTTCAGTACATCGATCGAATTTTTGACGTATCATTCGATTTTTGATTTCGGTCCGACATTTGCTTTAAACGTTACGGTTATCGTAGTTAATCATGTACACTTATCTCAATATATAGATTAGATCAAACATTTCACTAATTGATTTCATCGTAAAAATCCAAGATTCAACGAAATCGACGGCTTCAGGTTTTCAAACCTATGAATCGGAATCGAATCATCCGAGGTTGATTTCGATTTGGTTTAAAACTAACAACCTATCAAGCTAATTCAATTTCGATTTCGACTTGATTCCGATAATTTTAATCGATTCTCTCTTTCTCTTGTAAGCAAATTATATATCATTATCATTTTAAAATTAAAAATCAAAATCAAATCGATAAGGATTGATTTTAGAATCAGGATTCAGATATTATAGTTTCCATTAGAATCATCAAATTTTTATTTTTTAATTAAAAAAATAAAATTATAAAAAAATTTAAATAATAAAAATAATTTAAAATTACGTAATCGATGGTTTAAATCGAAATCGAAATCGAAATCGCCCGTTCTCATTAAATATTTAACAACTTAGCCTTTTGGAATTTGTAATCACCCAATCCATTATTAAAGACCACTATCTTTGGGCAACAGTAATATACTACAAAATAGAGATTCCAATTAGCTTATTTCGTAAGGACTTTGACTTGACTATCAATGGTAAAATCTTACGATCAGATCTCATATTCATTATTATCTTTTAGAAATAAAAGATAAATGAATTAAGCAAGAAAATGAGAAATAGAAATTATATCACCATGCTTTTCGGAGTAAAGAACTTCAAATCCATTTGTTTTCGAAGTGATGACTAACATTCTAATCTGTTTCTACTTCTTTGTTGTGATAGATAGTATCAACGAGTCTTATATTCGTGATATTTAATTATTAATAATATTTTTTATTAACTAAAAAAACTCCAATAATGATTATTTATTTACATACATATATTTTAATCTTAATTAATGGAGTAGGCGTGAATACCCAAAGAACATTGAATAGATTTGAGTCGTCGTCATTTGTGGACCAAGAAATTTCGTCGAGAAGAAGCGAAAGAAATTGTTTGCATTTGAGACGAGACATATCCTACGCGACTTAATTCTATCCTATCCAACCATGATAAAAGAATTGTATGTTTCCTCTCACTCAAATAAATCCATGCCGTCTTTACGAGTCTTCGTTCTGGTTAGAACAAAGTTTCTTCCATACTTAAGCAACAAGACTTATCACTGCTGCCATGAGATTTAGTATTGGATCGTCACGCCACGCGACGAAGAGGACAAGCGATTAGATTATTAACCCCATAGATGAGGATCTGCCTCCGCACGTCTCAATTACATCTCGTTTGGTCACCACTATTTTTTGTCTTTCGATGAGAGTTTGGAAGTGGTAGATTCGCATCCTTATCCCATTTGAAATGGACTCTTTCTCATCTTTTTTTTCTTAGTGAAGAATCATGTTGTGTCATTCTTTCTCTCTCATTAACTTAAGTTGTGTTATGAAATGAGAGTTAGGAAGTGGTAGATTTACTCATATAAATTGCAAGATTTTGGGTCTTCTAACATCTCTAAACGCAAGTGGAATGACGACAATTGTTTGGATTTCGAACTTACTTGACAAGTTTTAACTGAATTCAGATACCATTAAATTGGTTTCGGATGGATTTGAATAAGAAAATAGGTAATCTAGTGAGATTTAGATTTTATATAGAAGTTTACTGTCCACAACCCTCGATAATTTTTTAGAAAATAAAATATTATTTTACTATTTATCATCTTAATATTATCGATTTTATTTTCTTCCTCTAAGACTATTTATTTTCATTCTCGTCAATGTCACTCGACCTCTGAGGAGTTAGAAGAATAGGAGGTGAAAGAAGAAAAGGGTAATGGAGAAGGTATTTATGTTTATTTATAAATAAGTGATATAAAAATATAAAAAAAATTAAAATAAGATTATAAATGGAAAAAATGAATTGAAAATAGTTGTCTATTTTATGTATCCTTTCCAATTTTGTTCCTAATATACACCTAAGCCACTTAAACTTGATTTGTGTAGGTTTTGAAATGTGTTTAGATAAAAAGTGGGTACATGAGTTGGATTTAAATTCAATTGGAGTTTAGATTACTAATTTATGGATATTAATTATATATATTATACAATAATAATAACAACGTGATAATAAAATCATCTCTATTAAAATCTTTTTATATCTTCTTCTTTCTATCTCTTCTATAACAAAAAGAAAATCATAAGTTCTAATTATTTATAGTTTATTACTCTTGATATTAAGATGTGATGTTTCTTTATCTCTCTCTCTTCGTATTATATATAGTAATAATATCACTTTTCTAATTATAAGGTCGACGAGTTGATATTTATATCATCTTAAATTATTTGATTTTTATTTTTATTTTCTATCAATTATTTATGAATGAAAATATTTTTTTCTATATTTTCCTAAATAATTCCACATAGATCCACTTTAGCATTATGTAGCTTTGATGAAGATTGTCATATTTATTGTGATTGAAATGCAATTATAGACAATATAATTAGTTATATTAGGCTAAAACTTTTTAGCATTATATATTCTCTCTTTTGTCACAATTACGATGTAAAAAAAAAGGACTATAATATTTTATATGATTATAGGATTCTTCAATTCTTAATCGATGACGGATTATGCGATGTGGTTAACCTCTCAAATTCAATGAAACACAATTATCGAAATCAAACCGGTGGGACCCCCAAAAATAATGGTGTGGATCCCAGAGGTTGTGAGCCAATACTCTATCGCCAAACGTACATCGTACAACCCTGTTCCCCACACGAGAAGCTCCTACACCCCGTCCCTTACCAACGTAACTTTGTCTAACCAAACTGGTGGGACCCGCAGAATATGGTGTGGACCCCATCGTCATAGCCAATAGGCAAACGTTCATCACGTTACAGCCCTGTTACACACGAGAAGCTCTGCCACCCACGATATTACCAAGTCAAACTGGTGGGACCCGCAAAAAAGGCTGTGGATCCCATCGTCATAGCCAATTGCCAAACGCGCATCGTGTTGAAACCCCTTTCCGTACGTCACGATGTGCCACCCAAGCGGGTACCCATTAGTCTCCCGGTCGTTTGGAGGTCGGCGTCCGCCGATCCTTTTTGTCCGCTTGTTAGCTCAAGACGATATTTCTCTACGATCGACATCCAAATCGGCACTTCCCATGCGACGGAGCTACGTATGCGAAAGCGAAGGTGGTGGCCGCCGTCTCCTCGACCCGCTTCGGTCGGTGGCCGTCGCTTTTGTCTTTTCTCTTCTCCTCGTGAGAAAGGTTTTGCGGTGTGCTTTCCGATTTCTTCTACACCATGGAAACCACAATTGACGAACTCGTGTCGAAGCGGGATTAAAAGGCCAGATTGGTCACCGCAATAAATTTCCTTCTCCTCCTACCATAAGTGATCAGCGAGATAAAGTCGCCCTCTTGATAATTTTTTCCCTAATTTGCAAGATTCTGCGTTCTGTAGTTTAATGATTATATGCAATTGGTACTGGGAGTTATTTTTAGGAATATTTTAGAACAGAATTGTTAGGGGTTTCTTGTTTTGTCGCTAATAATATTTGGGGTTCTTAGCTCCAAATGGTTTTCTACTACTAATTCAGCTTTCCTTGTGAAGTTTAGTCTTGTCTGGCTGAGTTTGTATAATTCTGCTTCTTGAATTTAGTTATGTTCTTGGTTGTTCGAAGTTCTTGTTTAATTCCTTAGTTTTGGGGTTTTCAGATGAAGGAGCTTTGAAGGTGGTGAGTAAATTAGAAGAATCTGCCAGGAAAGCCGACTTCGTGAATATGGATTGTGGCTACAATTTGCCAAATTTCCATGGAGATGACGACTCGTCGTGCGATTCTGGTAGGAAGATCATCGTCCATCCTCTTTACCTTCCCAAGTCGTCTCCTTGGCTCGACTTGAAGGTCTTTTATGTGAGGTTAAGCAATTATGAGTTCAATGAATCAATTCCTGAGCATCTCACTATTAAGCACATCTCCCTGACTGCGGATACTATCCTGGAAGTTAATGGAAGAAGAAGTGGTATATCCTCTGACAGTGTCTCTTGCTTGCTTAGAAGAGATAGGATCGATAAGAAGTCAGAAGAAGTCACTTTCGTCAGCACGGATTGTGTAAGGATGACGGGAAGTGTGAGATTTGATGTGTGTGATGGAGATGATATGTTGCTTAGTGGAGTGTTGGAGTTAAGCAATCACAACGGTTTAGATGTAGTACCAAAAATACATAAAGGGAAATGGAGTATGAGATGCCAAACTGTTGCAACAGCTGCCTATCACTTTTATGATGGAAAGATTAAGAGTTCAGAAGTTCCTTCGCCCATAATTGAGGTGTATGTTGCTGGGTGTTCCTCAGGGACTCCGATTATCTTGACTAAGACCATTCAGCTTTGTTGCCAGAAGAAGCATTGCAGGAAGCTGACGCAGAATTCTTTCCTGGAAGATGAATCCATGGAGTTGAAGAAAGAATTTCCAATGGAGGATGTTCTGAAGGTAAAATTCTACAATAAGGCCAATATGACCATCTTTGAGGTTTCTAAGTGCTGGAACATAGTATTTCGTTCCCTCGACTGAGCTTGTTCTATGCATATTATCTTGTCTTATTTATTTGTTGTTCACAGTTTGGATTTTTTAGGATGCATTTGCAAATGTATTTTTGAGTGCAAGGCATACACATCAAGAGTTAAAGTTTGTTTTGCTCTAATTTTAGTGATTTGTGTAGAACATTTTGTTCTTTTCTTAGATTCTTATGGCAGTCAGGTAAGAAGAGATATAATCTGGGGTTGGTGGGAGTGGATTATATCAAGATCATGAGCCAGGAACTTTTTATGATTTTGAAAATTTCAGATTAGCTGGTGTTTGTTGATTATGTTGACATGAATTTTGAAGTTGCTTTTCCATGACTATGAGAATACTGTAGGACTAATGCAATCAAATGGTGGTGTTTTGTGTTAGTTCTTTATCCAAATTCAGAATTTGGTGGTGCAAGCTTAATTACACCTAGTAGCATATATTTATGACTTTTATTTGACTTTTCAAGTAAACCCCTGGTTATTTATTGAAGTATTCTCTTTTTGAGTTTTGGTTTTCCCAAGACATTTGCCATTGTTTTGCAAATATGAAGAATAGCTTGCTTGCATGATTTTTCTTGTCTGCATAGATGTATGTTACTTGCAATTGCATCTCAAAACACTATATATGACATTATATATTGGTACTATGTAAGCAAGCCTCTCAAGGTAACTGGTAACTTATTTGTATAGGTAGGTCAAGCATGTTGAGATGAATTTTATTAGTCTATATGGTTGTGTTATTCCTTTTCCCCAATATCATCTACAAATGCTCGTGATGAATGAATATAGACCCATCTTGCCAAACCAAAATATTATGTTCACGAATGGCTTTTGTATGGAACTAAGGTTTTTAATTTCATTTACTTGATCCATACTAGTCTTGGCCTGATTGGTATGGGTCTGAGCCTTATCAAGTTTCAAGAAAAACCTGAAAATATTGAATAATAAAAAAAAAACCACCCGATACAAATCCTGTACCAAGTGGTATATAGCCCTATACCAAACATACTGTGCAGTACACGCCTTATATTGAGTCTTCTCTATTAACTATTTCGTCTTGGTACCATAAATGTGGTGTTGCCAAAGAATCCTTATGATTTGTATTTGCTTGCCAACCTATATATACAGAATTTTTCCAATAAATTATGTTATACAAATGTTCATACTATCTTAAACAATTTCTTCTGGTCTTTCTACAGAGAAAAGAAAATGGAAATTTGTCTAAAAAGAAATTTTAGAAGGGGTTTCTGTGCCTTTATACATAAATTAAGTTAAATTGGGTTAAGAGGAACTATTGCATTTTAAACAGATAAGGATCAGAGCCTTAGGAAGAGATACAAAGATACTTCTTTAGAGCAAGGTAACCAGATTTTTGTGTTAATTTTTCTTTTATCTTTTATTAAGAAATAGATGAGATATTTGCAACAACAAGATGATTTTATTGATGTCTAGCCAACATTGTGTGAAACCTAGCTTAAACCGATGCTTGAGCTTAAAATTTCCACAAACTTGTTGATACTTTTTACGCACTCTTACCGAACCTTGAAATCTGTCGCTCATGTCAAGTAAAGCTTCAGAAGAGATGAAGGATATTACACTCAAGCACGGTCATTTGATTTTTGTGATAGAATTTAAGGAGCCCTTTTTTAGTGCATGAAACTCGTAACTTAAATTAATCCACGAGTCTCAATTTCCATACATTTGCCTATATCCATATGTATCTTTTATTCTTCCTTCTCACATCAATTAATGACTAACCAAATTCACAGCACTCTGTGTATGGTCTTTTCTTCACGCAGGTATCAGGGTATGAAGAACAAATATCGGAGAAAGATGCTGATATAGACTATTACAGTTTGCATTCCGGTGCTGCCTATATAGAAGAGGAGGATGGCGAACTCTCATGGTTCAATGCCGGTGTCAAGGTCGGAGTGGGGATCAGTGTGGGTGTTTGTCTCGGCATAGGAATTGGTGTTGGTTTGCTGGTCCGCACGTACCAAGCTACGAGGCGAAACATCAAAAGACGACTTGTATAATCCAGTCTTCTACTTCCTCTCATGGAACATCTTATTCTTTCGATGCCATTCAGAAGACATGTTAAGCTTTTATTGGATCTTCCTTCGAAGCTTGTTCATGCTGTGGAGTGTGGAGTTCCAGTCAGGACAAAAAGCTAGTTACTGGTTCATCAGCTGATGGTTTGTAAGAGTCCAGGTTTTTGTGTATGCCACAATTTTTACAGACATAAATAATTTCGATCAAATTAATCTAGTTTTGGTGATCTTTTCCCTGTATTAGTACTTGTTGTGGACATAAAATTTAGAGCCGGATTTGTCCTCGCAAAACTCGAAATATTATATTGGGATAACTCTCACATAAGGCTTTGTTTCATGCTATAAGTAACAACGAAGTTGCCACACCCAAGTCTCTGGGTGGGCCATGCTTGACTAATGTATTGAGTTACCAAATCATCATCATCATCATATATATATATATATATATATATATATATATATATATAGCCAAATCACCGATTTGACTAACGTATTATTGGGCATTTGTGTCGACAAGCCTCGCGCTGAGCTAACCTTGCGGCATTGGGCATAGGTCTTCAGCGCGTCCACCCCTACATCGGCTTGTCAGTGTCGTTCTCCCGTCGCCCGTCTCCTGTGGTTCTCCTCTTTTCACCTGGGATTCGTCGTCTAATTCCTGCGCTCGATCGATTTCTGGTCAATTTTTGCTCTAAGGTACGCATTCGTTGTCTGGAAATGACGGATCAGGGCGCCAATGGAGCTCAGACGATGTTGGTCATGGCTGGAGAGGGTTGATTCATTTGTCTTGGATTTGGTGGAGCTAGGGTTAGGGGTACGTCGATGTCGGTTGCGGAGCTGAAGGAGCGGCACATAGCCGCGACGGCTACGGTTAATTCTCTGATGGAGCGCTTGAAGCAAAGGCGGCAGCTGCTTGTTGATACTGATGGTGGAGTTACTCTCTTCTTGGGGGTTTCTAATTATCTTAGTCTTGTCAGATTAAACCCTTTTCTTTTTTGAGGTTTATGTTTTGTTTGATATCGTAGTGGCTGCATATGCTAGGAGCCAAGGGAGATCGGCTATTAGTTTTGGCTCCACGGATCTGGTTTGCTGCAGGACTTTACAGGGTCATACTGGCAAGGTAGGTTAATTGTTCTAGGTTATGTTTACTAAAGATGGAATTGTTCGGTGTTAGTTTCTCTTCGTTCCTTATTAGATTCATTGGGTTTTGTGGATTATTTGTAACTTTAATTAGCATGCCATGCATGATGCTCCGGAAGTATTGTCTCCCAGTGGATTGGCTGTTAGCTTATTGAAATGAAATAGTATGAAAAGATGTAGAAGGGTGATTAATGGTCTTTGTTCAATCTTCTTAAATTCTTTTTCGTATTGTGACCTCAGATTAGGGACTTATGAGTATAGTTTCTAAGATATCTGTCAGGTTTATTCATTGGACTGGACTCCTGAAAGGAACAGGATAGTTAGTGCTTCTCAGGACGGGAGATTAATTGTGTGGAATGCTTTAACAAGTCAGAAAACACATGCTATAAAGCTGCAGTGTCCCTGGGTCGTGACCTGTGCTTTTGCACCAAATGGCCAATCTGTTGCATGTGGAGGTCTCAACAGTGCCTGCTCTATTTTCAATCTCAATTCTCAAGTTGACAGAGATGGCAATATTCCTGTTTCACGGATACTTACTGGGCACAAGGGCTATGTGAATTCATGTCAGTATGTTCCAGATCAAGAAACTCGCTTGATTACGAGTTCAGGCGATCAAACATGCATTCTGTGGGATGTCACCACTGGCCAAAGGATCTCTGTTTTTGGTGGTGAATTTCCTTCAGGGCACACAGCTGATGTTTTGAGGTAATAGCTTCTTATAAACATACAATTTAATTAAGTTGGCTAACATTCTATATAATTACAGTTGAATTAAGTGCCAAAGCTTCAATATTTAATATCTGGCCGTAGTTATGTTTTTCCTGAATGTGGCTTAGCAGTTGAATTTTTCGGTACTGAGCTTGGATTTTTTTTTTCCTTTTTTGTACTTTGCAGCTCTTGTTGATTGACCACATATGTCCTGGCTTTGTTAATACATGTGTTTTCTGACTCATTTAGCTTCTCCACGCAGCCTAAGAGCCACTTTCTTTTAGTTAGTCATTAAATTACCAAAATCTTTAATACCTTTGTGAAAAACCCTAGTCCCCTAGGTTGCAGAAGAGCATCCTTTGGAACCAAGGCTCACCCTCTAAAAGAAAAATTATTCATACATCCCACAAATGGTATAGATCTCCATGCTTAGGTGTATTAGTCAACAAATGCAGTAGTAGATGTCATCTGAGAGAACTTAATTTTACTAATATACAGTACCACTTACAGGAGTTATTGGCTACCATAAGAACTTATTTCTCACACCTTTTTTTCATAAGCTCAATCGTTGCTGTGCATAATCTGACATTAATCAAATTTAATGTTTTAGAAACTTTCATGTTTCTGAAATCATGCTCAAAAAGGCAATGCTTGTTCATGTTTCATATTCCCCTCTCACGCAGTCTGATAAAGGTCAAAGAGCAATAATGAAAGAAAATGGTCCAACATTTATATTTTATAAATTCAACCTCTTTGTTTCTTTCAACAGTGTCTCGATCAACAGTTCAAACTCAAACATGTTTGTTTCTGGTTCCTGTGATACAACTGCTCGACTATGGGACACTCGAATTGCTAGTCGGGCAGTTCGAACATATCACGGTCACCAGGGAGATGTAAACACTGTCAAGTTTTTCCCTGATGGACAAAGATTTGGGACTGGCTCCAATGACAGCACATGCAGGCTATATGATATGAGAACTGGGCATCATCTTCAAGTATACAGTCAACAGCATGATGGCGATGACAATGATATCCCAACTGTCACATCTATTGCCTTCTCTATATCAGGAAGACTGCTCTTTGCTGGATACTCCAGTGGTGCTTGTTATGTGTGGGATACACTGTTGGCTGAGGTATACCCTCCTTTTGTCATCTGGAAAAAGCACAATCGTCTGCAAGATTAAGCTTAAAAGAAACTCAAATTTAAATATTCTTTTCCCCTCCAGAAATAAAAAGAGAGTAAGGAAAGGATATACAGATATCATGCACATATAAACATTCACCTTCAATTATTATGTGCCTGTTAGTTAATTGATCAGATTCTATTGTGTGCAAGTTTGATTTTGGTTTGCCTATGTCCGTGCCCTTTTAGGTGGTTCTGAACCTGGGAGAACTTCAGAATTCACATGAGGGATGCATAAGCTGCTTAGGTTTGTCTTCTGATGGTAGTGCTTTATGCACAGGTAGCTGGGACAAGAAGCTAAAGGTGAATTTTCCATATTCAGCTCTATAATCAAGTTTAGGCATATTACAAGCATCTAAAATGCTTGATGATATTAAATTATGTTCACTGTACAGCTTCCTGATGATGTTAATTTTCTTCATCAGATACCTTTCTAGCTTAGTTCTCATAATTGCTTTTGGAAATGTTGAGGCCATATAGGTTTTTTTTTAATGCCCATTTGACCATTGAAGTATTTTCGCTACCTGATGTGAATTAAATTTGACCTCTTCGTTTCAAGATACATGACATATTTAACTTTAGCAAATTTTTGCATAATGAATCTGATTATGGTTCAAAGGTTGAAGGTCAGCAAGGTTAAGTTCTGATTCAAGTACGCTAATGATTTTCTTGTTGGCCTTATCCTGTCCAACACTCTACAAGGACAGTAAGGAGAAACATTTTCTTTCTGGCTGTACTAACTCTTTCTGTTCCTCCTTATCTTCTGTGCTATAGTTTCTCCTTTTTTTTCTCCTTTGGCACTTCAAAGAGCCAAACCAGAAGTGTTTAATTTCATGGTATAATTTTGGTTGACAATTTAAATACTTGTTTGTTGAAGTTCGAAAAACCTTCAAGCTTCAGTTTTATATAAAATTTATTCAAGTAAGCTAATTATCTCTGTCTCTCTAATCTGCCTTACAAAGACAAATCAAGTTTGATGTTGGTTCAGTTCTGAACTCTTCCATCTTATTGTGCTGGTAGATTTGGGCATTTGGAGGACAGAGGAGGGTTATCTGAATCACGTTATTGGTTGATGGTGCCTGCGATCTCAATTTGAGGCTGAGGGTCAGCTTGCAAAAATCAACAGTCAGTTATATCCTTTTCTCAAATGGGAAGTTCTATGAAGTTTATTGCTCTCGCAAATGTGATGCTAGCAACGAGATGGAAGAGGGGACTGATGACCATCAAGATTGCCTCCCTCATCAACTCAGCCTCCTATGATTTGTACCCTTAAGTTTCTGCATCCTAACTATATTTTCTGCTTGCTTAGTTACATTCTATCGATATTTATTAGAAGAAGATCGTGGTTTAGACTCAAGTTCTTCCTGATGGCAACGACTTCTGGGTGCTATATATATGTCATTACTTGATCAACTTGTATTGCTTGGATTTATGTTCATCTAGGTGTTGACTTCACTTGTTATATGGTATGCAAGTAGAACAAGCTCAGTCAACATGAATTTGGGGCTAAATAAAGTAGAAATTACATGAAGCATTCTATCAGATGTAACTTTTTTTATTTGATGTTATTGATTATAGTCGAACATTCATTAGTGTAGGATTTATCACAACTATTAGTCGTCTACATGCGTCTTGCTTTGTATAGATCATTTTGGTTTCAATATAAGCATAGTCATGTAACAAGAAAGATCGAGAGATCGATTTGATCTCTGTAGTGATGATTGGCATTACCATTTAGTTAATCTTATTTATTTTCAGTTGTTATCAATAATAAATCTAATTTAACTCCAATATAGCACTAAATGCATCTAATTGATCCTTTTAATGAATAGATACCATTAACTTTGAATATAGAATTTAAAAGGATCAATTAGAAAATGAATGTCGTCTAAATCTCTTGAGATAATTTTTAATTGTTTTATTAAATCTTACTCGTTCTCAATTGTTATTATTTGTTATTTATGTACGTGCAATAAAAACACTTGGAAACGGTTGAGAAGATCGCGCCCACAGCAAATAGGTGCGAAGCGTCACAGCCAGCCAATACAAACATGGGAAACGCCGTGGCGGGAGGTATTGCCGCCAAAAGTTTCCCGAGGCTTTGTACCTCGAAGCCCTACCGCTGCTCTTCCATTGCACCATCTCCATCCTTCGTTATCCTTCCTCCGCCTCTCTCCCGAGCCAGAATGGCTTCCAGCGACGCTGTCAATGGCGGCAGCCCGGGCGTCCAGGAGCCGTCTCCAAAGGTCCCAAAGCTCTCTCAGAACGGTGGCCTCCACGGGGAGATCCGGCTCCCTATTATTCGCGTCAAGAAGCTATCGCAAAATGCCATCTTGCCTTCTAGGGCTTCCCCTCTTTCCGCCGGCTACGATCTCTCAAGGTATCGGGAAGTTCGTAATCTTTCGCTCTTGTTCATTTGGATCAAAACAGGCGTCAGACCACTTCTCGTTCTTTGACTCAGCGCTGCGGGAGTGCTAGTGCCTGCTCGAGGCAAAGCCCTCGTTCCAACTGACCTCAGCATCGCCATTCCGGATGACACTTATGCCCGCATTGGTAATGCTTTCCTCTAACTGTTCGATGAAATGCCGGTATGGAAGTGTCTTTGTGAACCCAAATGTCTTGATATTTGATTGGAACCGGTGGTCTTGTAGCTCCGAGATCGGGCCTGGCATGGAAGCACTCGATCGATGTGGGAGCTGGCGTGATCGACGCTGACTACCGTGGGCCTATTGGTGTCATTCTGTTCAACCACTCGGATGTGGACTTTGAGGTGAAGCCTGGGGATCGGATAGCTCAGGTGATAATTGAAAGGATCATGACCCCAGAAGTCGTTGAGGTTCTTGATTTGGACTCCACTGTCAGGGGCGATGGAGGGTTTGGATCCACAGGTGTGTGATGTGACTACATCGTATATTTCTCTGCTGATTTTGGAGGATTGTGCTCTTATACTTCTACTATATAATGTGATGGTTGTTCATGAATGCTAGAAAACAATCCAGTGTTTGGTTAAACTTTTGATCTTATGCTAACTCGTTTTGATCACTGATGTGTGCTTTAATATGATACAAGTAGCAGCATCACCATATTGCAAACTTTCTTCAATAGTCCCTCAATTTATTCTTGCTACATGCATGTTAACTTTTTTCCATGACATTAAATTTTAGTTTGAAGGAATAATAAACTAGTTGATAGGGAGAATACAGTAACAAATACATTATCATATATCACTTCAATGATCTTTAGGTTATTGATGATTTGGTGTCCCATTTCTTCCTCAAGATCCAGCTCAACGAACAAATGGCCAAATAGAAAAAAAGATCACTGGTGGCGGTGTTCAGACAGATTTGTCAACTTGTTCTCAGAAGAACAAGTTTTTCTTTTGTTTAGTCATTGTCACAGAAGAGAATTGAAATGCTAAAAAGATTGGTAAATTGTATGATGCCCTGATTTTTAAAACCACTCACCTTCTTTGGCTTTAGATGGGCGTTAGGACTTGTACAAGGTATGTTTGTTGTGGAATGACTAAGAATATATTAAATGTCCCTCAATCGCATGCTTTTCTATGTTCAGTATTCTAACATACTCAGATAATCCAATTCAATGTGTTGCAGTCGTGATGTATGCTTGCTTTCTATTGCATAATTGATCAATCACATGTAATGTCTTAAATTGCGAGGTTCAATTGACAACCTACTTGCACATTTTCTAGTAATATGCTATAAAATTAACTTTTCTAGCTTCAAATTCTTGAAGTATGTCAATTGTGTGTTTATCAATGTATTTTAACAGGCTGGAAAGATCAGCACACTAGAAGTTATATCAATCTCACCTAATTAACCTACCTCATCAGCACCTGATCCTATCTAGAAAAACAAAAAACTTGTTTAAGTAAGTTGTGAATCCAAAATAAAGACCATTATGTTTTTAGGATTGTTTCTAAATCATGGTTATGTGCATTGTTGTGGGATTGTTGCTAAATCATGGTCTTTACACTTATAAATTTGAGCCTAGTGGAATTAAATTACTCATCTAATTTCTTTATTTGCTCTATGAATTATGTTTATATTGCAATACTTTCTTACTGCCATATATAAAGCAAATCTGTCTGGCATTCTTGCATCAATACTTACCAATTCATTTCGAGTGAACTGAACTCAGCATTTGATTATTCTGGTACTTGCAATGTTTAAACTATATTAGTTCTTTCATTTGTTTGTTTTGAGTTGTTAACCTACTTGAGACACAACCATAGAATATGATAAGGGAAGAAGTTTACACCTGTGTAGCAAGAAGGGTAGAGTTGTTTGATTGAGAAGCCTGTTATCATTAACTAAAATGGGTTACAAATGAAATCAAGTTCACTTCTTTAGTTAATGGGAACAATTATTCTGTAGTTCTTGCTTGTAGGTTCCTGTTATCCTTCCTCTGTCTTCCACACGATAAGCGTCTTGAATGTTTCTGAGTATTGAAGGATGAGGAGAAAAAAGGATGTAGTTTACAGTGTCTTTCTTTGTTTTTGGAGCCCCAGAGAACTGCGACCCACAATAGCAATACAATTCTTCATCCCATCAGATAGGGGAAGGAGGTTTTTTATTTTAGACCTCCTTTTGCTGCACATCCACATGGATGTGAATTGGCAATCTTTATTGTCTGAGCTTGTATCAGCAAAGGAGGCTATGGTTGCACCCACTTGTCCAACCTTCATGTGTGGTCTCTTTCTCATTGCCATCTTTATTGCTTTGTTGATTCACCAATGCATTAAATAATACATCAAAAGGGATGACATTGCAGACTCATAGGCAGTCACCACATTGACTGATTGACTTGGACCACCAAAACCAATTGCAGGTGTGAAGAGGTATGTGTTCTCTTTTGGGATTGGGCATTGAAGTCCCATCTCCAAATAAATTGGACTGGAAGAGTATCTGCTCTAAGACATCATATCTATGCTCCCACTTTTGAGGATTTGGTGAAGCTAGGCTTTCCCTTGACCCCCCTTCCATGGTCTGTAGACTACCCATGTGAGTGTCAAGTGAAATCCTCTCGCCCCACTACAAGTGATGGGCAAATGAAATGTCACATGAATGCTTGGTTCACTCCCAAGGAAGAATCAAGATAAGGTCTTTAAAGAAGTGTACCTATCTATTCATACTCCAAGCAAAGACTTTCTTCTCACCAACCTGATATATTTGTTTCATGCCTTGTTCTTGTTCCTATGGCCTGACAGGATACCACCCGAGTGCAATGAACATGTCCATCTCCCAAAATTGTTTCATGCACCTTTCCATCTCTCAGTTGGTAGTGGCACTACAATCACCATCACAATGAAAGCATAGGCATGGCACCAAGTAGATTGGAGGATGCTTGGCACATACTTCCACTGTCGGATCGCTTACATTACCCTTTGTTTGGTCACTCAATCTCACATTAGTTGTTAGTTGATGTGGAAAACTATTTTCTACACTTACAGACTTTTTAATATATAATCATGTTCTGGACAAGGAATATTGGACATTTTTAGAGCATAACTGGCATTCAAGAAACAAGAAATAGTATGATGCACTTGTTATGGGCAGGGCTTCTATATGGTAGACTCAGAAACAAGAAAAACTTGCTTTGCCTCTTTTTATCTCCAGTAAAGGGAGGGAGAGACATGGAGCAAGATTTATTGGCAATTCACTCTAGGAAGATAGCTTTTTGTAGTCTTGACAAGATCTGCACTCAGAAAGAGCTTTCATGTTCACAGCACCACCCACCTACTCACACTTGCAAGGCAAGTGCACTTCACCAGGAAAACCCTATGCCACCAATGTGTTCTTTTATTCCTTCTACATCAAAGGTGTGTGCAAAGGTTGGAAGACCATATCAGAATCATGATGCATTGTTAACTTTTGTTATGGTATTTGATTATGAAATCATAACATCTTTCTCATGGGTTGTGATTCCATAATCACAATATATATATATATATATATATATATATATATGAAACCTAATCTTGATCCAAACTTCAATCTAGATCCAACAAATCATCATTATTTACTTAATCAATTCTACTTGCTACTGCATATCTTCAGTTCTATAGCTACCTTTCCAATCTGCAATTTGCGGAACATTCTAGTGCTGGAGGATTGAACCAGTCACTATTCGTTAACAGCATCTCTAGCACAATGACAACATACATTGACATCTTCCTGCATGACCTGAGTGGTTATCACTATTCATCATCATCACAATGGCCTCCAACTCTTATGATGCCTTGTCAGCTAACTCGAATTACATTCCCTGCAGTTAGTGCTGACAACATGTGAGCCTCACAAGGCTATAAAAAGACAGGAGAAAGAATATGTGCTTACTGTCCTGATAAGAATAAATCAAAGATCTGAATGAAGCTGGCTCTTTCCACAAGCAATAATGACTTGACTTTTGCAGTCGCGTTTAAGCCATTAAACTGACTGCAATTTTCAATGTGGACAACTTCACCATCAAGTTCTTGGAGCCCACTTCCCTGGCATCTTTCCACAAGCAAGGCCATCATGGGCCACACACCGAGGGGTTTGTCCGTTGTGTGATGGTTTTTAATACAAAACACATACGTTCTCAAGGAAAATACGTACAAGAAAGAGACAAGTTTTATTCGTTTCGGTGCTTATAATGTCGGGTGGGAATTTACTTTGGCACGGCCAGTGCGCTGGGGAAGGGGGGACGTTTCTCTCGTTGAACCAACGGGCCACGTGTGACGGTGCCCACTGACACTACACGTGGCAGGTGGAGCTGTTGCTCCCTGTTCCATCCCATGGGCCTCGGAAATCGTGCTTTAAGGAAAACGTAAAACCGACCCCTTTGATTCTCTTATGGCATGTTCAAACATCGTAATTTAATCTGAGGACTTCTTATCCATCCAAAATGAGCGTAAATAAAATATCCATAAATTTCATCCGTGTATATCATGAAATCTGAGAAGAATAAGAGAAGAAGATAAAGCTGCATGTAAATCTTCTTTGTTTCTTGTTTCTTCACGAAAGCTGCTTGAGTTCAAGACATGTTCACAATGACACTCCCATTCGTGCTGCAGTTACAGATGGGGCAGGCGACGACCGCGGGCCCGCAGGCCGCGCACACGCAGAGATGCCGGCACGGTAGCAGCAGCACCGACGGCTCCCGTTCTTGGCAGAATCTGCACAGCCTACTCCACTGCAACTTCTTCCCCTTCACCGCCGCAGGTCCCCTGTTCTCGTCCTCCGCATTGTCGCCGCAGCAGCAGGAATCGGCGTCATCGACGGCGATCGCTGCCGCGTCCTTCTCGGCTTTGACCTGCGCGGCCGCGAGAGCCTGTTCCAGGTTGCTCCGCAGCACCTGGGCCGCCGCCTCGTTGCTCCGCGCCAAGTCCCGCCACATCTGGTTCTCGACGCAGAGGCTCTTGATGCGCTCCTCCAGTGCCCAGTTCAGCTTGCTCATTCTCTCGATCTCCTCTTCTTTGGCCTTCAGCCGCTTCGACAGGCCTTCTTCCACCGACGCGAGGATTCGCCTCAAGAACCGCTTCAGCCGCTCCATCAGCTCCACTCTCACCTTCTCAGCCTGCCATATGTCACCACCATTAATTAAACCGCAGGAATCTAAAGCTCGCGATGCATACATAAAAGCACTGGAGCAGGAGAATACGTGATGAACGATGAGGCGATCAACGTCGAGCATCTGCTGCTGAAAGTGGGATGACATATCCTCACCGAGGAAAGAAAGCGCGCCATCGGCGTCTCGCGGCCGCTTTCTCGAAGCCATGGCTACGGGGTGGTTGTTGAAGGTAAGGCCGCTGTCGGAGGTGGCGGTCATCACTGCAGAAGAGTTGCAGAGGGGGAGAAAAGAACCGGCGGTGACGCCGGAAGCCATCGGTACGAATCCCAATTGCATGTCGTAGATGCCTGATGGATCCTCTACACCAGTAATGTCGTCCCTGCAAAATAACAGTAGTAAGTGAGTCTTCGATACATGCATGCAATAGAAGAGAGGGTGGTGAGGTGGTGGCACGCACCTGTTCCTTAGGATTTGGGAAGAGGCAAGGAGGAGATGGTGGGTTTCGACTGCCATGAGAGATGCTTATATGTTCCGGACTCGTTCGAGGGGATGGGAGATGAGAGAGAGAGAGAGAGAGAGAGAGGAGGAGGAGGAAAGAGGGATGAGATGGTGCATGCAATGGAAATGGGTAGGGGGAGGGCTGAGGTTTATTAGGGGTTTGGTCTAGAGAGAGAATCTGGGCAAACCAAAGAACATGAAAAAGGTAGGAAAAAGAAAAGTAAAAGACAAGACGAGATAGAGAAAGGATTGGGTATGCCGCTTTAGTTTCGTATCACCTTTGGATGCAACCTTTGAGTGTGGCGACATCTCTTTCTTTCACTTGATTGATAGGCCTACTCGGAGCTCCATGATCTTAAGAGAGAGAAAATAAAGAGAATGATGTGAGGACAACGCGTCACTCAATTAGGGTGGGGGAGGTCAGAACCGACATTCATCGCCAAAGGGACGCGTGGCGCTCGTCGATCACAAGGTGACACCTCACGCGGGACCCCCTCGTGACACGTGTCACCCAAGTCAGGTTGGGCCCCACACCACCACCGCCACCAAACAGCGTCGTCGTCTTCTTCCACCCGAGTCAGCAGATGCTTCTTTTTATCGTCGTCGTCTTCTTCTTCGTAGTCTTCGGTGCTTACAGGCTAACTACGCATGCACGTGATTGTCTAGATTACACCATTACATGATTCCATTGTTGCTTCCATCAGCCACATTACCACCGCCCGGTTTGCTTAGTGACAGGCTGATGTTTATTCGAGTGGAAGGTAGAGGAGAAGATGACGTGTGTTGGTGCTTCCTCCTCTCGGCAGCAACCGGAAGCACCTTGTCGTTGTGGCCACACCCTTCTCCTTTTCCCCACCTTCCCCATTTGGTGAGAGTCCCACTCACCCTTCTCTCTCCTTCTCACTTGCCTTTCTCTCCCTTTCTCCTTTGTGCTTGCCCTTCACGTTGGCTAGCTTTGTGAAGGTAAAAGCAAGCTTCCCTCTCAATCCGAGGGTTGGTTGTGAGGCAACTGCCATGCCACCAACACTGCTGCGAGGTTTTGGGCTCCCACCTTCATCATTATTTCGTGAGGAGGAAACATGCTTTGCTTGCGCACTTGTGCCCATGAGGGGGGCCTTCCTTGGAGCTTTGCTTGGAAACCATGCACTCTTATATATCCTTCTGGGGGTGCCAAAGTAAAGAAGAAAGGAAAAGAAAGAAAGCAGATGCAGCATCGAGTTCATAGAAATCTTGTTGACCCAAGTTTCCTTTGAGATCTCAAACCCCGATCTAACAAACAACAAACGATAAGCTGAAGCAAGTCAAAGCAACTTGCAAGATCCAATGAGTGATCAATGTTGATGGATTCACAGCCATTAAGATCCAAGAAATGGTTAGGAACAAAACGAGAGGCAAGAGACGAAACCTGGAGAATTAGAGGCAATGGTAAGGGAGGGCAAAAATGCAGGCCCGCATGTTCCCCGGTCTCCATCGCGAGCTGCCATTGACAGGGACATGATGCAGAACAGAGGCATGTGTGAGTGCACAGTCTAGATTTTTAGGGTTTAATCCTCCTGTGCACTGCTCGGTCAGAGTTATGCCATTAGGTGTGAGCCTTTGTTGGGTGGCCAGAAGCAGCCCCATTCCACCAGCAATGCTAAGTGATAGCTGATGTTTAATTAGGTTTGGCAGATCTAACAAGTATATCAGGTCTTCTTCTTCTCCGAATATGATGCTGGGCATCAAGTAATTTTGCTTGCTAGAAAAGGATTAGGTTAGGCATCGGTAGATACAGCACAGGAGAATGCCACTTTAGGATGTAAGCCGACTCAACTAATGATGCACATTTAAGCATATATTATTTATTGTTCTTATAAGAAACACTCACTGATGTGACAAATTCCAAATTCGATCACCATGACAAGCTAATCCTTTCAAGCAACATTAACCCATCCTTGTAAAAGTGGTTCAAGAGCTTTGAGATCAATGGCAAATGATAACAAGGATCTCCTGTTCGGATATAGATATTAGATACAGAGCATCAAAGGCAAAAGAGAAAAACAAGATCATCCTGCGCAGGTCAAGTTCAGAGATCTGTGTCAGTGCCTTCCACCCCAAAGAGTGCTTTAAATTGCAAAAGAACAGAGACATGACATGAGGAAGCATCAGAAACAAAGTCATGGAATGGAATCCAGCCATCAACCATCAGTCACTGTTGTCAACTTTAACTTCAAACATGAGTGTCTCACACCATTTGCAGAAAGCTCAACCAATCACTTTGAATAATATCCTTTACTATCTTAGACACCAACCACATCTACATGTATTCCCCACTCTTCTTCCATGAGTCTTGTGTAAGAGGTAGCAGCGGTGACCCACACCTTCGTCATATGACATGATTCATATTGAAAGAAGAAGAAGTTTTCATTACATTAAGTGACATACGAGATAGGATAAATCTAACAAAGACGTAAGTTCGTGTTGAGATTACCGAAACTTGCTTTCATCTCATTCCATCATATGGCATGATTAACGTTCGAGCTCATCCTGTGTTGGTGTTGGGTGAAGGGATGCCTGTGATGGTTGGCCACATCTATTGTACGAGCTATCATGCGCAAGTAAATATTGAACTACTACTGGATTGGGCCAAAGACAGAAATATGCAGAAACAGCATCACTGTCGACATCGGGATCGGTCCATATAGGCGACATTAGTGGAGGACATGGGAAAGAAGGCCTAAAGAAGAATTGATTCCTTGGAGGACATGCAATATGACTGGAAAAAGGGAACCTTTTGGCCCCCCATATCAGCTATCTATACCAAAAATATATTCTCCATAAATCGCCACCAGTGACCTGACATGGAATATATTGTAATTAGCTCGGAAAGTATTCACTTACAATCGTAATCTTCGGGTTGTGAGATTTCGCTTTTAAGGAGTCGAGAGATTTGCAAGCCTTCCACATCCATCGTCTATATAGGTGAATTAGTTCGGTTGATTTGACATCTAATGACATAGTCTTTATGAATGGACTTAGCAAAGTTTTGAGTTATTCTAAGATTTAACATATACGATCTTAGATATTGATTCAATTTTAAAAGTTAAACTTATTAAATGGTACGTCTGACTCCAATATATGCCATTAAAACATACGAGGTTTACATTTTTAAATCGATCATAAATCGTCTTGAGGTTTCGAATATTTAGCCTTTGATAAATATTTTAGTGATAAAAAATATATTGTTAGTTAATCATCATCTGACACATAATTATTATGTGAAGTCCAAATCACATTCCATCGGTCTATACACATGGATGAAGATACAAAGTAGACAATCACAATAAAGGTAATCATAAACTTCCTTCTTGCCCTTTGTGATCAAAAAGATAATCACAAGCTTTATTCTAGTCTTTTATAACCGAAAAGGTAATCACAAACTTTCTTCTTATCCTTTATAATAAAAAAGACAATCGTAAACTTCATTCGTAATCACAAGCATCTCCTTACTCTTTATGATCAGGTATAAAAGCTCGCCTTTAACATGAAGGAGAGAAACTTATTTGAACTATCAATGTCTACACTCATACACTTTTGATTACTAACTTGGGTGTCAGAGGGATCAGGTCAAGAAACCTCTCCCGACCTTGGTCTTTATGTGGGTGGCACCTAGGAAGCTCAACGTTTCTACCTTGGAAGCATTTCGAACAAAGACTAGACATACGGGTTTGAACTACGTTGGGCTGACTAAAATGTTAATGATATTTTCCTCTAACATTTTAATGCTAGAAGGAAGGCCCGATGTTGCAGAAACGTTTGCCTATCGACCCTCTTAATGAACACTCGAGCGAGAACTCTATGCATCCGACCCAAACTACTTTCGATTATGGGAGCAACAACCACTTTTCTAATATATAAATGCATCCACTTCAGCGCAAACGTTAATGCGACACTAGCATCTATTTAATGACCTAGGCCCCTCGCATCAGAGGGCGACCTCGAGCCACTTGCTCATCTCTATTAAGGTGTTCTTGAATCTTACATAGTAGGTGCAGATGCTTATGGGCATAATGCAAACTGTTGATCCGCTCTTGCCTCATCTAGCCCAACAAGTGATATCACTATCTCAATCGTAGTTAGCAGCTCAACTAACCACGATAGAGGCACAAAGCCAAACAAATGTACTTGAGGTGCGTGGATTGAGAAAACTAAACCTACATGAAGAGAAATCCACTATCTCGAAGGTACAAGGTCAAATGTGTTTGAGATGGGTAAGTCGAGAAAACCTAACTCATATGAAGTTGCCATGATGGAGACATAAGACCAAATGTGTTCAAGGTATGAGTCGAGAAAATTTGACCCGCATAAAAAGGAATCCATCACGATATAGGCACAAGACCAAATGTGCTTAAGTGCATAACTCGAGAAAACCCAACCCATGTGAAGAGAAATCCTCTATGATAGAAGCGTAAGGCCAAATGCACTTAAGATATGTGAGTTGTAAAAACTCAACCCACAAAAGGAGATTTGCTATGATAGAGGTACAAAGTAAAATGTGCTCGAGATGCGTATATCGGGAAAACCTAATGTATGTAAGAAAGAACCTGTCATGGCAAAAAGCACAAGATGAAATGTGCTCGAGATATATGAGTTGAAAAAACTCGACTCACATAAGGAGATCTGCCATGGTGGATGCACAAAGTAAAATATGCTCGAGACACATGAGTTGAAAAACTCGACTTGCGTAAGGGGATCCGCGACATTAGAGGCACAAAGAAAATATGCTCGAGGCGAGTGAGTTAGGAAATTTGACCCACGTAAGGAGATCTATCATGATAGAAGTATAAATCAAAATATGTCTAAGGCGCACAAGTCGAGAAAACTCAACCTATAAAAGGAGATCCCAAATGCTCTCGTGTCGGATGAACTAAATGTCACACTTCAAGCCCCTCTTGCAAAAGTCTCGAAGTATACCTTTAAGGGTACAGATGATAAGAAATACAATGTTGATATATAACCAGGAGTCTACGTTACCTTCTATCTGTATGCCCACGTGGATGAAAATCTAAAGTAGGTAATCACATGCTTCCTTCTTGTCTTTTATGACCAGAAAAGTAATCACAAATTTTTTTCTTGCCTTTTATAACTAGAAAGGTATTTATATTTTTTCCTTCTTGCTCTTTATGATAAAAAATATAATCGCAAGCTTTCTTTTTATCCCTTACGACTAAGTATAAAAGCTTATATTTAACATAGAGGAAATATTTTTTTTAGACTATCCGCGTTCGTACTCATGCACATGAGGTTACTAACTTGGATATCGGAGGGATCAAATCGTGAAACATCTTCCAATCTTAGTCTTCATGGACTCGTTTCACTCCAATCTTAGTCTTCATGGACTCGTATTTCTATCTTGAAGACTTCTCAAACAAGCCTGTGTATACGGACGACGTCGAGTTAACCAAGAAATCAATAATATGTTTTTTAACATTTAAATATAAACTTATCTTATGAGATGTATAACTTTCAATTTTTGATAAATGAGAAATTTATCATACATTGGAGATGATTTGCTGCCTAAATTTGACATCGTTAACCGAGGACATAAGATGGGAGTGTGCCAACGTGCAGTGCAAGGGTGAAGCTTGATGACGATATCTCTGTACTGAAATGTTAGATGTGTTGTCTCACCATGTAATTAATCTTAGATGTTTGCATGCGTCGGATCACTCATGTCGAACATAGCAGCGGTTGCCATCGGTATACCTGTCTGAGTCCAGTCAAGAACAAGTTGCTGAAGTGAGCACTTCCCAAGTGCTAACCTCGCCGGACGTGAAATGATCGACCAATTCTAACGCTCATACTCTCAGTATATACACTCACGTCCTCCAACATCTCGAGCAGAAACTCATCCCCTCTCAAAACCTATCACAAGATCATGGCAACCAGCGTGCTACTTTTGCTAATTGCTCTTCTCTTGCATGACCCCCTTGCCTTGGTTGCGTCCCCGGGGTTTCGAGTCGGCCTCACCCATGTCGATTCAGCTCGACCGTTCGCTTTCACCGAGCGCTTCCACCGCGCCGTCCGGCGGAGCTGGCACCGGAAGGAGGTCCTGGACGCCAAGATGAGTCTCTCCCGGAGCGGCATCGCTGCCTCCGTCGAGTGGGGAGACGGAGAGTACCTGATTGACCTTGCCATCGGCACCCCGATGCTCCCCATCACCGCCGTCCTCGACACCGGCAGCGATCTCACTTGGACGCAGTGCGGGCCGTGCTTCGAGTGCTTGCCGCAGCCCAGCCCCTACTACGATCCCTCCGACTCCTCCACCTTCGCCGTGCTCCCGTGCCCCTGCCCCTCCTGCACCGGGATCCCAACCAGGTGCACCCTGCGGCGGTGCCATTACAACGCGGCCTACGAGGACGGAACCATCAGCCTAGGCTTCCTCGCGACCGAGGCGCTCACCTTCGGTCGCAACACGTCGGTCGCCAGCTTCACTTTCGGGTGCAGTACAAGAAACACCGGTTCGCTGTCGAACTCCACCGGCATCGTCGGCATGGGGCGAGGGCCGCTGTCGCTGCCATCTCAGCTGCACCCCAGCAAGTTCTCTTATTGCCTCACTCCTTTCAACAGCTCCACCACCGGCCATCTCTTCCTTGGTTCCATGGCCGACCTGGGAGGTGGCTTCGTTCACAGCACACCTATAGTGTTAAGCCCTACCAATTACTCCTCCAGCTCTTTCTACTACCTCTCCTTACAGGGGATATCTGTCGGCCACACCCTCCTCCCCATCCCAAACACAACGTTTCAGCTAAAAGCGGATGGATCCGGCGGTCTCATCATCGATTCAGGCAGCTCCGTAACTTCTTTGGAGGAGGCCGGGTATGACATCCTCAGGAAAGAGCTCATGTCTCTAGTGCATCTACCGGTGGCGAATCAGACATCCACAGGCCTTGATCTCTGCTTCTCGTTGTTGCCGGGATCGAGCTCCCCTCCTGCCATGCCGGACATGATATTCCACTTCGACGGTGCTGATATGACTATTCCTCCACCAAACTACATGCATTGCGACTTCGAGCAGGGATTGTTTTGCTTGGTGATCACAGGCACGCCTGGGATTTCGGTCTTGGGCAACTACCAGCAGCAGAACCTGCACGTCCTCTTTGATCTTGACGCCGACGTGCTGTCCTTCGTTCCGGCGATGTGCGATGGACTCTGAAATGAAACCTTGACACATATGGCTGCACCGACGTGCTATCCTTCGTTCCGGCGATGTGTGATGGACTCTCAAACTAAACCTTGACATATATGGCTGCTTTACTTAATGTGAGAATAAGTAGTATTACGTGTACCAGAATAAATGAAACCTTAGCCTCGTGCTAAAAATTAGTACGCTCGGATGTTATTTTGATGCGTGTTCTATGGCGCTTTACGACAACCATTTCTGGATCGAGTTGGTCGGGTTATGAGTCTACCATTCTGACCAGTTCAGTCAACTTTGGTGACGTCATCTCATGACATCATATTTTCTAAAAATACAACTATAAAGTAAAAAAAATGAAATGATTTCTTTTTTTAATCTTAAACATCTAACTGACTCATTAACAAAATCTATCATAATCAGACTAAATATATTATAAATAAGATTTGACATCCAATCTGATGAGATAATTGACATGTGAACTAAAATTTAATAATGATAAACTCATAAGACCATATAAGTTCTAAATTTTAATTTCATCAACTTACGAGGTGAGTTTAATACGAGTATTATAATTTTAATATAAAGAATGATGTGATTGACCGCATCATCTCACGGATTGTTTTTGTTGGATTAATTTTCTTGCACGAGCAAATGAAATTTGCGTTTTGTTCATGGATTATGCATATTGACTATTTGCTCTGCATCTCTGTCATCTCCTTGAAACAGGTAGTCAAATAGATGAGTTGCTCTTCGATAGCAGAGCAAGAACTCTCCTTCGAAGCTTCCGATGGCTTGCAGGGCTTGTAGAGGCAGCAAAACCAGAGAGAGGATGATGAGTATTGATTCTTTTGGCATCTGATGATTAAGGATCATGTCTCCACACTTGCATTTCCAGTTCATCGGCTTGTAGTTGGAGCTGTAGTCGATCCCGGAAGCGGTTGATCTGAAGCATTCCCTGGTCTCGGTCCTGTTTACTGGAACTATAGGCACCCGAACTACTTCACGATGGGCACATTTGGTGCACTTCATCTCGCACTTTGCTGGCTTTGATCCCAGCAAATCTTTCGCCTTCACCATCTCCTTCTCTTTATCCTGAGAACAGCAGATCATCGATTCAGGCGCTCCGTAACTTCTTTGGAGGAGGCCGGGTATGACATCCTCAGGAAAGAGCTCATGTCTCTATTGCATCTACCGGTGGCGAATCAGACATCCACAGGCCTTGATCTCTGCTTCTCGTTGTTGCCGGGATCGAGCTCCCCTCCTGCCATGCCGGACATGATATTCCACTTCGACGGTGCTGATATGACTATTCCTCCACCAAACTACATGCATTGCGACTTCGAGCAGGGATTGTTTTGCTTGGTGATCACAGGCACGCCTGGGATTTCGGTCTTGGGCAACTACCAGCAGCAGAACCTGCACGTCCTCTTTGATCTTGACGCCGACGTGCTGTCCTTCGTTCCGGCGATGTGTGATGGACTCTCAAACTAAACCTTGACATATATGGCTGCTTTACTTAATGTGAGAATAAGTAGTATTACGTGTACCAGAATAAATGAAACCTTAGCCTCGTGCTAAAAATTAGTACGCTCGGATGTTATTTTGATGCGTGTTCTATGGCGCTTTACGACAACCATTTCTGGATCGAGTTGGTCGGGTTATGAGTCTACCATTCTGACCAGTTCAGTCAACTTTGGTGACGTCATCTCATGACATCATATTTTCTAAAAATACAACTATAAAGTAAAAAAAATGAAATGATTTCTTTTTTTAATCTTAAACATCTAACTGACTCATTAACAAAATCTATCATAATCAGACTAAATATATTATAAATAAGATTTGACATCCAATCTGATGAGATAATTGACATGTGAACTAAAATTTAATAATGATAAACTCATAAGACCATATAAGTTCTAAATTTTAATTTCATCAACTTACGAGGTGAGTTTAATACGAGTATTATAATTTTAATATAAAGAATGATGTGATTGACCGCATCATCTCACGGATTGTTTTTGTTGGATTAATTTTCTTGCACGAGCAAATGAAATTTGCGTTTTGTTCATGGATTATGCATATTGACTATTTGCTCTGCATCTCTGTCATCTCCTTGAAACAGGTAGTCAAATAGATGAGTTGCTCTTCGATAGCAGAGCAAGAACTCTCCTTCGAAGCTTCCGATGGCTTGCAGGGCTTGTAGAGGCAGCAAAACCAGAGAGAGGATGATGAGTATTGATTCTTTTGGCATCTGATGATTAAGGATCATGTCTCCACACTTGCATTTCCAGTTCATCGGCTTGTAGTTGGAGCTGTAGTCGATCCCGGAAGCGGTTGATCTGAAGCATTCCCTGGTCTCGGTCCTGTTTACTGGAACTATAGGCACCCGAACTACTTCACGATGGGCACATTTGGTGCACTTCATCTCGCACTTTGCTGGCTTTGATCCCAGCAAATCTTTCGCCTTCACCATCTCCTTCTCTTTATCCTGAGCACAGCAGATTCATGATTCAGTAGGGTTTTGCCAGATCAATAAATATGGCCCAATTACTATTGAACTCTTCACTAAAGCATCTCACCTTTATAATCTTCTGTGGATTAACTAATGATCTACCTGCATTCAGATACTCAAAATTATTATGCTTGATGATATGGAACAACTCAGAAATACTGTAGAGAAGGCTGATAGCTCACCTTCAACTGAATATTGAACTTGGATGGAGCTCCAGAGGAGAAGAACTGAGAGAAGAAGACAGGATGTTTTCTTCATGTCAGTGCTGTGTAGAGGAGCTCCCATCGCTTGAAGTGACAGGATGGATGGAATAATAGGCTAATAGATCAAACGGAATGAGGTAAGGCTAAATTGATGAAGATGGACGATGATCTGATATTTACTGTGGAGACAGATTGAGTGCATTCATAGTCATAACATCAGAGCACTGCAAGACGAGTAGCACCGAAAGGACAACAGGTTGTGCAGAGCCAATGGGGAATACAGAGGGGAAGGAAACTGCTCAGTTGCATTCAAGTCTGAGCTGCCAAGAGAAGTTGCACAGAAATGGTTTCAGATATGCAGTGCATCAGATGGCGAGCAGAAGGCACAGAGAAGTTGGAAAAGAATAAGCTAAAATTTTGGGAAAGGAAAAGAAAGAGAGTAAAGACACATGCTCTATCCTAAAAGACACAAGGAGGCGATAAGATGTGGGTATTCCTCCCCATGAGCAGACATTATGTAATTGAATGAAATAGTTAAGTTATGAATTAATTTTTTTTATCATTATATTTTAGGAAATCTTAATCTATTTCCTTATTTGCTATTACGAATTAAGAAATAACTATTAAACATTTCAAATAAATTGATATCATCTTTATTAGTATATTAAATAAAAATAATTTATATTAAATAAATATAAAAAGTAAAATAAAATTGTTTTAATGGAGGCTCACCTCTCCTATTTAAGGGGAGGGATTTCTCTTTTTTGTTTCTCAAGCCTAACAGTGGGAGGAAATAAGAGTTATATTGACGAGAGGTAAGTTTTTCTATCTTTCTTGAAAATAAAAGTTTTAGTTTTTATTTTAATTTTTTAAATATTAAAATTTTTATAGTTTAAAAAATATTTATTAATTCTTTAAATATTAAATTTTTTATTATTACATTAAAATCTATCAACCGAAGTTTTTATAATGTTCTTTGACCCTTATTTTTAGATTTAAATATGTTAAAAATTTACATGTTTTATGTATCAAATATATGATATTTCTTAGCATTAAAGTTTATCTTTAATTTTATCTGGATTAAAATTTTTGTTAGATTAAAATATGTTATCTAAAATTTTTAATATTCTGAATGATTTACAATTTATTTGAATAGAATATGTTGAAATTATATTTGAAAGTATGATTTCTAATTTTTATTGAATTTAGAAGATTATTTCCTTACATTAAAGCTTATCTCACAATCTTATCTCTCAATTTTATCAGTAAATATATGTTATTGTATGAAATTGGATATGAATTAGATTGAAATTGCTCAGGCTAAGCCCAACCCATAGGTTAGGCCATAGCCCACCAGCCAAGCCCAGTCAGTAAAACAGGCCCAACCCATGGGTCAAGCCCTGGCGCATAGGCTAACTCGGCTCAACCACTATAAGTGATCACATGCGATGCACATGACCAGTCCATGAGCCAAGGTTGGGCCAGCTTAGTGTGATGCATGCCTAGTTATATATAATGCACATAACTAGTATATGGGCTGGCCCAACCTAGTCCAATATTATTATTGAATTTTAACCCAAATATTGATTGAATTAAACTAGGCTTGTTTAGTCTAGATCGATTCAGGGTGATTTCAAATTGATTGACTTATTCAAGTTAGTTTAACCTAAATTGAACATAATCTAGTCTAAATTATACTAGTTTAGTGTGGTTCCAGACTAGTTAAATGAGGATTAGAGATCGGTTTAGTTAGGTTATTAGAAATCGAGTTCAATTGGATTGATTGAACTATAGTTCAAGTCAATTGAGGGTTAATTTATATTATTTGATATTGATGATATTTAAAAGAGATGGTTTCAATATGTTATTTGATATAGACATGACTAGTGTAAGATTATATTATTTCCTTACCAATGGAAGGTTGGGCGATTATGTTAATTCTCTTTGAGGATTACCTGGTCATTAGATGTGACGGTTGAGTGGTTCTTCCATCTGATGTTGGGTGGAATGTTAGTGTTCTTCATCTGATGTTGGGTGGAATGTGTCCCTACTTTGGCGGGGAGGCACACCATTTCATCCGTTGTTAGCAGTACGATTATGAGTTTGCCCTCCATCTGTTGTTGGAGGAACACAAATTCATCCTGTAAGATAAAGCCTCTCCATTCGCTGTTAGGGGAGTGCTCATCTCGAGTATTTGATATACGCCAATGGGATGATTGATTTTTTGATCATGTATCCATTTAAGTTGACTTTGGATGTTCCTACTCAATGTCACTGAATTTTCTTTATTTTTAATTTTCAAAGCAGTCTTCCCTCTAGTACTAAATCAAATTCCAGTAGAAAGCGGACCTTTCTCTACTACTAGGTAAAACCATTTGGATGATTCTTGAAGTTAATATTACTATGTACTTTTTTACTTATAATTTGATGAATAAATAAATTATAATAAATATTTATAAATGATGAATAAAATAATATTTATCAACTTGGCTTGAATTGAATGTGCGGAAAATTTTGAAAAAAAAAAATCAGCACGTGACACATGAGATCACAGCTGTGTGGTTTCTGTGTTCTGCTTCTGCATGGTTGTAATGGCTGCTGTGCAGGTTTATGCGTTCTTTTCCTTTACCTCGAGTGACATCAAGAACTCAACGCTATGCGTTGATGCGGGACTCTAATTGGCACTGGTGCTCATGGTCACTTGACTTCCAAGTCTTACTTGGGGACAATACCCTTCTGGCTCAGAAGTCTCATGACAGAGCGAGACACTGCTTCAAGAAATGATCACCTTCTATTGCAGTGCAAGAATGGGATCAAGCTAGAGAAAGGGCCCTTCAAGACGCAAAGACAAAGCTAAAGTAACCTATCACTTTACGAAAACGGATCTTCTTGACCATTACACTCATTTTAAACCTTAGATCCTTGTTATCGAATCAAAAATAATCTTAGAACAACATGTCCAATACACACTCCAACGCAAACTAATGCTTTTTTGGCTTGCAATCCCAGGTAGAGTTGGGTCGGTTGGTCGGTCCCTCTATGGAGTTCTTTCCAACCTAGAGATTGGGACCAGCAATTTCTGAGATTCATATATGTATATATAAAGGTTGTGGCTCCAAACTTTGGAGGCAGAGTGGGTACCCGTTTCCTATCGTTTCTACACCAAGCTCCTTGGTGCTTACAGGATCTTTGAGCTCTCATGGCCTATTGCGCTATTCACCAGTCTCTTTCTGAGGTACGTTGGGTTGTGTTCTTGTTTAGTGATAGAAATGCTCATCATTTGATCAGCTCATACTACTGCTGTTTGATTACTTGTGCAGGTGTCGGGTGTAAGATTGCATGATGGAGACGAGAACATCATACTTAACCCTAACTTCGACGATGGGCTCGATAACTGGTCCGGCAGGGGAGGATGCAAAATCCTACTTCATGAATCGATGGACGACGGGAAGATACTTCCACTCGACGGCGGGAAGTACTTCGCTTCCGCAACGGAACGCACTCAGAGCTGGAATGGGATTCAGCAGGAGATCACCGGCAGGGTGCAGAGGAAGCTCGCTTATGAGGTCACTGCCACTGTTAGGATCTTCGGCAAAGCTACGACGACCGCCGAAGTCAGGGCAACTCTCTATGTTCAAACACCGAATGGTCGTGACCAATACATCGGTATCGGCAAGTGAGTTCGTCTTCCATCTTTGTCGAGAGTACAATTCATGACAAGCGAGCTTTTACTGATCGAAGATCATGTATGGTTTCAGGTTGCAGGCTTCGGATAAGGATTGGGTGCAATTGCAAGGCAAGTTTCTCATAAATGGTGTGGCTTCCAAGGCTGTCATATTCATTGAAGGGCCGCCCGTGGACACCGATATCCTTCTGAACAGCTTGGTAGTCAAACATGCAGAGAAGAGCTCTCCATCGACTCCTCCAGATTTCGAGGTCGGTATAAGTACTGATTTGGTCTGCAGTTCTTTGAAGCTTTGAGCTGCTAACTCTTTGTTGGTGCAGAACGTTCTTTACGGAGTCAACGTAATCCAGAACAGCAATCTTGACGATGATTCTGATGGTTTAAGTGGGTGGTTTCCTCTCGGCCCCTGTAAGCTGAGCGTCGCCAACAACGGCGCGCCTCGCGTGCTGCCGTCCATGGCGAGAGACTCACTCGGGACGCACGAACCTTTAAATGGCCGCTACATTCTCGTCACCGACCGCACGCAGACATGGATGGGTCCTGCTCAGACGATCACCGACAAGCTTCGGTTGCATGTGACGTATCAGGTATCTGCTTGGGTTCGCCTCGGCCCTCAGAGGAATGGCCCTCAAAACGTCAACGTCGCTCTCGGCGTAGATAGCCAGTGGGTAAACGGAGGTCAGGTTGAGGTTAATGATCAGAGATGGTACGAGATTGGAGGATCATTCAGGATCGAGACGCAGCCATCTCGAGTCATGGTTTACGTTCAAGGCCCTTCTTCTGGAGTTGATCTCATGGTCGCAGGGCTTCAGATTTTTCCTGTCGACAGGAAAGCAAGATTCAAGCATCTCAAGAAACTTACTGACAAGGTAATGCATACTACTCGTTCTTATTCCACTCGTTTGGCGTCAGCTGTACTGATACTGTTATGAGTTTCTGATAAGAACTGCATGCATGGCATCACAGGTACGAAAACGAGACGTGGTTCTCAAGATTTCAGGCTCGGATGGTGATAGTGCTCCGCTTGGGTCGTTCGTGAAAGTTCGGCAGATGAAGAACAGCTTCCCCTTCGGCTCATGCGTTATGCGCACAAACATAGACAACGAAGACTTCGTGGACTTCTTCGTCAAGAACTTCAACTGGGCAGTGTTCGGGAACGAGCTGAAGTGGTACTGGACGGAGCCGCAGCAAGGGAACTTGAACTATGCCGACGCCGACGAGCTCTTGGATCTGTGTAAGAAGAACGGTATGGAGGCCAGAGGACACTGCATCTTCTGGGAAGTGGAAAACGCTGTGCAGAGCTGGGTTCGATCCCTGAACACGAACGACCTGACGACGGCGGTGCAGAATCGTCTCAATGGTCTTCTCACAAGGTATAAAGATCAGTTCAGCCACTACGACGTCAACAACGAGATGCTCCATGGTTCCTTCTATCAAGATAGGCTGGGAAAGGACATAAGAGCCTACATGTTCAAGACTGCCAACCAGTTGGATCCCGCTGCTGCACTGTTCGTGAATGACTACAATGTGGAGAGCGCCGCTGATATCCGAGCAACTCCCGACACGTACATCGAGCAAATACTTGGCCTGCAAGACCAAGGTGCACCGGTTGGAGGAATTGGACTCCAAGGACATGTGAGTACCCCAGTAGGGCCTGTGATATCCTCGGCACTCGATAAGCTGGGCATTCTTGGCCTTCCCATCTGGTTCACCGAGGTAGATGTGTCGGCGGCCAACGAGTACGTTCGAGCTGACGACTTGGAGGTGATGCTCCGGGAAGCGTACGCCCACCCGGCGGTGGAGGGCATCATGCTCTGGGGTTTCTGGGAGCTGTTCATGAGCCGAGACAACGCGCACTTGGTGAACGCTGAAGGTGACCTTAATGAAGCAGGACGGAGGTACCTGAAACTTATGCAGGAGTGGCTGTCGCATGCTCATGGGAAACTTGATGAACAAGACGAGTTCAAGTTCAGAGGCTTTCATGGCACTTACAGCATTGAGATCATTACTCTCACGAAGAAGATCTCTCAGACCTTCACTGTTGAAAAGGGTGATTCTCCGCTAGTTGTCAACATAAGTTTATAGAAAGAGACACCATGGTGTTCTTTGAGAAGAAAGAAAAGATAGAGAGAGAGAGAGAGAACCCAGAGTCATTGGTATGTTACACAAATAAGAGACTGCACCTTAATCATCACTCTGTGATTCTATGCATGAGATTGAACACTGTAATGGATATGTAATGTGGCATTCAATTAATTGTGATATTCCCCCAAAAAAATTAAATCTAAAGCTGTCAACAGTTTGATCTCTTGATGCAATATGCAAGCCTTTTATCTCCTAGTGGGCTTTGGATGTCCTCCATAGAACCTTGTTAACACTGTGAGTTGTGACAGTTCTTCATAGACTATATGTATTATAAGAGGATTGATTGGGTTCTGTACCCATATGTCTGTCTGATCTAGGAAGACTCTGTGACTTGGTGTGGCTGAGAACAGTACCTGTTCTCCATGAAAGCTTTGGTAAGCATGCATTTTCCTATTTGGAAGTGTAGAATTGATTCGTCAACAAGCAGAGAACCATACTATGGTAAAAGGGTGACTGCCCCTTCTGCATCCAAACAAAATGCAATTAGGCCTCTTCTCCACTCCACCTTGCTTGTCCCCCTGTCGGCACACAGTAATCGGAGGTACCAATCACATATAATCACAATTAAGACAACTTGGAAGTACCAAAACAGGATCCTTAATTCACTGCTGTGAAGTATTCTAATATTTGTTGTTGTTACCAGTTAGTGTTATACAGAATTATTTTTTCATGCAATTTGAATTGGATCTCTTTAATCTTTTAATACATTCATCCCTACCAAACAGGATTGCACAACAAAAAAAGAAAAAAAAATAAAAAAAAGAGACAGAGAGATAATATGTTGGAAATCATTGTCAGTTCAGTACCATCTGGTGGAAGGCCAGAATCAGGCACAGAAGAATCATGATTGAGATCAGTCGGCAGACAGAGATAGCTAATCTGTCTTAGTATTACTTTATGAATGATTGATCTTGTCCTTCCTCATGCAGGAAAAAAAGGAAACCTTCTGAGCCCATTGCAAACTCTTGTTATTTTCTTGGCTAATGATTTTATTTTATTTTTGCTTCTTGACAAGTTGTCCAACTCTGAGTGTGCCCTCTTCAACCTATGTAAGATCACATGTTGACCATTCTTTTGTTCCTCATCTCAAGATTCTGACCCTACTCTAATCTTTTTTTGCATTTCCTATGCTCATTCATCTTTTCTCTGCTGATTTTTTGAGCTGTTTTGGGCTTTTAATGTTGGCATTCCTGCAAACACAGGTACTGAAGCTGCAAAGAAGTGCTTTCTCTATCCCTGAGACAGATTAGATATGAACTCGAACATGATATCTATTAATTTATGTAACAATGTACTAACTAATTTGTGTTGACAAACAGGATTAGAAATGCTTTCTCTATCTCTACTTCCTTTTACTGGTTGTCAACAGGCAAATCATTGTCATGTGATGTTCATATAAATCATAGACCTATTAATTATGTAATAATACATTAATCGATTTCTGTTCCCTGTTTTTATAGGGTTAGGAATGCTTTCTCAATCTCTTCTTCCTTTTACTGGTTGTCAATAGGCAAATCATTAGAAATGGTATGCAAGCGGGTCTTCCAAACATACAGGACTCGTACACCATGGAAGCAGAGCAAGGCAGGAATCCAGCGGTCCAAACATCATGGTAAGGAGGGAGACAAAGCAGTGATTGCCTCAGATCGCAAGTCAAAGCGAAGACTCATCATGTAGTAGGGACGCTTGTGGAGTAGACATCAAGTTGGGCTTTCAGCGGCACCACATGGCTGTGTGACCCACCGTCGGTCTCCTCCCGAGTATGCTTCTTGTGCTCAGGCTATTCCATACTCATCGTTGTCATTCTTTCCTTACCTCACACGCTTTCCTCTCTATCTCTCTCTTCCTTTTAATCATGGAAGACATCTCCACTCCCACCTCCCATTACGAGACACACTTATGGTGTATATATTCTCCCTTGCTCTTGTCATGATGAAGTCCTACTGAGCTGTATGTCGACGTATATCTGCTAGAACTATTCTCTTGGATAAAGATAAGAAAAGAAAAGGGTTAGAGATATATACCAAAACCTGCAAGCGAGTACAGCAGTTGTGCTTAACCTTAGTTTTTCTCGGTGTGATGTGATCATCACGTTAATGGATGAGAATTGGTCGAAGGAAGGATTAGAGTAATAGTTCACTTTTGGCGAGGGTTAAATGATTGGAGAAAAGTGAGGAGCTTACTTGCAAGCAGGCCAATCATGAGGATCCATGAAAAGAGACAGATTGGAAAGAAACGAAGGAAAGAACAGAAAGGGTATTCATCTACCTTGGGATGGTTAGAACAGACAAGCATGTTAATTTAGAGCCGCCCAACCACTCATTGGATTCATGTCGTTGGTGTTCTCAAGGTAGTAGATTCAGCAGACATTAGTAAAGGTTGCAGTCATGCATTCATGAGGGGGTAATCCACTCGCCATTCCTCCATCCACTTGGCCTCCATAATCCTCAACATGTTATGGTCTGCATGAAAACGACACACGGCAGATGAGGGACGCATCGTCGACGACACTGGAAAGATCGTCTATAGCTATGCCTTCTTCTATATTTTTCTTCTCGCTTTCCTGTTGTCTTCTCACTTTCTTTAGTAGTCATTTCAGTTCCCATGAAATGACAATTGCAACTTATTTTCCATCATCAAAAAATGTGAAGAAGGGAATGGGATCGATCTTACCATTTCAACAAAAAGAAGTCTAAGTTATACGATGGAATGATTTCCATCATTCTGCTCTAAAAAGGAGTACAATTAAAGCTAGTTTTCTTCAGGCAATATTCATTATTGAGATCTCTGTACATCAATTGACTAACATACAAAAATTAACAAGTATTGATTTGTGTTTGTGTTCTTCATAGGTAATATGGAATCAAACCGAGGGAAATATGAGACACATTATATATGACGGAACTCACGGCAAGTATCAGACATACATCTCGCCCGAACCCTAAGTAAAGGAAGAAGGCTATTATGCCTTCCGATCAGTATGCTGCCGAGTGGGCGAAGGGGTTGAAGAAGCGAGTCTTCGGGGCCACCGCAGGAGATCCGCCTTCGTCTCTGTTCTTGCACGATGGGCACGTCTGGAAGGTAGCGGCGGCGGCGCCCCGGGGGGGCTGCATGTATCGGGGCGCTTGAAAGTCGAGCGACTTGAGCTCCTGTATCTCCTGCAGCAGCCTCCTGTTCTCTTCTCTCAGCGTCTCGTAGCACTTTCGCAGGAACTCGCACTCGACTTCGGTTTTCTTGAGCTTTGTCCTGCAACAAGAGGCAGTCGAGTTGAGTAACAGAAGCGAGAGGTATATGTATAGGGTTTGCATGACAGACCAACCTGGCTCTCCTGTTCTGGAACCATACTTCGACCTGCCGAGGACGAAGGTTCAATTGCCTGGCCAAAGCTTGTTTTTGCTTCTGATCGTAGAACAGAGGATAAAAACGAACTAGATTAGTAATCTATGCGTAGTTTAATGGTGAAGATTTCATGAGAGAAGGCAGACCGGATTGAGAGTAGCATGCTCCTTGAACTTGTCTTCCAAAAGGGCAGACTGCTCCTTGGTGAGCCTGAGCTTCTTCCTAGCTGCACCGTCTTCCTCCTCATCGCTGATCCTGCCATCGTTCTCCCTCTTAACCTTAGAGGGACGACCACCGGAAATCGATGATATCACACTATGAGAAGAAGACATCCGGCCGACGACTCCACTCACCGAACAGGCCATGCTCGGGAGGCCAAGGGTCAGAGAGGGCTCAACAGTGGTAGCAGCCTGTGGCCGGGGACGATCGCCGGTCGAGAGATGACTACTTCCGCCATCATAATTGAGTCGAAGAGAAAGCGCAGTCTCCTGCACGTCGTCTCTACCGTCATTCACTTCCATGGCCAAGAAGGGTTGTCCTTCTATGAGAGGAGACAAAGGGAGCGGTGTCTATGCTTGTCAGCCAAGTAATGAAGCAAAGGAAAGCATGGGAGGGCGTCATGGGATGTGACACACACGCTGACATCGGTTGGCAAATAGGATTCCGGAAGCTGAAGCGAGAAGAAAGGGTGCATACGGTAACTACGTGGATTCACATGCGAAGGCCCAAATGCGTATTCCATGCGTTCACCGCCGCTATTAATTCTCTCTTTCTCTTGCTGTCGCCTTTCTGCTTTCATCCCTTTCCACTCCAAACATTGGCACCAATCAACTAACTATGCTTCATGCCTGCCATATAGTAACTCTTACCAGCTACTTATGTGGGTTGGAGCTTATTGGACACGACATGCCCTCCATTAACACGTCTTGGTTGTCCACCTCTCTTGCATTGTATGCATAATCTACAATATTAGCCAGCTAATTCATCTGCTATATAGAGCTGATGCAACCTTGGGATAAGTTCTTTGTATAATTAGTCAAATATTGTGATTTCTTCGCTGCTTAAATTACATTATAAACAAACGTATAGATCATGAAAAATCTCAAACAGCTTATTTTGATGGGAAATAGTAATGTTGATGCCACCAATTATTGCTTTTGATCTATTGTTATTGTGAGTAATTAATTTACTACTAGAAAATTGTTTTGACTAATTATATATTACCTTATGTAATTAGTTATCTTTAGCATCTCGATCTTTATACTTTCAAAAATTATAATAAGATCCTTATACTTATGAAAGTGAAACATTTAACCTCATTACTCTAACAAAATTATTTTTTTATTTTTAATCCTATAAAATTATATTTTTAACCATGTATAAGAATCTCAATGTTTTACTTAAATATAGGGATCCTAATAGAATTTTTGAAAGTATAGGAACCGAGATACTAAAGTAATATATAATTAATATATTAATTTTTACAAAAAGTAATGTAACTAATTTGATTTGAAAAGTAATATATAATTAGTCTGAAATCATTTCTGCCTCATTTTAACTTATCTAATCAATGTTGGTTGAGTGGTGCTTGTTAGGTAATTCAACCATCACAGGTTGATTGATTCTTCTTTTCAATGGAATAATTGCACCAATTAATTGTTTCCAAGAAGGTAAGGAGTGAGTCAAAAGGACAGGGAGAATTGGCACTGCAACAATACATCACAGGATGTGGAATTGGTTGGACAATCTTGTTTTCTATCCCTTGCTTTCATGCAAATAGTTGGTTTGCTCATGTATTGATAGTTTTAACATCCTTGTCATCAATCATATATAATTCCAGTGCTAAAAGCCTAAGTGTGAAAGAATTTTGAAGGATGGGATTAGGATAGGACTTACGAATGAATGCATCACTCAATGTTGTTGATCGAGTACTCAATCAAGAAGATGAAGCCAAATGGCACATCTTTTGCTTGGCTTCCTCTAAGAACAATGCCTATATGTTCTCTTTGCTTGTTTGATCTTGGAACTTTTTAGGCAAGTAGATAACATTCCAACAGTCTTGAAGAACACTAAGAATAATTTGTGATTAGTATGACAAGACTGCCATAATCTTTGTTAGGTAATTCAACCATCACAGGTTGATTGATTCTTCTTTTCAATGGAATAATTGCACCAATTAATTGTTTCCAAGAAGGTAAGGAGTGAGTCAAAAGGACAGGGAGAATTGGCACTGCAACAATACATCACAGGATGTGGAATTGGTTGGACAATCTTGTTTTCTATCCCTTGCTTTCATGCAAATAGTTGGTTTGCTCATGTATTGATAGTTTTAACATCCTTGTCATCAATCATATATAATTCCAGTGCTAAAAGCCTAAGTGTGAAAGAATTTTGAAGGATGGGATTAGGATAGGACTTACGAATGAATGCATCACTCAATGTTGTTGATCGAGTACTCAATCAAGAAGATGAAGCCAAATGGCACATCTTTTGCTTGGCTTCCTCTAAGAACAATGCCTATATGTTCTCTTTGCTTGTTTGATCTTGGAACTTTTTAGGCAAGTAGATAACATTCCAACAGTCTTGAAGAACACTAAGAATAATTTGTGATTAGTATGACAAGACTGCCATAATCTTTGTTTAGGTATATGGAGTTGCAGATTGACTTTGGCACACTCCCACTAAGCAGTGTCCAGACAACATGAATAGAGAATAACTTCTCAATCAACATGGAAAAGCCAGAAAAGTGTGCTAAAAAAGGATCAAATGAGTCAAACAACTCCATGTTAGAGGCTAGTGGAGGTTCCATTACCATTGCCACTTTCCTCGACAAATAGGGGAAGCTAAAACCTCAAGTTAAAATAGTATGCATATTTGATTCTCGAGTATGGTAGAAACTATAAAGCTGATCTCGCAAGAAAAAAAATAACATAATTGGAGGAGATCATTTGCAATGAGATCTCTTTAAACTTAAATTTAGACGGATAAATACGAGACTCTCGATCTTGTCGAAAACATTATTTTCGTTATACTTCCAAACCTGTCCAAGGAAATCTCCATCAGTCATATTAATAGAGAATAAAATAATACGATATAGTAAGATGTTAAAGTAGCATATGTGCACTTCATTGCATTCTTTAAGGCACCGACTCTCTTAAAGCATGAGAATGAAGACCCCACTTCTTTAGGTAGTGACATTACATAATGTGAGGCTTGCTTGAATCATTGTGAAGCTCCATCACTGCATGTGTTCATAGGTAACTTTCTCCAACATCTCCTAATGAGTCCTTTGATGCAGATAGCTAAGCATTAGATTGCTCATGTTATTATTATTGTTGTTGTAGAATCTCAAATACAATCAGGTTTTTAGAGGAGTTGAATTAGAAGTGAAGATTAATTATCGACAGGGATTGGAGTTACAGAATATTTATGAAAGACTTGATCGATGGATGAACCTATAATTATGATGAGATTATGTGGTGTCGATTAGGGATCTAATTATCGCATACAAGTGAGTTTAGAATATTTGTAGCTTGTAACCATGGATTAATCTCTCCCAAGCGACTTAATCAACAGTGTATGCCATCGAGTGATCCATGTGTAATACATATCCTCTTCAAAAAAAAAGAAGAACAAAACATTTCTAAGGCAATGAGTAGAGAACAGCTAAAGTCAACACCTCTTTAATGAGGGAAAACTAAAGGTCAAAACCATATTAGTGTAGAAAAATTAATGTCAAAACCTTGCCTTCCAACATTGGTTCTTTGTTATGCAATTAAATGATTTTAATATTTTCTAAATAAAAATCGAAGGTCACTTCTCATGTCTTGATTTTGATGTGATACGATTAATGATTTAAATACTTCCTCACAAGAGCCATATCAACAATCAATCGGTAATGATCATATAAAATACATGAAGAATAGAGATGTATTACGAACTAAAATAACATAAAATAATGATGCATTATTGCTTTCAAAACAAGATCGACTTTATTAATGCAAAATATGTTCATTTTCAACGCTAAATATTCTTGTTTTCATTCATCACGGGGAAATCAGCGAGCGGCAAGCCAATTTTGCATTGATTGCTATGCTTATTAGACATTGTATTAGAAATACGTTATAATCATGATTAATTATTGGTCATCGGTTCTAATCATGACTTAAGATTTTGTTCAAAGCGACGGTCAACGAAACCATTACATGGAAATGTCTTCTCCCCGGTGCCTTTAGATTAGAGATTATTTGATCAAGAAGAACTTGGCCAATTGAGGATATTGATGTGGCCAAATGGGCTCATCTCAACCTGATTGGGCTCCAAATATTCCCTGTAATCCTTCAAATATCAATTTAAGTACAGATTTTAATATTTTCTAAATAAAAATCGAAGGTCACTTCTCATGTCTTGATTTTGATGTGATACGATTAATGATTTAAATACTTCCTCACAAGAGCCATATCAACAATCAATCGGTAATGATCATATAAAATACATGAAGAATAGATTCATCACGGGGAAATCAGCGGCGGCAAGCCAATTTTGCATTGATTGCTATGCTTATTAGACATTGTATTAGAAATACGGTTATAATCATGATTAATTATTGGTCATCGGTTCTAATCATGACTTAAGATTTGTTCAAAGCGACGGTCAACGAAACCATTACATGGAAATGTCTTCTCCCCGTGCCTTTAGATTAGAGATTATTTGATCAAGAAGAACTTGGCCAATTGAGGATATTGATGTGGCCAAATGGGCTCATCTCAACCTGATTGGGCTCCAAATATTCCCTGTAATCCTTCAAATATCAATTTAAGTACAGATTTTAATATCCTTTTATACATAATTAACAAGTTAGAATGTATACAAATATTAATATAGCACATATGTTCCTTCAAATATAAAATTCCTCTTTATGTACTCACTATATATATATATATATATATATATATATATATATATATATATATATATATATATTATTGACTTTAAAAAAGGAAATACTTAAAAGACTAAAAATCATTTTAAAAACTAAGAAATATAAATAAAATAAAATAAAATAAAAGAGGGGTTTCTCTCTTTTAAAAAGTGAACTTCTCATGTCATGTCTCACTGAAGAATAGAAGATTCTACATAGTATGATTGATTGAAGGTTTCTCTCTCTCTCTCTCTCTCTCTCTTCTGAAAGGACTGATGGTGTTGCAAGGTTTGACTTCCGCCACGACCTTGATTGGTCGCATGCAACCATCAATGTGTGTGTTCTCTCTATACCTTGTGATACAGGACTGGTGGGTGTTCTCTCGCTCTTCTCTCTTCTGATAGGACCGGTGGCGTTGCAAGGGTGACTTCGGCCACGACCTTGATTGGCTGCAGGCAACCAACAATGTGTGTTCACCCGGAAAACTCATGTCACAGTAAGGTTTGTCCACATCTTGCACCTGTAACCAGGAGCAGCAGACACGGCATTATCTGAAGCCACACGAATGAGAAGGCCAATAGTCGGCACCTAATCTTGCATAGTTTTGGATGAACAAACCCCCAAATTTTTTCTACAGTTTTTTCTTCCTCTTTTTCATCGTTCTCGTCGCACATTAAAATCCCCTGTCATCCATCATCATCAAGATGAGAAGAAACATAACCGGACATTATGTGTCTAGGTTTTCAAATCCGATAATGAGCAATTGGTGTTTCAAAACCTTTAATTATATAGAACACTACTCCTAAGTCAATCTCTCTATTCATGAAAGAAAACTGTGTCTCCAATCATTGCTCAGACGTAAGTATTTATCATTGCAAAGATCAGAAATTATATACATAGGACCGTCTCATCTCATAAAAGAGCTTCTGGAATAACTTATTCTTCGTGTGTTTCTGACTTGTCTCCCACCGGTGTTGTTGATAGGGAACAAACAGTGGGAGAAGACAACGCCTTGGATTGCGTGTGAGGATGACTACTGCTGCAGGTTGGTGTCGAGTAGGTTAAACAAGACGCCCATGTCAACCTCATCAAGCGCGGGATACAGTGTTTGCTAGCTGATGCACTGCACTGCACTCGCTAAAGACGACGATGATGACATTCATGTCTCGTGTCATAGTTCATAATATTAGTATCAACAAGAAGAACAACATTCATACGATTACTAATAATTATTACCCCAACACTGACTCTAACCTCTGAATGCTTTTTGTCTATACGATCCTACGTTCAAAAGAAGAACAACTCCCTTCCGATCCTCCTCTTCCATCGTTTTTGGACTCACAGTGTTGAATTCCTATACTTCGCCGCCTGAGAAAGGGTTTCATGAAGTCGGACGTCAAGAGCAGCTAGCTTATCGCCAAGAAGATTAGACGGGACTCGTCTCCCTTTATCTCCAAAAACAAATATATAAGTGTAAATACTTGTATACATAATATATATATATATATATATACGTATACATATACATCCATGCATAAGAGTCACAGAATCGGCCTGATATTGATATGACAATTGTAATAAGAGTCACAGAAGAGGTTATATCGATCTCTTCAAACCTCAATCATCTTTCATCTACTAATTAACCATGCAGCTTTCGGTACATCATGGTGTGTGTGCATTCACTAAATTCCTAGAGCATGTGATTTCCATTGCTGACGAATAGAGTCCTTAGCAGCCCATATGGTAAATGCTTAGTTCCCAAGTGTTCACTACACCGTGTCTTAATTTTCTACGGGCTCGTGCAGTATACAACATAAACTGTGCGCTACATGCAGTGCTGCAGACAGCAGAAGAGGATGATGGCTGCACCAGAAAAAGGAATCAACATTCTAACCCAAGAAGGACGAGCAGGATTTCTTCTTGTCAGGAAAATATATCACCATCAAAATCCAAGAAATAACAAACGTTTTAATTTTCAAATATAATATAACAACATATAGATTTAAATTCGTTATGTAGAGAAAATAATTTTCTCTACGTATTTGTCTTATTAATTATTTTTAAATTCATAATGAATTTTTCTTTATTTTTTTTGGATCATAATTTTTATTTCTTTATTTATTTAAACCGATTGGTCCCACCACTTTGGCGCATGAGCGGGGCCCTACACAACACTTATTTAATTCACTGCGTATGGACAAGCCATCATCTCGGGCCTGAGGAGGAGGGAGGTGGAGAAAGCCACAGCGGCCACCATGGGACGAGCTCCATGCTGTGACAAGGCCAACGTGAAGAAAGGACCATGGTCTCCCGACGAGGACGCCTTGCTCAGGTCCTACGTCGAGCAGCACGGCACCGGCGGCAACTGGATCACCCTCCCCCAAAAGATCGGTACGGTCTTGCCTCGATACCTTTTGCGGTTGCACATCGAACTCCTCGCTCCTACTCTTTGACTTTTGTTCTGTGCCGCGAAAGGTAGGCCTCAAACGCTGCGGCAAGAGCTGCCGCCTCCGGTGGCTGAACTACCTCCGACCCGACATAAAGCACGGAGGGTTCTCCGAAGAAGAGGATAACCTCATCTGCAGCCTCTACATCAGCATCGGTAGCAGGTCATGACCACGAGTCTTCTGATCTTTAGATCATCATATATAATTAGTGTCCCGATTAGAGTTTTCGTGTGGAAGCGCAGGTGGTCCATCATTGCTGCACATTTGCCGGGACGGACCGACAACGATATCAAGAACTACTGGAACACGAAGCTGAAGAAGAAGCTTTTCGGCAAGCAGCGCACCGACCGTCGGCAGTGCCGAAGCATCGGTACCGCGAAGCAAGAATCCGACAGATTCGACGACGGAGGCCTTGGCATCGTCATCGATGGTGCGGGCCAGAATGATTTCTGGACTTCGACAAGCATCAGAGAGCTGCACGGCGAGGTTGGAGAGAGGTCTTCTAGCGATGGAGTGAGCTACCAGAGTCCTCTTGTTGCTCCTTCATCGCCGCTCCCTCAGCCTCTCCGTGAGGACTCTGCTTCCTTGGCGTCCTCCTCGCTGCCGGGCGTTTCAACTGATCTCGACGAACTGTTCCAGTTCGATTTGGTCAAGCTTGAAGGATTGGATTTCTTCAATGGATTTGAAGGCGTGAAGAACTCGAATGAGGTAAGCCCTTTGGTGTGCCCGAGTGTGGTCCAGGCTCACAATGAATTGCTACAGTGGTAGCCATCGGAAGAACCAGTGCAACTAGGCGTGTCGTGATGGTTTCAGTACCTTCCTTGTACGACTTCTGTAGATCTGAAGCATCTGTGGAGGTGTTGAACATTCTTGTAGGAACCCTAAATGAACTTACTCTGAGAGAGAGAGAGAGAGAGAGCGTTGCTTTCTTTGTGATTTCCCAAACTTATTGGTTTGTCATTTATCCCCTCTTTGGATTCTGTTTTTTTGGATTGTGAGAAATGAATGCATGATTTGTTTACACTTTCTGCAACTCTCACACCAATAATTCTCTAATCATTTTTGTTCAGAGTATCAATTGCATTCCTCTCCTTCTCGATGCATGTTGTTGTCAGAACAAAACATGTTTCTTGTTTTAACCATGTATGGATGGAAGTTATATCATGTGATGATGGGATTAGGATCAAATCCTATTAGATGAGGTGGGCAATTCACAGAAACATGGTGACAAGGCCTCGTCCTAAAGTTCTTTATTGCTCTGCTTCCAAGTCACCAAATTAGGTTAGGATCTTTGGAATTTGGCATAACCAGTACATCACCACACTGACTTCCTTCTATTCATCAACATTGTACCAGCAATGTGGCCAATCATGCCAAAGAAGTTCCGAAACTGCAGGCTAAAATTTCGGCAACCAAACAACTAATGCATAGAATTTTCAGCTGTAGGCTTATCTATTTGAGAAAACAAAACCAATCCCTTTGTCCAAATAATTTTCTTTTGCCATCACATAAACAGTCTGTGAGCTAAGAGGAGCTGCCAATGTGTATCAGTTGTACTTCAGCTTGAATTTATTAGCTATTTCCTGCTAAAAAAAGTGTTTCTTCCTCAGTACAAACTGTTAACTCTGATGGCTAGCATTTTATGTCAACATACTGCACAGGTTAGTCATATAAAACTTATAGATGTTTTATAATGGTGAAATTACTAGGTTCTATAAAATAATTGAAGTCAGAATACTATTCTTTATTAATGAAACTGATGTGAAGAAAAGGAAAGGACATGAATAGGCTGTCAGTTGAAAATAAGGTTAATACATTGCTAAGAAATTTGGTGAGACTATTGATGCTTTAATCTGGAAGTTGTTTGGTTAATAGATACCTAATTGTTGAAATGCTTGGACACAGTTTAGACTGGCACACATGTTTCAGCATCTTCCCTCAAATGATCAGAACATCTTAAGAGTTGGATGACCTGTTATCCTCTGCTAGGTTCAGTCACATCTCAATTAAGAACCAACTACTCTGCATCTAAATCTTTCCAACCATGGGCACAGCTCAACAACCTGCACTTCTACATGGATTTGAGTCAAATCCTTTTGTCAATAATAATGAATGAATGCATATGTTCCACAGTTCTTTGAAAAGTTATGGCTCCATCAAATGCTGGCTAATGCATTATTGTCATGAAAAGATATAATGCACAAGGAAGACAGACTACTTACTGACTATGTGATTTTTTTTCTTTCTGGAGGAATATTATATGATTCACTGGCTATTAGTTGTGTTTATGCATAGGCTGCAAGTACATTTTGATTAGTAAAAACTGAGATGAATACTTTGGGAATTTATTTCAAGAGTAGTGAAATGGGATTTCAAGATGAAACCTGACAACATATGCCCATTGATATGCTTTGTCTTAGTTCACAAGGCAAGTCTGCTATCCCCTAAAGAGAACAATAATGGCAGAGGGAATTATTCCAACACAGTGGGCAAGTCATTTTCTGAATCTGGTTGGTCCAAAATCACATCTTGTTTTCGAAGACAGCTATGCTAGATTGATATGTTAAAGGGAAAGGGTTCAGGAGAACCCTGTTCTCAAAAGTTCAGAAAAGAAAACCTAATTGCAAAGGTCTTATTCATTAGAAAATATCATTGTGTCATCAGTGACACCACCCAAAGTGAGAAGGTGTTGACTTGCTTGATCATCATTTCCATACCACTCCATTTATCAAATGCCTAAGATCTATGCCTATGATTGAGAAACATAGTTGAGCTTATCCTTAAGCCACTTGCTACCATTTCAATTTAGTGAATCAAAAATCATTGGAGTTGCATATGACAGACAATAAACTGCATCTCATTATATTATACATCATGTGATCTCCATTTGTTGCATACCACAAGAATTCTGACAGAGAAATGGAAGTTTCATCACTTGCTTGAAAGTCACATGTGTTTCTTTTCACTGTTGTTTCATGACTTGCTTGAAAGCCCAGAGATGGAAGTTCTGCAAACATCAATCTCTCTCTATTTATGAAGTCTTATGGACAGCTTTTTGTTTTTAGTACTTCTTGGATATTCTTGAATTGCATTTATATTATGTAATTATTCACCATCAGTGGATGACCAAACAAGTGAGATCAATATTATTATCCTTACATAATAACTGTAATAAATTCTTTCAAACAAAGGTAACTACAGCATGAACAAAAAGAATAGATCTTTTTCTTTTTTTGTTGTTGTCACCTTATAAAAAATTTGATAGATTCCAAAAGATGTTTCTCTGTTTATATCAACTAAGTTGAAGATGATATATTTAGGATCATCATAGTCTTTCTATCTGTGTATGAAGTCCCTATGGCAGATTAAGTTTTGTTCAAATATTAATGCACCATCTAATTTCTATGTATTAATCCATTTATTAAGGGCACCAAAGAAACAACCGTCCGATCTGTTCGGAAGACATCATCTTTTAGATCCAACGTCTCTAAAGGGTCCGCACAACAGTTATACGCGGAACTCCGTTCCTCGTTTACTTTAGCGCCGCTCCAACGGCTAGTTTCGAAGGAAGGGAGATTTAAAGTGAAGACCCAATTGTAGTTCATCTCAACCCCAAAAGCCCGTCACGAATCGACGCATCTCGTCCTCGCTTCCAACGATCCCTTTGTCTCGCGTCTTCATCTTGTTCTTGCGAGATTGGAGATGGAGAAGCTCCGGTTGGATCTGATGAAGGAAGCAGAAGCCGTCTGCACTGAGGACGACGAACTGTACGAGGAGATCGAGGCCCCCAAGTTCGTCGATTTCACCGTCCCCGACCGATTCCGGCCGGACGACCGCTCCTGGTTCTGCGCCCGCGTCGGTGAGCGCTTTCTTGCTCTTTTGCAGTCTGCAAAGCTCCGATCTTTGGTTGATTTTGGATGCTGCTACGCTTCCATTCCCGAATCAGATTTCGTTGTAGAAGGAATTCGACTCGAGTGAGTGTGATGATTTATGTTTCAGGTTGTGATCAGACTCACGAGGATGTTGATCCTGATGCTCTATACAGAACCTTTCTGCTTCGGGTTTGTGATTCTTATTTGCGTTCCTTGTCTTCCCCTTTTAGTGTTTTGTGGTTCTTCTTTTAGACCATTTCGACGAATGAAGCAGGTCATGGCGGCAAGAAGCCCCAATGTGCGACATCGAAAAGCATTAGGTCGACCAGCTTCAAGGTATGGATACGTCCATCTCATCTCATTGTGTGTGTGTGTGTGTTTCTCATGCTTATTTGAACGGAAGTCTATGAGGTAATTCTCTTTCAGTTTAATCCCGAGATGTCCTCAATCTGCTCCCGCAAAGTCCTCCAAGAGTAGGATTGCGAGATTGAGCACTATGATTGCAGTCCCAGAAAGCATGGCAAAGTCAAAACTGAAGGACCATCCAATCTCGAGCTTGAGATCAACCCCAAGCCGAGCCAAGGCAAAAGTGCAGCATTGCTCGATGAAGGAGGCATTAACAGAGCCAAGAAGGCAAAGGTGTCTCACCAACCGAGAGGGATTTCGGAGCGTGAGGCATCAAAAGGAACCAGTTCCTGTGGTGAAGAATAAGGTCGTGGTGAGGTCTCTATTTGACGATACAACCAAGGAAAGGCCTCTGAGGACGACTACTCCATCCAAGTCCACTGCTGCCCCTGTATCAGAGGGTCGTCCCGAGACGAGAAAGCTTAAAGTAGGCAGTCGCATGAAGAACGTGCCCAGCAGGTATCTCTGCATACCGAAAACTCCAATGAGTTCTAAGAAAGCTGAAGATTCTGCAAAGAGTTTGAATAGAGCTAAAGAAACTAAAGTTAGTACAAAGTTGAAAATCGAGCCCTCTTCGAAGATATGTGATCCGTCAGAGCGTCAAGAAATCAGCCGTGACGGCTCAAGTGACATGGAAACTGATGGAAAATCGAGCAACCTCAGTGTCGCAGCTACTAATGTTGAAGAGCCTCTTCCATCTCTGGTTGCGGGATTAGAGTCTCTGCAATTAGCTAAAGCGGACTCCACAAGCTTGCATAGCTCAACAATGGAGAATTGCGAGAAAGTTACAGAGAATGAGGTTCCTCTGCCTCATGCTTCTAGCAAAAGATCAGCTAGCGAGGCAGGAAATGAAGAAAATTCTACTGAGTTGGATGATAATAAGGAAAATGATTCAGACACCAACAAAGGAAGGTATTGGCAAATCTATTTGATTTATTTACCTTTCGATGCTACTCTTTTTACTGGAAAGATTTTACTTATACTTTTACTGGCAAACGATGATAGAGTTCTGAATTCAAATGCCAAAAGCGATGCGAGCGAGGACTTGAAGTCTGCAGCTAGTGAGAATGTTCCCCCAAAGGCATGTTATGATTGAGCATAACTATCCGAATTAATTTTTCATCCATGATCACAAATAAGGGTTGTTCATTTATACAGGTACTTCGACCTCAAATCAACTCCTCTGATCGAGTAGGAAAGCATAAGAGAACGACAAACCCGAAGCCTTTTAGACTTAGAATTGATGTGAGTCGTCATGCATCCTGAGCTTTATTTACAGTCAGACATGTATACAATTTACTTGAGTGTGCCTATTTTCTGCAACAGGAAAGGGGAATTCTTAAGGAAGCAAATCAGGAGAGAAGGCTTCGGATTGAAGCTCAAGCTCAGAAGGAAGCTGAATCGACTCTCAGAATGAAGGTTGGTAGCATTTCTTGTTTTTGCATTTTGCCTTCCCATAGAAAAACCAGTACAATCAGAAGCTCAGCTGATAATTTAAATAGGCAGCACCTAAATGACGACCCACTTTATTGGAACAAAGTAGTGTTGAATCATATTTCATGGATCCTGCGACCTTCATGCTAAGTTGATATTTGCAATCCATCATATTTTTAAGGCCAAACAAAGTTCAAGAACATGAGGTTCACTTCTAATAAGTAGTGTGTTTCAACCAATGCAGGCATTAGTTGGCAAAGAGAAAATAGCCGAAAAACCTCAGAGCAGGCTTCTCAAGATGGCATCATCGAAGCAAACACTCGAGGATGGAAGGTTCTAACCATCTCTTCTAAATTGGGACTCTTACATGTCGACAATGTGAACTCTTACACCCTTCTTTCCTGCATGTAGTGTGACAGCACTGAGGAAAGCACCAGTTTCACAAACAGGAAGAGAAAACTACAAGACCACAAGTCCTGCAGTCAAAACGTTGAAGGCGAAAAGGCCAGCAGCAACAGTTGCAAGAGAGCCAAACTTCCACAGGATCCATCTACCAAAGGGTTGCTCCAAAAGGGTAGAGGTACAGCAGAGCTGATGCAGTTCCACCTTCATTCCTTTATTGAATGAATTCTTAATCTGTGCCTAAAGCTCCCGGCATCTTTCGTTCAATTGTTCCATTGAATTCTTTAGTGTGTAAAATGTGAAAGGTCCACCAGAATTTCCATTTCTTTTTTGTTTCAAGCATCCATCCAAATAGGACCCAAATCTACTTTGACATGAAGGATTTATGGCCTTCTCCTTCCAAGAACAGCATTTCTTAATGGAATAAAGGGATCAACAGCATCGGACTAATCTGCTTGTCTATAATGTAGATTTATTGCCCACTTAATTTCATATATTCTTGCTGTTATTGTTATTAGAATTTTAACGTTGGTTGTACAAATGGAATCTTACCGTTGGTTGGGAAAGGTGCGGATCTCAAATGCCTCTGTCCGACTTCGCACGCATCTAATAGCAAGGAGGTGGCCGTTATGTTGTTTCTTCCACAAAATAGACAGCAGCGGCGCGTTCATTACAATGTCCCAAAAGCTAACGGCTAGTTTTCCTACCATTTTAAGTACTATATTGAGGACTCCATTTTACCAAAATCATATATATATATATATATATATATATATATATATATATATATATATATATATATATATATATATATATATAGTCTCGATAAGATAAATTTATATGCTATTGATACTAAATCGTAGGCTTGTAAGGAATTGTCTATTTTAGACGGTAAACATACTTGTATAATTTTATCTTTTCGAAATTCGTAAACTTTAAAAATACCTCTGAGGATAAGAATAATCCGATGAACTTATAAGCTCTCAGTTCTCTTACTTTTCAACTAATATGAAACTAAATGTTCTTATCAGTACTTTTTTTATAGGAGAGTCAGATTTGATAAATTATATTTGGTCGATCATTGGTATGATAGGCTCGTGAGAAATTATCTACTTTAGGTGATGGTGTACCTACACAGTTTTACCCTCTCGAAACCCATGAATTTCAAAAGATATCTCTTTTGGACTTATGATTATCTTTACAAAATTAGACTTAAAATACATATTTATCATTTTAATTAATTGATTAGTAATATTGACATTAAAACTCTACTAGGAGTCAATTATTAAGATATTTAAATGCTTAAATTAACCATAGACGTTGCAAAGTTGGAGTCTGAGCCAAAGAAAGGAGTCCAAGAGAGAGCATCACACTTGCATCCCTTCTTATGTAAACTGCTTCAGCCATAAGCTTGTCCTCATCTCAATGGTATCTATCTATGTGTACTTTTCTACTTCCTGCTCTTCCTTCAGGGGCATCTCATTCCTCTTGGTGGGTCTCTCAACCTTGTCGGGGAGCAGATTCGAGTCACAAGATATGGGGAATGTACAATGACAATGTCATCATAAGATCTTTACGTCAGGTTGATGTCCTTCCCAAAGTGCTCTATGTGGAAGTGCAGATAGTTCCACTCGGATTTCAATTACAGTTCAATATTGTTTTCAGGTCAATAATAATTACTGAGTATGTTTTGTAATTAATTATTCTTAATATTTTTATCTATATATTTTTAAAAATTATATTAGGATTCATATACTTATGAAAATAAATTATTTAATCTTATTTCTCCTCACGTAGGAAAATATTACACATATTATCATGTGTAAAAATTGATGTTAAAACAAGATTAAAAAGATATTTTTATAGTATTATTCTCTTGGAAAAAAATCAAAAAAGAAAAAGGAGAGTTTTATTGGGAAACGAAGTGAGACAGTATTATTTAATTACTCCATATTTTATCTTTTTCTCTCATTCTGCTTATTCATTGACTATTACAGAACTGCTGATTTCTCAATTATTGTTTTTACAAAAGTTATATAAGAAAAAATTAATATTGATAAGAATAACAAAATGAAATTACCTTTTAAATCTTATTTTAGTGTTATATTTTCACGTGACAGCACATATGGTATTTACGTCAGTAGAGTCATCGATGACACGAGAAGAAACAAGATTAAATATTTTACTTTTATAACTATAAGAATTTGAATGTAATTTTTAAAAATATAAAAATCAGAATGCTAAATATATATAACTAAAAGAGATAATTTGTAATTAGTTTCTTTTTTTTAATTTAATGATCGGCTCTCTAAAACTAGCCACCATCATTGTTTTATTACCTCAGAAGCTTAGCTTTTCTGTGTCCCGAAAGAACTACCAGCACAAACTATGAGTTTCAAACATCACAGACCAGTGGAGAAACTAGAATCTTTGCTTTCTGTTTTGTAAATATGACTCATATGTTAAGTTTCCAGGTTCTGAGACTGGCTTTAATCACATTTTATTTGGTGCTGGGTAAATAAATTGTGGTGAATTTTCACTGTGGAGAGATTTTGGCACCAAATTTTAGCACTGGTGGAAGAGCCAAATGAAATGGTGCAGCCACCAGCAAAAGACTTTTCCCTGTCATAAATGAACCAGACATGCTAACAAAGCACCCAAGTAGTGAGCAGAAGATACCAATCTTGAAAGCATATAGCCATAGTCATGTTTAAACATTATGTAATAATTCAGTCCTCTATTCTTGAAACAATAATTCATTAAAAACCAATAAACAGTTTCCGCAAAATCCAACACCCATCACAATTTCCTTTTTTTCACATACCAAACAACAAATACATCACCAGAGACTTGCTTTCCTCAGTCCAGCAACTAGCTAACTCTGACTATACATGAAGCATGTGTCATGTTTTCTGTAAGAATTCCTGATACCAGTAGACATACCCATATAAAAAGCAAAAAAGCATCTTATTACTTTCTTCCATGAATCATTCAGCACTCTGTCTGGATGCACTCCATCTATCTATTGGGTTCTGGATGGGGGATCTGAATTGAAATGCATATGGAGAACATTGTGGAGCTCAGCATCCCACAGAATTGATGCCTTTCCATGGAGAAAGTGAATCAGAAGAGCTAATTGAAGAGGCACAATCGACGATGCCGAACAAGGTTCCAACTTACCTGAGCCATTGGGGGAATCTGAGAGATGCTAGTCCCTGAATTGTGTGCAAGTGGGTAGATCATTCCTGTCGGTGTGCTTCCCCCTCCAGATGGTCCATCTAAATGAGAGTGGTAGGTGCTTAATCTTGAACAGCACCCAGGAGCAGCTGGACTTCCACACTTTGAGTGAAGGACCAATTGATGCAAGCAATGAAACAAGCAGGTGATCATGTTCCCCGAGCAATAAACAACACCAAGTGCAGGTGAAAGAACAGAAACAAATTATATGTTCTGCTGAAGTTGGGGACAAAAAAGGTCACCAGAAAACAAAACCATTACCATCAGAGTACAGTAGTAGTCTTACATCTTTCAGCAGACTCTGCTCCACATTCAAATTAATTTCTGGATGAACTGCCGCAAGCTTCATTGACAGGAACTATGACAACAAGCGCGATAGAACAATCATGTCTATGTAAAAGAGCTTACGTAAAGGAGCTTTTGCACAAGATTCATTGTCGGCTACGATTCAAGATTGGAAGATCATTTGAATGCATACCTCAACTTGCTGTTGGAGTGACTTGACATAGTTGATAATTTCATCAAGCATTACTGCTTTACCAGTAATCTACAACAGTATTCAAGCACTGAAGCCACTCAAAAAGAATTCATGGCAACCAAATATGGACTTAATAAAGCATTAAAAGATGGTTGTTACCTTACCGCACCCTGGAACAAGATTTTGAAGAAACCTCATCCTTTCACTAATCCTTTCCCTTCGAACCTGCAAGTTACTTTAAGTAAATTTAGATACAGAGTCAAAGAGTGCATGGAAATATGTTTGTTTCGATCGATGCTAACTCTTTCTGCAAGACTGTGACTATTTGTGGCTTGACCCCGCTTGGCTCGAGAGTGAACATGATCTTCTTTGGTCACACCAACAATCTGGTGGGACTCCTCGGCAAGTTTAGCATCGAGATTATAGGAGTTGGCATCTGCATTTTGCTCACAGTCATATTCCTTTCTCTCATCTTTCTTATTTGCACTATTTACAATGTCAGCTGGAACATCTTTATGCCATTCAGTATTGGCATTCTGAATAGAAATCATGGAAAACTATTAGCTGATATAGCATCAGATGAGCTAAGAAAGGTAACAGTGAAACTAAAAGGTTTTATCTTACTTGAGTTGCATCAAATGAGGATTGTGGAATTGGAGCAAACCAATCCGACATCTCCTTCCTTCTCTTCTGGGTACACCTGCTCCTGGTTAGATGCTCACTGCTTGCAGCAGCTGGAGTCCGGATGGAACCAAGCATGTCAGGGAGCTTCTCAGTGCCAAAGGATGAACACCTTGCAATTTGCTCAGTCCCATCATGAGAACCACCGATCTCTGTGGTCTCTGGGACACCTCCATGAGAGAAAACACCAGCTGTCTCTTTCAGCCATACATTTTGATCCAGTGATGAAAAGGGACCCCAGTCAGTAAGAAGAAAATCTTCAGCAGAATTTTCCAGTGCAGAAGCTTCGCTTCTGTACATCTTCAATCGCTCACCGCCTCCTTCTCCTCCTCAGACTGCAGGGCTGAACCAGAGGATACCACTACCTCTCATTACTCGAATATAGAGAATTGCCGGAGAAGCATAGACGGAGATAACCCAAGCGACCGAGAGGATCTTTACTAAAGAGAAAACTGAGGAGTTTGACCGGTCATTTCTTGCAGGAGTTAACAAGGAACAAATGAACTGGGCAGCCTTGTACCAACCAAGTTAAAAGCAAAAGGTGAACTCAGCAGCAGCAGCAGCAGCATCCTATACACAGACAAAGAGAAAAGAGAAGAACCATGTTGAGGCATATTATCAAACACCCAACAGCTGGAGATCTTTAGAGCCACGAAGGATTACATCCATTATTCTACCACAAAGTGCCCAAGAGACAACAAAGTTGGACCTTTCACCAGAACATAAAGGGGACAAAGAAGGAAGGAATCCAATCAGTTTACAGCTAAGGCTTGCCAGTAAAAAAACCAAAGCCGATTCCTTTGCAATGTTACTGCACCATCACTTTCTCTCATTCACCAAACCAAGCGTCAATCCCTTTGATGCTCATGGATAAACCAAAAGTTGAAGATTGAAGAGAAGAGCCTATCGTGTGAGTTCTGATCTCTGGAAAGCTCGGAGGATGAAAGAATCATATTTCTCCATGTTAAGACTACGGAAGATCACATCGACGAAATGGACCACAAATGAGAAGACTTTGTAGCCAAAAAAGATGGGTGACAAGATAACCTCTCTGGATCCTGTCTGAAAAGAGTCTATATGTTGAAATGCTTAAAGCATCATCAAGCTTTCCCAGATAGCAACAGAAATGGACAGTGCAAACTGGCTTGTGGTCCTATTGCAATTTGGAAACCATGAGAAAATTTCTGCAGACCTGCAGAAGCAAGTGCAAACAGTCTGAAGCAGAATCCCTCAGACAATGTGCATCATGTTGGATCTTAAATGCAGCACATTTCTCGAAGATGATCGTTGCAGATATATTAGATCCCGTCAGAACTAAGTCGATTAGATTTTCTTCGTAGCTGACTTAGTCAACCCGATCGCCACGAAGCCGCCGCAAGCTTCCGTCGATACCAACGAGGGAAGCCCACCACTCGTTCGAGGAAATGCAACGCACAGTTTATGATACTTCTATTTAGACCCCCTCAAACCCTACCCATGTCTCACCAATTCCAGTAAGTGCTTCCCCGTTCTCCCTCTCCTTCGAGTTGTTGCGGAGTGCAGCACCATGTCCAAATGGATCACCTTTGTGTTCGTTGCCTTCCTCCTGTACTTGTGCCTTTGTGCCATGGAGGGAGGCCAGAGCCGGTGGATCCGACGAAGACCAGCCTTGAGGTACTGTTTTGGAAGGAGGAGATGAAGCTTAGCTTTTGGTGCCTTTGGGTTTGACATGTTCTGTTTCTTGGCTGCCGCAGGGTGTGGAGGAGGAGATGGCAGACGAGGTGGAAGGATGTGAAAGGAAGGGGTCGGGGGGGATGAATGATCGATGAGGAGGACTCCGGCTGCTCACGCCGACTACATCTACACCCAGGAAGCACCATGGCGAGGGGATGACACCCTTCTGCTGCATGCCTTGCAATGTTATCGTGTGCATGTAAACATCAATCTTAGAACGACTGATCCATCTTAAAATAGTAAATTCTGTGTTTATCTCTCTAAATTAAAGTTTAAGAAACAAAATTACGAGGAACATTTATGTCTACATAAGTCTTTAATACAATTAGCCCAATAAACTCGTAAAATTTCAACCAATTATTTGAAATTTTGTTATATATATATATATATATATATATATATATATATATATATATATATATATATATATATATATATATATATATATATATATATATATATATAGTTATATGTTTAATTAAGTTAAAAATATTTTTTAATTAAATACTTTATAAGTCCTCCTCTTACTCTTCTCGAACTATTAAAAATAATCATTTCATCTTTTCTAACTATCACATATCTTCTAAATATATGTTCATATTATATTATATTATTTTTTATTTTATAATTATACTTAATTATTCATAAATATTTTTTTTTCATATTTCTTAGTAATTTTACACATTCGTCGTAGTATTTTCATCTCAAGAATATAAATTTTTTATCTATGTTATTCCTTAATCGTCCAATGCTCATAATGATAAAAAATATATAAATTTAAAAAAAATTATAAAATTTATTTTTTTTATCTAAAAGATACTCGATTATCACATAAGACTCATATCTTATCAGTTTATTCATCGTGTTTTTATTCCGTTAATGATATCTACATCGATCTCTTTATCTTATTTAATAATTGATCAAAAATAAGTAAAAAAATTTACTTAATGAAACTTTTTGCTAATCCAACTTAATCATCTCCTTTCATCTATAAATTTTTAATACGTTTCAAATTTGTTCATCGGACGTATGCTAATGGAAGTCTGATAGAGCTATTTAAATACAAAGCAACAATACAACCATCATGTTTGATTTGTGGTTAGAAGGTCAAAACATATGACTAAGGCTTCAAAAGTACCAACATGTTTAGGAATTGCCGGTGCATTTCTATCCATTTGCACCACAATATAACTTCACGGGGTTTAATGCAAAGGATGCGTAAGCAACATGTCCTGTAGGCACGGGAAGCTTCTCTTTCCGATGACAAAGAACAGGTGAGCGACGTTGCAAGGCGTCCAACCATGGATGGAAAGGTTCCTCTCGAAGAGCTGGAAAGAGTCAAAGAAGACATGGCACGTAGCAGAGCCTGCGATACTGACATCGGTCTTCCAGCTTCGTCACGGCAGCCTTAGCTGAGTCTTAGGAAAATATTGCTGCCGTCTAATCAGGTTTTGTGGGATTATTCAAGATAATTTTATAAAAATATTACAATTTTAAGATATCACTCATATCCACTGATATCGATCTAACTTTTTGGATCCAAGTGTATCTCAGCTGCTTCTTCTTCTTCTTCCTTGAATGCTCTGCAGTTAGGCATGGGGACTGCTTTGGAGACACTCTGTGGCCAAGCCGTGGGTGCCGGGCAACTACACACAGTGGGAATCTACATGCAGAGATCATGGATCATCGCCTTAGTGGCAGCCACGGCTCTGATACCCCTCTATGTGTTCACAGCGCCGATCTTGAAGCTGCAGCACCAGCCCGATGACACATCAGATGTCGCAGGCAGATTCCGCATCAGGGTGATCCCACAGCTATTTGCTTACGCTGTGAACTTCCCCCTGCAGAAGTTTTCTTGAGTCCCAGAGAAGGGTGTGGGTGATGACTGTGATCGCTGGGGTGAACCATATCCTCCTGAACTGGATCTTTGTGGTCGAGCTTGGGTCATGGAGTGATAACAGCAGCCATGGTCGAGAATGTTTCGTGGTGGCTGATAAATTTGGCTCAGATGGTCTACCTGTTATCTGGCTATTTTCCAGACTCTTGGACAGGATTCTCCCCTGTTGGCATTCGGAAACCTATCTGCCTCCGTGAAACTTTCAATTGCATAAGCTATAATGAATGCTATGGTTGGTACTCTGCTAAATGTCGAGGTTTAAGACTCGTCCAGGATTACACTGCAGTGATCATTCTAGTGGGCTACTTGAGAAACCCAGATATGGAGATAGCTGCCATTTCTATCTGGTTTTCTGTTCTTCCTTGTTGCCTAAAATTGTTGAGATCTATTCAGGGACACCATCCAATTGTTTTGCCTTTTCTCTTCTATGTTCTAACGACAAAAATATGCTCGTCTATCTTATCATCAATGCCACCAATAGAGATTCAAAGGGATGTTAGTTGGAGCATTGGTGCAAACTGTTGGGTGTTGATGCCGATTACAATCAGAACTAAATGGCAGAAAGAGGTATCTCTACATCATTGTCTTCACTGAGAGAGAGAGAGAGAGAGACTTCAAATGTCATTTGTGCAGGCTTGCAAAAGCAGAAGAGCGCGTAAGAGCATGGCAAGAAAGAAGCAAGCCACAATCTTTAATTTAATGCACGCATCGTTGGTGGTTATCATTTGTATCCTTCAAGAACTGATTAAGTAAATAAGTCTCTACAATCACTCATAGATCCATTGTCGTCTAGTCCGGTTAGGATACCTGGCTTTCACCCAGGCGACCCGGGTTCAAATCCCGGCAATGGAACGATCTTTTTTCTTTGCATGAATGTTTCTCGATATTTTATTTCTTTTTTATACACCCCATTCAAATATGTGAAAAGAAATAGATAATAATATTTTTATTAGATATCAATCAAAGATTTGAGCATATGTTGTGTTTAATTTCTTGCCCGACATAAAATGTTGAATGCTTAGTCGAACTTAAAAAAGTCTACAGTTTGATCCGTTCGTGAATTATGGCACTCTTGAGATCGAAAGATGAGCATAGAATTATTCTGTAATTTTGAGGGGCCAGCGGGTTGGGTGCCATCAAAGTGGAGGAGAACTATTCTCGAGCATCTATTTGACCTGAAAGCAGCAGCAATGTGACTGAAACCATCACATACAGATAGAAGAATAAGGCTGTAGACTGTATAAATGCTCGACATCATAGATCAACACATAGGTCTCGAGAATTTGTAGAACTAAGTTAAACGAGCATTCCAGTACATTAAGAAGAGACACGGAAATTGCTGATAAATCTTTTCCACATGGTTGCAAAAGATTACCGAAGGAAAAGCAACCCTCCTTCTCTCCATGAAATCCTCCAACTCTCCCACAAGCAACTGATGCAAATTTAAGACAAAAAGGAAAATATTAGACCGTGTAAAAAATGTGAATTATTCAGCATATCTTCTCTCCCAAAAACTTTATCAAGCAAGAAAAGAACAAGGATACATGCTTCGAAATGTACAGTGGTTAATTGTTATGCATCATTGAGCCAGCAAGATGATTAAGGTCTTAGTCACCAAAGGGTTTTTCTCTACTTGCTGAGATAAAATTGCATGGATACCACATTGATGGGAGTTTCGCGCACTGGATCATATATGTACTTATTAAATGCATTGCAGCATCTCAACATGTAGATCGTCTTGTTAATTTAATTGATCCCATAACTCATGTAGGCTTCAAGGTTAGATATAGATATGAATACATCATTTTAAACAGCACTCCTTCAAATACAGAGACAACACAACTAGATATATTTATCGATTAGTTACAGAAATCAATTTGTTTATATAAATGTCGAAGATGGTCGTCTTGAGGCAAGGCAGGTCATGGATTGAATCCTCTAATTCTTTCTTCCCCAGCGTTGAAGATAACAAAGCACAGATTCAAACACCGGTTAGTAAGATGCATAACAAATGGAATTTCGAGGTTCGACCATACAAAGAGATCATACGATACAGTGCAGTACCAATTGGTATATCATGTTTAGTGATACCAGATTGTCTGCTTTGGTATGTAATGACCTACAGTAAACTCTGACAGTGGAATTTTTGGTCAAGAAGATAAGACATGGAGTTTATTTTCTTTCAAAGAGCAATTATTCTCTGAACATAGAGTTGAAAAGTATGGAAAAGTACGAGAATTCCACTAGTGCTTTCTTAGTTATCAGATTCATCTTCCTCTATCAGTCTTTATAGCGTTCAACCATGTATCTATCGAAGACAAGTTATATCTTCAAAAGATTAAAAATAAAAGATATTGCCAATCCCCTTGACCGCAATGATTGTAGAGCCTTTTTGGCTTTGAATTAGTGTCGTTACACATGCATAGCCATGTCTTGAAAGAAGATTTGCCATGGTTACATATGAAAAGCAAAATTAGAAGAGCACATGTTATTTTCTAATGCATATATAACAAATAAAGACAAACGACAAAAGTCAGCCCAAAGATAATGTACAATAGTGCAGACAAAGGATTGCAATTCTACTCAGGCCGTTTTGTACCATTCGGAATTTCCCGGTTATAGTGTGAACCAGTTAATTTTCGACAATCCACATGCAGTACAGGACTTACTGCCCGGTAAGTCCTATGAACCAGGCTTATCATCCCGGGGCACCCAAATCTACAATCCCATAGGACCAGGCTTACCATCCAGGGCAAGGATCAGGTACCCAAAACTACAATCCCTGGTGCAGAAAATCCATGTGATAAAGGCCGATTGCACTTCAAGTATAAAAGTGGTATAAATAAGGTCAATGCTTTCAGGGTAGAAACAACATATTCATGGACATCTTTGATCATGAAACAAACTTTCATGAAACAACTAAGTGATAAAAGATGCCAGCAGCACACAAACAAGATGGAGGTTCTATATGATAGAGAAAGAGGGAGGAATGAGATGTGGCAAAGAGATAGATATCAATCTCTTTGTCTATAGAACATATAAAATCGACTATTATGTAACAAAGATTTTCCCAGTTCAAAGAACGCTTACGTGGATTTTAGACCTACATGATGGAGAAAAGTTCATCTTGTCAAACATAAATTCTTATTAAGACCTCAGAACTCTTTAGATGGGAATCCTAATAGCTATACAGCTTAGCAACCTATAAATAATCAGATCAAGTCTTGTAAACACCAAATAGTGTTAAAGATGACTCAAACACTCTCTATGTAGCTACTAAAATAACTACAAGAACAATCTAAAAAATACAAGCAGTTTGAAAAGTCTATCCTGTTCAAGTTCGTGATGGGGTAAGGATCCGAATAATAATATTGCCATGTGCTGGAATTGGACAATCTCCCCTTCTTAGTCCAAAGGGACTTTGTATGAGCCTAAAAGGGACCTCTACACACTGGACCGATGCTGGGCTCTTTCTTGCTGGAAAAGACGAATCATGATGCACAAGGGCTATCCAACTCTGTACCTTGTTGAATCAACACGTATATGGGTCCATTTGATGTTCCAAGGCTTGATACAGCAGAATAAGCAATGGCAAAGTTCAAGGCTGATGGAAGAGGTTCAAGGATCTGCAAGAGTGTGGCAAGGCCACATATTTATGGATTGACAATCTTGGAACTGATGGCCAAAATGGTTAGTGTGTTTCTTGACAAACAAAGAATGATTCACCTCATACACCATATCAGAGTCAAGCATAACTTTAGCAATGTCGTCGAATAGAATAACAAGGTATAGGATATTATACTTGTAACACTCTCACATCGAAAATGGGTAAGATTAAAATTGTAAGTATTCTACTATTAATTTTAGCTAAGTATTTTGACGAATGATTTAAGTCAGAATTAAAAGGAATGACGAGGTGGCTCGAGTAAGCCCGGGTACTATGTTACGGCTAACTGATCATGCCATTCATAGATCACGGACAACAACATCAGCATATTGAAATCCAAAAAAAAAATCCATTATAAAGCGATTATAAGGGATCAAATCAAGACCACCAATCTCTCTGCCGATTCAAGAATGAAAAATCTTCAAAACCAATTACGTTCCACTACGATTCATGTTAGACGGGACCAAGAAGGGAAGAACCTGATGCGGGGGAAGAGAGGCCTTCAAAGTTCGAGCTTGAGCTCCTCCTTCTCCCGGGAAAGGTAATGGAGGACGTACGGAGTGACGCGGATGACGGCGATCCACGCGCCCATGATGGTGAGATGGGTCTTCAGCTTCTTGTACGCCGTGGCGTTGTCCGGCCGCCGGGGAAAACCTCCCAAGAACATCCTTTTCTTCTCTCCCTCCCTTGCCGCTCTCTCTCTCCCAAAACCCTAGCCGTCGATCTGCAGCCTCACGAAAGCCGATGGGTAACTTGCGGAGACGGTTTATATATGACGCGACCAAGTCGCTAATGTGGGTTCTCGAAGCTTGACATGAACATGAATGATGTATAACTAACTATATGTTGAAGAGAAGACCATTTAATAATGATTTGATTAGCAGATATTTTATTCTTTGAACTTAGCAAATGAAGCACTTGATATATTTTTTTTCCTTTTGTTTGGGGATTACCGTCACTAATCCAAGTCGGACTGACTGGTAATTAATACTTAAGCCGCTAATGTTGAACTTAAAATACAAAGAAATTAGATCAAATTGTGTTACATGATAAAAACGACAAGAATATTGGGAAAAGCATTTATTGTTCAAATTAATAATAGATTTTTTTTTATCAGGGTAAAATGGTTATCGCGGGTTATACCAGTCACGTGCATACCTCGTGATCGCTCGCAAGTATCTAAAGCCGCTTACGGAGGGCTACTGCTACTACGAAGCCGCCTTCGTCGAACCAAAGACTCGCGATACACGTCCGGTGTCCCTCGGGAACACCTACACCGGGCTCTCCGCATTAAATACGAACTCGAATTAATGGTTCGATTCACCACATGTGATTACCCGTTACCCAGGACCAGGTTAAGTTATAAGACTCGTGCAGAAACATTTTCAGTTAGAAACAGTGGCCAACCCACGCCTACCGTGGAAAATAAAGTTGAAGCGAGCCTCCGCGATAGCCTTCTTCCGCTGCTTTGTTCCGCTTCCTCCCACCGCCGCGATGACAACGATGGCGGCGCCGCCCATCGCACCGTCTGCGGCATACGAGTTCGCGTGGGGGCCGTCCCCAGCCACCACCGGCGGCAGCGGGCCAAACCTGCCACGGATCACCCCCGACTTCAGCCCACCGCTCATCGCGATGGTGGCCGTCGTCGGCACCGCCTTCCTCATCGTCCTCTACGCGCGGATCCTCTCTCGACAGCTCCGCCTCCTCCGCCGTCGCTGGCGCCGATGGCGCCGGCGACGGCGGCTTCTTCAGTCCACGGCGGCAGCGTCCGACCTGGAGTCCCCTCCGCCCTTCGGCGGCGCCGCGTCCTTCGGCTCATCCTCGGACTTCTTCCTCTCACCCTACGGCCTCGACGACGCGGCCATTAAGGCCCTGCCCGTGTCCCTCTTCTCATGGGCCAAGGCCAAGCAGCTGGCCGTCACGAATCGCGAGTGCGCGGTGTGCTTGTTGGAGTTCGAGGACGACGACACTCTCCGCACGCTGCCCCTGTGCGCACACGCCTTCCACATGGACTGCATCGACGTGTGGCTCCGCTCCCACGCTACCTGCCCCCTCTGTCGCGCCGCCGTGCTCCGCCACGACGCTATTTTCGCCCCTATGCGCGCCGCCCGGATCCGTCCCAGTCTCGACGACATCCTCCTCGTGGACCCACCGCCGGACCCCGGCGGCGTGGCGATACTTCCGGACCCAGACCCGGACCCGGAGATCACCCCTGCGGCAGCGTCCCCGCTTCACATCGAGGACCGCTTCGGCCCGCGGGACTTCCTCCTTAAGCGCTCCTACTCGTTCGGCTTCGAGCGGAGCCTGGCCGTGGAGCGTATGGTGCTGGAAGCGTCCACGGCGTCGCCATGGCGGTACCGCCAGCACCGAGGGGGCTTCTGGAGCAAGCGCTGGCCATCGCCCTTCGGGGGATCCTACTCCGCGTCGCGAGCAGCGCGCGTCTTCTCCTTCCGCTCCTACCGCGGCGCCGCAGCCGCCGCAACCCTGGCCAAGTCCCCGGCCTTCTTCAAGCGACGCGGTTTCTTCCCACTCTCGTCGGAGCCGAGCGTGCGGCTGAGCACCGGCGCTGGGCCATCATCTCGCCGGAGCCGATCGATGACGAGTCCATCCTCCCTCCTCCTGCGCCCGACGCCGTCATCCTCCCTGGCTTTCTCCTCGAGTCGGATCCGGTGCGGGGACCCGGAGGCGCTGTTGTCCCCGGACCGGTTGAAGTAATCGACGGTAGTCGGTGGCGGCGGTGACGGACAGAGAGAGAGAGAGGTGCTGGGATGAGGTGGAGCTCCTTAATGGCGGGTCGCATGCGTCAATTAAATGACCTGCCTGCCCGCTTTAATGACGAGTAAAAGAGAGAGAGAGAGAGAGAGAGAGAGAGAGTCTTTTCTTCCTTTTGAATATATATCCCCTCCCCCCTCGCTCTCTCTCTCTCTCTCTCTCTCTCTCTCTCTCCGTGTCTGCTGTTCTCGCTGCGCGGCGGTTGGTTGGAAGCATTAATGCGGCTATTCGATGGAAGCAGTCGATGGAGGAGGAGGAAGCGGTGGTGGTGGATGGAACTGTAAGTACCGGGAAAGGCGGAAGCAGAGACGCGGGGGAGCACGTGGCTGGCACGTTCCACTCGACCCATGTAGGAACAGTGTGGACGGCCTTCGCGTCACCCGTCTCTCTTACCCGCCTTGCGACTCCATGACACGCCGTGAGTTATCCTCTTGTAGTTTTTGTTTCTGGGTGTTGTGTTGTGTTGTGTTGTTGCGACAGTTGGACATAAAATAAATAGTTGGAATTTAATTTCAATGAAAGCTACGCATCCTTTTCCTTCATTTCTACATCACACTTAATTTGGCCGAAAAGATGGGAAGGACGTGAAACATAAATAAGATATAACATCTTAATTAAATGTCCTTTTGAGTCCAAATCGCTTGGAGGTTTATTGGCATTTTCTTTCCTTTACCAATTTGACAGGAAAAAATAAATAAATAAATAAATGTTATGTTAATTTAAGAACCTTTGGTCAACGATCAACATTATTTATAGTAATGTAGATGTGAGTTATTTTTATGCATTTTATACTAATTCCTTAATTATAACCAAATACATAAAATAAAATTATTATCTGTGGTTTAATTAATAAAAAAACAAATTTAATATATATTTATTGACAAAGAATAAGAAGGCATTTCTATAAATATATTAATATTTTCATCAAGCAGTTGTGGTACGATTCGTGGAACAACGAAGAAATATTAGTCTGAAATACGGGGACCAATAATACTTAAAATAAAATACACTAAAATTATAGTCTGAGAAAAAATAAAACTAGAATTATAGACGGTAAGATGTGGAATGTGACCAAACAGGACCTTCAAATCATAGAAAGTACACATGATGATCACATAGTCATGTCCATGTTTCACAGGTGACACACGAACAGCTTCTTTGAAGTTGACCTTAATGAAACCAGTCATCATAATTTTAGATAATAAGAATGACAATGGATAGGTTTTCACCAATATATCTAAGTAAGAGGTTTTCACAGTAATAGTTGCTCACAAATTTACACAGCGAAGCCTTCACCTTTCAAATGAGTACAGCCACTTCACAAACAGAATTCACGTCTGGTAGACAAACGAATGCACACTCTCAAATAGCCAGACAACAACGTTTTTGGAGCCCTAATGGCGACGGGTGCCCTACAGAAAATGCAGGACCAAGCGCCAGATAGGGTAAACCAAAAGGAGAATGATGCCAATGCTGTTTGAGACGCCATGGCTCTTTGTGAATGAGTTTCTAAAGCCACCCGACGCCCGGATGTGCTCCTGAAGGAGGTAACAGCCAATGGCCAGACATATGAAGACGCCGACGACGCCATCTCTTATTGTGTAAGCGAAAAATCCAGGAGAAACCACCAGGAGGAGGATCAATGCTCCAGGCATTTCCAACCAGTCTGCAGAGCCAAATGTATCAAATGAAGAAGAAAGTTTCAAATTCTCCTCATATCATGGTAAAATGCAAAACTCTATGATATGCTCTCGGACAATAATATCTATCAGAACATGAAAGAATATTGATTCAGGACAACAACACTTTGCTTTCTGAATCCCAAAAAAGAAAAGAGAGAGAGAGAGAGAGAGAGTAAATGTGAGAACTCCAGCGAAAAGCAAAGCATGAGTGAAAAAAAGAAAAAGAAAAAAAAGGGGCCTGTATTTATAAGATAAACTTGAAAAACAATCGTCCTGTGAAAATTAATGTGTGCCTTACCTATGATCGATAAGTTATTGCAGAAACTTCCATACATAGGTGATAGGACTAACTTTCAATGTAAAAATGCTAGAATCCACAATTATCCAGTTGAATACAATTATATACTCTTCGTGCTTCTTGACGTTTTGGCAAAACTACCAAGTCAACCCACATTTGAATGGAAAAAGCTTTATGAACAATATGTTATTGATGAAATCACTCATGCTCAAAAGCGAACAATTTATAACCAAGAGAAAATGATGGAAGTCCAGTGAAAGCAAAGCCTGTCTTTAACAGACATTTGATTTGAGGGAGATCATTCCCCGACAAAGTGTATTGTGAGAATTAATATAACAATACATAATGCAAAGTTATCTTTTCGATAAATACTCCTGATCATATATCCTTGATTTTGATTGATAACCTCGTTTGAACTTCTTAAGCGGAAAAGAAGATTAAGGTAGCTGGCAACATTCCATCTCCAACTAAACCATAATTGACTACAGATTGAGTGGATTTCCAGAACTTTGAATCAGATAAAATATCCTGTCCATATGTCCAAATAGATCTGCTTATTTCAAAAAGGATCCAATTTGGACATGTTCAGTGTAGGATTTTTGCTCGTGATTCCCTATACAGAAGATCTGATTATTTCCTGGTAGATATGTGCGGAAATCAAGTAGGTCAATTTTACCAATATGAAAAAGAAAGTGGAATCTATTTAGCAGTGCAAAAATATAGGATAAACAGTGCAGAAATATGAATCGCTATGTGATATATCCGCTTAATTACTGGAAGGTACATGAGGAAGTAAACTATAGAGCAATATGAAATAGAAAGCGGAAACTATCTAGCAATGCAAATATGTAGGATAATTCTGGCACCAATCACAACTTAATAAATATCAATCATTATGTATGGAGCATATGCATTTGAGCACATTTGCCAAACATACTTGCCATGCTAGATCACACAAGTAAGATTAAGGATATGATGAAGCAAGCTAGACTATATTGGGTTCGGTACCTGGGAAATGCCGAGGGAAGAAAAGGCGCACGACAACAGCAATAAATGCAATCCATTTTCCAAATTCCCCTCTGCAAGTTAATAAAAGGATAATGAAATAAATATATATCACAGAAAAGAGAAACTATAAACAATCATAGGACAACTAAAAATGTGATCTGTTGTCTGGGTAAGATATGAGTGTCAACAACATCTTTCTCATCCAAATAAAAGAAAGAAACAATGTCCAGATGACCATGTCACATAAATTAAGAATTTTTTAGCAAACCATTAATAGGCTATGCTTATTACTGACTCTATCTCGTACATTCTGCCTAAGGGTTCGTTCTGGACTGTTAAACCTGCTGATCATTTAGAACCTTCGAACAACCTCACAATCCTTGGTGAAAACCAAGACCTTGGAGCGATAAACCATTATGTATTGTTGGTAGAAGGATACCAATCTGCGTAACATGATTGATGCAACTAATATTTACCTTCATTCTATGGTGCTTCCAAACAAATTTCCAAATGAAAAAAAGGAACAAAGTTATCACCTCAGTAAAGAAAATAGTACAGATGGCAGGCTCAAGAAGATATATGGAATTAAAAGTGAAGTCAACATGTTTGTCCTCCAGTTAGTTCGATCAAGGATCAACAGATATCTGCAGAAGAAGAAACAAAAAATGAGAATGTTTTGTAACTGGAGAGCAAAGCTCTCGTTTTATAGACAACTATGATTATTATGTCAAGATGTTGTTAGTTGTACTGAAAAGTCATATTATCTACTAGTTTGTGATTACAGAGGCAATTACATAAAAGCATGGAAGTTATAGATAAAATTGGTGGCGAAATTGCATAATTCGTAAACATATGCTATATGATCAGACTAACTATGTATCCAAGTTTACATCCAACATATTAGAGATCACAAGAAGAATTGGAACAGGCTATATATCATAGATTAGACCTAATAAATAAGAAGTATACCAAAAGAATTTTGACTTATTCCTAAAAGTTACCCAAAATAAATCTCATCTATGGTTTAGTCCTCACTCATCTGAGTACACAATGTAAATGCTTCGATGCCCTGGAGATCATTGAATAGTTCACCAATGCATTTATCTTCAACATATCTGCCGCTATGCTGATCACCGACCAATCCTCGTGTTATCACTTCTCTAATCCAACATTTACAGAATATTGCACATTCAAGGTTTGCAGTTGATCTATCATTTTTTAGCTTGCTACAATATGTTAACCATAACACATCTATTTTTTTCATCTAAGTTATAAAAAACTAAATTGAATTACGAAAGAAACTTAATCTTTTTTTAAATAATAATAATTTAACTAAAAAACAATGTGCCAAAAAAACATCATGATATTCTTTGTTATCATCTTATTTCCATTCGTATGTTTCAGAGAACATGTAATCTCTGTGGCTATAAAGAATGGATCCATCTTTTCGCCCGATAGGATGCCATCCGGTATCCACATGAAGAAACCTTACCCCACATAGGAAGGTTATTTACTACAACCTTTAAACATATGGATGTCTGTCATTTTCAAGAATCAGTGAAATCATCAAGATTTTCTTTAAAAAATAATACACGATATTGTTTCAGCTCTTTCAACAGTAAATCTACATATCAAGAAGACAACCTCATACATAAATTACGACTTACAATCATGCTATTCTAAAAGATGAGTAGGGCACAATTCAGCACTCGGTCAAAAACCTAACAATTTCTTTGTCCTATGTCGAGAAAAAGAAGAAAACCCCGAGATCAGAACCCACAGGACACGTTGGATCGCTAGTTCTCTAATTCTGATTACCACGAAAGCAACTGCAAATCCGCGGAATGCGAAAGGCCAAAGGAAAGAAAAGACACCCGAGATCAGGATCGATGATTTCCATCAGAATACGGCATATCCACAGAATCATCTATGAACGGACAAAAAGAGGAGGCGTAAGAGAAAGGAAACAAACGAAATCGAGGAAAACCGACATGGCGGCGAAGGAAGCGAGGAACTTGAAAAAGGTGGTGCCGACGCCTAGCCCGCCGCCGACCATGAGGGCGTGGTTGGCGAGTTTCCTGGCGGCGACCCCAAGCTCCTTCAGATCCGATTGGATCAGGTCGTCCCCGCCGACGGGAGCGTAGTCCGTCTTCATCCTCAGGTACTCGTTCCTCATCTCCTTTCCTCTCTCTCTCTCTCTCTCTCTCTCTCTCTCGCCGGCTCTTTTCTTCGAGGAAGTCTCGGACGAACTCCGGAGAGATTTAAAGCCAGCGAGACAGGACACGTGGACGGATCACGTCTTACTCGTTCGTTCTCTCGTTGGCTCCGTTTACCGGAATGGTTTCCCTTGCCCGTCAGTCGTTAACCCGTCTTGTAGCTACTCCGCAACTGGATAACTATAAGCAGCAAAACTGTGGGACCCACAAAGAACATGCAATAATACAGCGGGTAATTTTAACGGGCAAATGCTAATAGGTAGGCAAAAGTACTTTTGCGCGTTTTACTCGTTCGTCCGCTTTCTTCAAAGCGTCACGTGGTCGTACGACTTGACCCACGACCTTACGTGCTAGCCAATTGGTGAAAGAAAACGATAATAAAGTAGACCCCACCTAAATCCGCCTCTTTATCCAATAGCTGTGCAGGTATCTATGCGATCAACGTGTGTCCGTACCAAAGTCGGTACACGCACTTTGGTCGGTATACAAGAGCTGGAAATTTCTCGGCTTACGTAGCCGTTGTTGAGCTGATTCCTCCAATCCCTATTCACATCACACGTATATTCTAATCCAATTAAAGAAAACTCGAATTCTCTCTCTAAGTGGGTTTGACATGCATAGATCTCCAAAAGCAATGCGCTATTAAACAATACGGTGTAGCTAATAAAATAAATAAAAATAAAAAACTAATCGAGTTTTTAGGTGTATTAATGCACATTCAACCCGATTATGATTATTATTCATCAGATTTGAGATAAATACCGATATATAATCTCCACCTAGTTAACACACTAGTCTCAATTAGACTAGTGTCATTATGTCAATTGAGAGATTGACTCAGCATTATAGATCCGATGAAAAATTGATACAATTGATTATTACCCTAAATCTATAGGTTTCGACATTATACGATCAAGTTATTGATCAAATAAAGCACTTAATTATTTACATAATTCTTGTATCGCACATAATTGTTTACGTAAGTCAAACCAAACATATAATTTTAATCATGACCTTAAATATAAAGATCTTCTTATACCATAATATAAAAAAAATCTCTAAGGTATATCGAATATATTTTATCACAATCATATAAATTCGATAATCGAATCCTCCAACAAAACCAACTATTAAGCATCGAAATAATTTTTTCAAACATATTCATGATATAATCTTGTAATTTTTCAATTTAGTCTCTCTTTCTTCACCCAATATTATTTTGTTGTAAGGTTAATATGAAAAAGGATATCGTTCAATCTGAATCAACATCTACATTGAACAATTAAAAATTCACTTAAAATCATCAAAAAAATTTAAAAAAAATACTAAATGATTATTATTATTATTATTCTTTCGTCGTTGTTCTTCTCATGCCCATCGTAAGGTGGTTGGTTATCTAAGTCAACTAGCAATAGAAAGGATAATAAATATTTTACGTAAATTTTACTACATATATCCTTGGGAACCAATACATTGAACAATTAAAAATTCACTTAAAATCATCAATTTTTTTTAAAAAAATACTAAATAATAATTATTATTATTATTCTTTCGTCGTTGTTCTTCTCATGTCCATCGTAGGGTGGTTGGTTATCTAAGTCAACTAGCAATAGAAAGGATAATAAATATTTTACGTAAATTTTACTACGTGTATCCTTGGGAACCAATCGAGCAAAATTGTAATAGCATGGCCTCTACCAAATGACATCCTCCTCATTTAAATAAATACGTGTCACCGAGATGGTGGACGTATATATGACATCTATACACCTGATCGAAACACGTGGCAATGTCATGAGTATATAGAAATGTGGAGTTGATGCTGTCGATATCACACATTAATTACAAGATCGCGATCGCAGGATGAGGATGGATTAGCTTTGGATTCTTGCATCAGAGATTGAGGAAAGTGTTGGAGAATTTGAGTACGGAATCCACGTCCAGATGAGGGTGAGAAAGGTTGCTTGCTTGCTTGCTTGTGTATATAATATACACCATCCTTCTACTTGCTTACTGCTCTGCTCTTAGAGAGAGAAAGAGAGAAGAAGAATTCATGTTAATGCTACGCTTATTCGATCAATATGTCAGATAAGGCCGGCAACATAGATACCGATGGGATAATATTGACAAGGAAGTTAACTTAATAATGTCGTTATTCTTTAATCGTAAGCCTAATGATTCAATGCACCATCTTATGACTAATCGAATATATTTATTAAAGCTTCGTCTCTTTGATCACCTACCACCTTATAGAAGATGTTTTGAATGTATTTTTATCGGATACGTCTCTAATATAATTTTTAAGGTCTTGATAAACTCCCTATAACTCAAACTCAGAAGTTAATCTTAGTTGACTTGAATCTAGCTTAATAACTCTATGCTCGCATTAGTGTTCCTAAGAGTCATCGCTTTTATGTTATATAAACTATAATATCTATTGGAAAGTGGTAAATCTTATTTCTCCTCATATTTTATTATCTGAGTTGAGTCCAAGTTTGTCATTAGCAAATAATTTCAGAATAATATTTAATCATAAATTAGATGAGTGTCTTAATCAATACAATTACTATAAGAATGGCAAACCACAACTTTCACTTATTTTACAAGAACAAAGAAAATATAAGGTGATATGTAATCATCAAATTTCATCTGATATATTTTTATACTTAAAATATTAATATGATTATGATATATCAGATTTTTTTTAAAATATAAAAATTAAAAATCTTATCGGATGTATTTCACATCTTAAACATTGATCTAGCGGTGATATACCAAACCAACTTATTAAACGTTGAGGGTTTGAATTCTATCTTTTATTATTATTATTATTATTATTACTATTACTATTATTATTATTTAAAAAAATAATAGATGAAAAATCAACTATTAGTTAAAATTTTAATTAATATGAATATATTTTAAATCGACCCATGTGATGATCAAGATATTAGGGGTTTTTAATGTATATATTAAAGAAGAAATAATAAATTCAGGGAGGATTAATAAAATTGTATGATATTTCAAACCAGATTTAAAAACTCCAAATAAAAAGAAAAAGAAACACAAAAAAAATGATCCATGAGATTTTTATTTTTATTTTTTTTAAGTGGTGGGTTATTCACACACGCGACAGTGATGAATATTTGGCAAAAACAAATTTATCCCAACCTCTCAAACAACCAAACAAATCGTAACCAAACAAGTCGTCCGCCGGTTGAAGGCTGCTCGCTCCAGCGGCGTCTACTTGGGCCGTGCCACACCACAGGAGGAGGAGGAGGAGGCGGCGGCGGCGGCGAGCACCCTAAAACCTCGCGGCCATCAAATCCTCCCCCCACCCCCGCCTGCTCCCCTCCGATCTAAAGCCGGCAATGGCCCGCGTCGCGTCGAGCCACTTCGGCCTCCTCCGCGAGCTCCCTCCACCTCGCCTCGACCCTTCGGATCTCCCTCGCCGCCTGCGCCAGGCGACCGTCCTCCGCCTCCGGTCGACAAGACCCCTCCGCCTCCCCAAGATGGCCTGCCTGGCCGAGTCTAAGCCGGTGGAGCCTCCCCCGATCGAATCCCCTCCCGAGGTGAAGAACCCCAACATCTTCTTCCTCTCCCGACTAAATGTATCTGTTCTGTCCTTGAAAGGGCGTTATCACTTTCGGCGGTCAGATCGAACTAACCCGTCGATTCTTGACCAATTCTTTCGTTTAAGATCGATTCAGTAGTTACTGGAATCGTAAAGATAGATTGCTAAGTTGTGGCTTGCTATTTCTGGGATACAAGGCCACCTGCTATTGTCAAAGAAGATCCGTGAATTCCCCCTCCATCTCCTCCTATTGACCTCCTCCTCCTCCTCTTTTCTGCCTTGGACGAAGAGTTCAGCCGGAGGAGGTCAAGGGAGAGTCGGCAGAGGTGGAGGGTTAGGTCCAGAGATAGATGAGGGGGAGGTCGAGATGGTGGCAAAGGACTGATCCAGAGGTGGAGGGGAAAGAGGAGGTGAAAAAGGAGATGAGGCTAACATGGCTAGTTAATTTGCATTTTACCATGTCAACATTTCTCAGATTGATGGTTCAGTTCTACCACGTAGGTTTACCTAACTGAGATCAGATCAACAGTGCTAATATTTCAACATCCAGGGACACTATAGTACACAAATCAAATTGTATATGGCTTAAAGTGAACATGACACTATAGCACAGTACATAAATCAATAATGCAATCTCTCCTAAACATAAAATGATGTACAAAGTGTTTGATCAGAGATTATTTTCTACAATGGCCGATACTTTCTCAAGTTGATTCTTGTGGAGGTCCTAATCCACAACTTTATGGATCATAATTCAGGTACTTTTATTGTTAATGTGATCAAGATATCTTTTCCTGGTAATTTTATTATGTTTGATCAATACATTTATATTTTCTATCTCAGGCTTGGGAAATAACTAATATTTTCTTTATGAAAGAAAGTTATATTTTGTTGCCTTCAGTATTTTTTTCTGCTAAAGATGTTTAATTCAACATTTGTTACAGGATGAAAACACTGCACAACCTGGTGCAGTCAAAGAGGGCAGCCAAGATGCTAGTGTTTCCCAAAGTGCTAACTTTGTAGAATTTCCAAATAAAGATATAAATAGACGAGTAGCTTTGGCTTCTACCTTTGCTGCAGTGGGGCTTTTCATATCAGCACGACTAGATTTCGGTGTTTCTTTGAAAGATCTCTCTGCTGCTGCCATACCTTATGAAGAGGTCAGTTCGTCTTGTTTTCCTATGTTTTGCGCTTCATGTCCTTGCTTGATCACCTTCTTAAGTCCAATGAAGTGTTAGAGATAAAACTTGCATGAGCTCCATCACTCCAATTGCAGTTATTTCTTTTGTTGTTTCACAATTTTGACTGTGGTAATCTTCGACACTGGCAAAAGGAGACTTGTTGTGTTCTCGATTTGGTCAATTTTATTTATCTTGCATTCTTGCTGTCTTTGGATAGTGTACATAAGTCATTTCGATTAATGCAACTTCAGGAATGTGTTATTTTTCCTTTTTTGTTGATAATTGGGTTATCAACTATTTCAATGGCATACATAAGCAATTGGAGGGACACGTATCCAATTGTGCCTATGGAGGTCTCTTAACTGGTAGCTTCAGAGAAGTGGCTCCATCATATATGGATTAAGATTTCAGATGGCTAACTAATGCTGAAACACCAGACATAAGCTTGCTTATTATTCTGCAAAAGGTTTTAGGCATGCATGGTAGTTTTTTCTTGGAGGTATGAGGAGTCAATTAGAGGAGAGCACCTGAAGTATTGGTAAGTCATGTAATGTCTGGATGACCTAGGGAACTGATACCAAGATGGATCAATTGCTGTATCAGGAAATTACTTGATATATATATATATATATATATATATATATATATATATATATATATCCTTTTCTTGAATGACAGATCTTCTCTGATAGCGAGATTAAGGGTTTTGATACTTGAAGTTGTCTTCTTGACTCCTCTCGGTCAAGAAACATAACATAAAGCACTTATCCTATACCGCAACCTAGTAATGATCTTGTTTGTCAACAGATTGAATTGAACCGAGTTAAAATAGCTGTCATAAGTTACTCTTGTCAATGATGGATGGTAGAGAGCTAGGTCCATATTAAATTAAACGTGCTATCTTAAAAGCCTTCTATATATACATGGTTCTCACCGAATGGTGTATTGCTGTTGTTTCAGGCTCTCGCCAATGGAAAACCCACCGTTGTCGAGTTTTATGCAGATTGGTGTGAAGTTTGTCGGGAGTTAGCTCCACAGATCTTTCAGGTAGAGCAGCAGTTCAGGTAAGATCCTGTATAATGTAAATTAGATATAAATAAACTACATGCAGTTTCATCAAATATTTGAAAGAAATTTCATCTCCTGTGAAGTATGGACACAGGATCTTATATCATCTATGTAAGATTTCAAGATATTACGATTGCAAAACCCTGCCTGGTGAGTGAGCTTCCCATGTGCTGCATTGGTCCTATGTAATGCTTATTGACAGAGTATCTCCTTTTCTCTGCAATTCACTGCTAATTACCTGCTTGTATGATCTTATACCTTAATTATACCTTCCTGGTCATTGTTTCCTCTTGTGTGTGACAGATTTCTGACATCGCAACTAACGCATAAGATAGTAACATTGTAATTCAAAATTCTCAACCAATTAAAGATTTAAAGATATTTTTCTGTCCCTATTTAGAGATCTTTACCAGAGTGGCTTCTGTCAGGAATCAAGTGAATTTCGTGATGTTGAATGTCGATAACACAAAGTGGGAGCAGGAGCTTGACGAGTTTGGAGTGGAAGGCATCCCCCATTTTGCTTTCTTAGATAAAGATGGGAACGAGGAGGGAAATGTTGTGGGCAGACTTCCAAAGCAGTATTTTCTTGAAAATGTTGCTGCTCTTGTTAACGGTGAGCCAACAATACCCCATGCCCGAGTCGTGGGTCAGTACTCGAGTGCGGAAGCCAGGAAGGTGCATCAAGTTGTTGATCCCAGAAGCCATGGTTAACCCATGTACCTTTCCTGCTCATAGCTGCTCCCAACCAACAAAATAAGTATGTTCTTTCTGTATCATCTTTAGTAGATAAAAACATCGGGAATTAGCCTATTGACTCCTTAAATATATGTTCTTTATCTGAGACTCAAAATCTGATTTTTGTTGAGGTTATGAAACTTAAAGCTGATGTTTTCTTTTTTCTTTTTGTTGTTTTTCAGGCATCTTTGACCCGTGCTGCTGATTGGATCCCAAGTTGTGGAAAGGTTTGCTGTGCAAATCTTTGACAATTTTTTTTTTCTAGATTTCTTTTGTGTTATTCGGTTGATGAATACCACCTATGTAGTAACAACTTGTGATGTGGCCAATCAATAGGGAAAAAGTCTTAGGCCAAGATGGTCAGGTATCCCAAAAAGAGGTGTGTTAGATTGCTGTTTTGATCAGCACCACCAAGACATTCTTTTGAACTCCATGTTGCAGCCTAAGCAATATGAAGATGGAGTTTAAATCGGAATGGATCTCTTGCAATAAAACAAAGATACGCATCTTGAACGCCCATACCAAATAGCTAGAAGAGTCAAAAGCAGAGCGTTGTTCTATTTCTCTGCCCAGGGAACCTTTCACTAAATTCTTCATGGAATGCTAGGAAGATAACCATCACTTCCTTCCTCTTAATTTTTTTTCTCCCTATTTTGATGATAAAACCATCGCTCTGCAACCAAAATAAACATTTTGTTCATAGCAGTGGAAGACTTGGCATCACAATCCTAGTTTTGGTCTACATGCTAGTCTGTCAGAAAAAGCTGGAAGGTTAGAGGTTGCAACCATCGTGTTCTCATGTATTCTTCACCGCGTCTTGTACTCAGAAACTAATAACCTTCTTTGGTAAAACGGAGTCCCATCTTAGTGGATTGAGTTTATATGGGGGAGCGACTAAATGTGTTATCAATCCGAAGCAAAAAGGTATCAAATACAACAAACAAATAAGTAATTATAATTTTTAAAATTTCCACATTATGCTCTCAATCAACAACTAAATTACCTTTCCCTCACGGAGAGAAGTAACAAAGGGACAACAAGCATTTCCTTTTCCTTTTTTTTCTTTTTTTTTGTCATGAGTAGATAACCCGACGATTAATATGAAATATAATGCGGAGTAGACATTTTAAGAGATCATCCTCTAATCAGATCACAAAATTCCTTCAAAATAAGGAGTAATCCTCAACCAAATGTCTGATTAGACCTAGATAAACAAATAATTAGATGTATATGAATAGATGAAGTTAGGCGTACATAGGAGTATCATCTTTTCAGAAAAATGCTCAAAATATGGATGGCTTTATAAGAAAAGCGGATATGAGAAACATGAAAAATCTAGGGTCCGAAGAAACATCATGCATTACCATATCATAGTTGCCATTCTGTCCATTTAAAAGGTTAACAAGCAGTCTGCCATCTCTATCAGCCCTTGGTTCCTAAAGATTGCTAGTACATGCCACAAAAAGACAACTTGATTTGTTCCCAATACCTGAAAATTCAAAAAAAAAAAAAAATTCATTCTTCATGACTTGCAGCATAAAGCACGAATTGCAATAAATATGATGAACGTTGGCAATTTCACTCCGGAAATCACAAATTTCCTTGTTCAGATAGCAGAAACCATTATACAAAATAAATTCAAATTGGGTTTCATTTGGTCAAAGATGTTTTACCATGATAGATGAAAGCAGATCAGAAAAGTGACATATCAGGTGGTGGCCCATAAACTGATTGCCATGATAGTGGTATATTCCACCCACCCTCTACATGTCCTGAAATGGCCAGTCATACAAGTGTAAGAATTCAGGAAATGAGCTCACACTTATTAAAATATTTGAAACAAAGAAAGGGCACATTGCAATTATACAAACACTGATGCAACTGAAAAACTTGTAACTCCTGACAGAGTTTCAGTGAAACCAGCTCTAGTTGACGAAACATGCAGGCCATTATATTAAAAAGATAAAGACATGATAATCATAGAGCTTTTCTTTGAACTCACCAGAGAACTTATCTGGGGTCAGTCTCAACAGTTTGCAGGCTGCATCAGCTAATTGAAAGGAATCTGCAATGTTATCCCCCTCGGAACAATAGCATAACAAACAAGTAACTTTCAGACCTTTTGCCTACGTTCAAATATTCCAAACAAGTTATCTGCGACAGTTCTGAGTTACGGGAAAAGCATTCTTTAATGAAGTACCAAAAGGAGTACCTTGCAACAAGAGAACAGAGCAGCAAATGGTAAGCCGGGATAATAGTCATCATGAACCAATTCATCTTCAAAACTGAGCTCATCTTCCCGATCAGGTTTCCCTTCAGCTAGCTCATTAAGATATTTCCATCGCCTTTGAGTTGGATCATATTCCTCAAGCCTCTTAAATCCTAACCTCTCACAATCACTATCGTTTCCATCATTGTTGGTGCTTGAGACATAGTAAACCTGCATATCACTGAATGGCAACCCTATGTCTAATCTCACAAAAGCAGGAACCAAAAAGGAAAACATGACAAAAAACTTTTTTAAAAAAACTACAAAGGTAAAGCCCATGTACCTGGATGCGACAATTTTTTTCATTCTACCAGAATCTAGACTTGAAAGAATAATAACATGTTTCTTTCCAATGCTTGACACAAAATCTGCCAAATTCTTTGCAAACTCAACCATCATTCCCTGATATTGAATGATAATATTAATCTCAAGATAAGAAAGTCAAATATCATAATAAGAAAACAGATGATGCAACAACGGATGTCACGATGTGCACCAGGTGCATCTCAGCTTCTGTAGTTATAGAAATAAATTTTCACTAATGCAACTCTTAGAAATGTTGGACCTGTTGTGCAGATTAAAGCTACGATAAAATCAGATACCGATTTGAACTTATAATGGAAGTATACATTATCTTTTCAGCTTTGATCTGTAAAAACTACCACAGGATCTTCTATCAATTACATTATTGTTAGATACCAGAACTTGGTCTTGCAAATTGCTACTGTTGACCATATAAGGGCAGCTACCAGAAAATAATGAATAAGATACACAGCAAATGAACTTGAAGGTGATTGAAAAAGCTTAACATGATACCAACAGGCATGTGTGCTGGTTGAACTTACACTCAAAAATTGGTCAAATACAGGAGCAAAAAATTCTCACATACTGGAAGTAGCATAGCAAAGATTGCTCATAGAACAGGCAGCACAGAAAAACTTCAAGATCCAATTATGTTGTGTACAATTCACAAGAACTACAAATAACAAGTAACATATATTTATATATAATTCAAAAAGCCCTTCCTCCAACCTATTGACAATCTTTTTCCTGTAAGTACTTCGTAAACGAAACAAGATAAAAAATAAAGTTCCTATCCAATAATTTTTCTTATAGAAAAAAGGTGAAAGACAAACTTGTGATGAAAACTTCCTAGGAGCACTTTACTGCAGTCCCAGATCAACTAATGCTTGATATGCTTATACCGAAAGCTTCTCCCTACTACTAATGCTTAGTATGTTCCTTTGTTTTGCTAAAAAGAGATTTTATGTGCATCAGTTTAGGGCTGCTACTTCTTGAAATGGATATCACACAATATGCACATTATTGATTCCAAAGGGATGGCATCTCCAAACTAAGTCTTCTCTGTGAACAACCCTTGAATGGTTCTATGTCCGAGGTACTTACTTTGAATGCAGTATTGTACTTTTAAGTGTCATATGATCTGAGATTACACTTCACCTGAGATCATATCCAATCCTTTGTTGACCATATCTTCTAAGATCTTATTTTAAGGTAAATAAGCTAACTGATACTCGGATTGATTGTGCAAGAACAGTTTGATCCACTGGTATGTATATTTTCATGAATGACCAGAAAATTGACTAATTGTCATGCACATTAATGGAGTGCGATTGTAATGGAGATTGAAAAATAAGCCAGGCTCACCTTGATAACTGGAGACCTTTGCTGGATAAGAGTTAATGCATGTGGAGGAGATTCGTAAGCTGCAATTGCAAACACCTTAAAATGATTATTATTACACAGCTTGAACAAATAATTAAAGAAAGTATATCAGCATGAGCTACAAACTAAGAGGGCACTGACTGTCAGTGATGACAATTTTAATCTAACCAAACACTAATACATGTCTATTGTGACATCATATATTTGGTATAAACTTTAGGAAATGACGTTACCCAACTATCACCTTAATGGTTCCTTCAGACCAACCCTAGCGATATGCAGGCACATGCTCGTCGAACATATCTGTGACTTTCTTTCTTTCTGGCTAGTGGTAAAACTACCAGCTGACATGCGAAAACAAAAAGAAAAAAAGGGAAGTCCAGAGCAACCATTTAACTCTACCATAAGACAAGTAGACAGCATCTAGAGCTTCAGAATGTATAAATATAGATAGGCAAAGCTTCACAGTTAATACAATGTAAAAGAGCATGCCAGTGCCTCAACCATTAAATGAGCACAATGCATAATGCATTTCCACAAACACCTAGCCGGCAACATAAAAGGAGAAGACTTTATGACAAAAATACGAAGCTGGGAGCAAGCAAATTACCCTCGAGGGGCAGCGCAAGGACGCCCTCAGGCTCCGGACCGTAAGCATCATTTCCGACGCAAGGGAGCAAGGAAGGCTCATCCAAAAACCCAACTCTTTTGGCCCCGGTCGACGAGATCAGGAGATCGACCGCCAACTGCCCGACGTTTCCGATCGACAGCCCTGGCTACCGAATCACAGCACGATCCAACATAAATTGAGGCAATGAAGCCCAAAAGACAACAAAGAAGAAGAATGAAACAAAGAGGAACAGGAGGAGGGCGGTTTATGATGCGAACCAGAAGAATCGAGGGGCAGTCGGCGGGGCGGACAGGTTTCGGCCTTCCTCGAGGGTGAACTCCATGGAGGGAGGAGGGAGGAGGGAGGAGGACGCACTCGCTCTCGATCGGGGGCTTCGATGCTTTCCGCTCTCTGTTTCTTGCGTGCGTGACAAGGAGGTTGTAACCGCTTTTATACAGCGTTTGCAAGAAAATTGTGCTGCACGCAAGAAAATAAATATATAAATAAATATACATATCACAAAATTGATATGAACTATTCATTAATAAAATTAATTTCATATATTTAAATATATTTTTATCTATTTAGTAATTTAATTAAATAAAAATTAATTAACTTCTTCAACACTCCTGACATCTTCGTGCAATGACTAATGACATCACACGCTTCTGTCATAATCTAAATGTAATCATTTTTGAACATATCCACATAATTACAAATGAGATAATCTTATTATTATTATTATTATTATTATTATTATATATATATATATATATATATATATATATATATATAATATATATATATATATATATATATATGTATGTATGTATGTATGTATGTATGTATGTATACACATTATAAAGAGAGTAACAACCTAATCATTAGAAGACTAACAAGGTTTTTGGTTGATGGTTGCAGCCACTCTATGGAGATTTATGTTAATTTAATGTCAAGAAAGCAATCTCCTTACCGGTGATGGAATGGATAAAATGTCTCCAATAGATCGATCATAAAGTCAAAAGTGTACTGATAACTTGTTTCACAAAACATGACCTTTAACAAAAGTAGAGAGTTGCATGTGGTATAGGAAAGGCCATGTCACAACATGGACAATAGATATCTAGTGGATTTTGCATTAAAGCTACTGCTCCACACCCTATTTGGTTGCACATTAATTTGCCTCCAACCAAACGCTTATAACCCCTTGGCAATCATTTTATATTCGGGTTGCTGCATTTTGTTGATAATCCCCATTATATATCCTACAGAATTCCCAAACATCAAAAGTGCTCAATAGGATTCAAATGTTATAATTACATTTCACAGTGTGTAGCCCAATGGGTACACTAATTACTCCACAAATATGAGATCACTGGACCTTTGATTGGAGGGGCCAACAGCGTTGAATGGTCTATCGACTGCTGAATGGATTAACATCGAGACTCATGAATGGACAGTGATATCAACAGCTCCAATCGAATCGCTTTGTACCGATAACTATAATCATCCGCAGACGGTACTTCTGCTCCAAATGATTACGACAACGTTTCGGATCCAACCCAACCCTACATGGAGGGATCCGATTGGAGCTGCGCCTGATAAGTACTTGGGGGGGGGGCGGGAGGGGAGGGGAGGGGTGGGGGGCGTTGAATCAGACGTTGACATGACCACATATGATTTGGTTGACACCGGCACTCGATCTAACTGTTGAAGACGACGTGTGCTCGCCATTTTGTCTCCGCTGCCAAAAATGATCTCCTTGAAGGGGCGTTCATGGCGGCCCTGTGACTCCACGTCTTATCAATCCACGTTAGCCATCATCGATTGCGTTGGGTCGGTGTCCTCATTAAATACCTGCTGATTCATATGGGTCCCACCTCCAACCCAACGCTTTTCATATTGACATACATATGTTCAGATTTTTTGGATTTTTAATCAGGTGTAGAATAAAACAAATATATATATATATATATATATATATATATATATATATATATATATATATATATATATGAATGCAAACAAATAAGCTCCTTTTCTTAACAAAAGGATGCTTACCATAAAACAATCACCTTATACTGCTCTCCTTACCATATCTTATCTCCAACATATGCACACTGATGTATAAAAAAGAAGAAAAGAAATAGAGAAAAACGTGTTCTTTTGCTTTGCCTTGTGGAGGACGGGCTCATCAGTTAGGATGTACAAACCAAGCAGGCTAAATCTTCACACGTGTGCTGACGCGGCAGCCCGCGCGCGCGAAGCTGCGCCATCGCCCGTGGGCGCCCCGGCTCCGCCACCGCCGGCACGCAGAGGCGACCGTCCCAGCTTTCCGTCGCCGGCCTCCGCCTCCGCCAGTCCACGCACCGGCGTCGCCCCCGCCGTGGCCTCCCGCTCCAACACCCGCCACACCTTGACCGATTTGTCCAGGCTCCCGCTGTACACCACGTACCGTGGTCCCCCAGGAGCGGCGATGACCGCCCCGCCCAGGCTGTCGTCCTCCTCCTCCACCGCCAGACACTTGATGGGCCCCTGGTGCCCCGCGAGCACCGCCAGCTTCGTGTGGTCCCAGCCGTCGCCGCCCGTGGCCTCCCTTCGCCAGACGCACAGGGTCTTGTCCGCGGACCCGCTGACCACAAGTCTCCCGGCTACCGCGAGGCACAGTACCGCCATCCGGTGCCCCCCCCCATTCCTCCCGGCTACCGCGAGGCACAGTACCGCCATCCGGTGCCCGCAGAGCTTCCCGCCGTGCTCCAGCTGCCGCCACCATCCTTGCCAGCGCCAGTAGTTCACCGCCCCGTCCGACGAACCGCAGTACACCACTCCGGTCGCCTCCGACACTGCCACCGACGTAACCGCGCTCTCCTGCCGCAGCAGCATCTGTACTAGGACGTGCCTGGTGGCGCCTCCTTTCCCCGCCGCTTCCCTCCGCCACACCTTCGCCGTCCCGTCCGCCGACCCCGAGAATAGCAACCCGCCGAACCCGGTCGCTACCGCGTTGACTGCGTCGTCGTGCGCCTTGATGGATTCGAGGCACTTGGAGTCCGATATCCTCCACACCTTCACCGTCTTATCCCAAGATCCGGAGTACAGTATCCCGGCCTCTTCGTCGAGGCTGAGACAAGAAACCGCATCGAAATGCCGAAGCCACACGACGTTGCGGTGACGTCGCACCTCGACATAGTTGGACGGGTTGATGGAGCTCTTCAGCAAGTCCTTGAGCCTAGGGAGCGTCCCCACTCGCCTGTGGACGGTCGGATTCTTCGAGGAGGTCTTCCAGATGCGAATCTTGCCGTCCTGGTGGCCGGTGAAGATCCTGTCTCCGGCGACGACGATAGCCTTGACGAGGCCGCTGCTGGACTTGAACCCGGACAACTCGCGGCGGCCCTTCCAGACGCGGATGTTCCTGCTGTCGGAGCCGGTGTAGAGGATGTCCCCGGCGGAAGCGAGGGAGTAGACGTGCCCCTCCTCGCGAACGAGCGACCCGACCAGACCGGTAGCGGAGGGGTCGGCGGCCTCGTCGGAGAGGAGGGGGAGGTAAGCCCAGGGGGACTTGGCGAAGGGCGAGACAGCCACGGGGTTCCAGGGAGACAGAAAATAAGGGGAAGCCCCGGTGCTGGTCGGATTGCGATCGGAGTAATAGCCAGGGCTGGCTGTGGTGGAGAGGGCAATGCTGCCGCTGTCGGTGGGAAGCTCGTCCTCGGACTGGATCATGGTGTCGGTGTGGAAGAGATCGAACAGTTTGGAACCGCGCGGCGTGCTTCCCTTCCGATCTCTCATGCTCGACACAATGTATGAACTCCAAAGACTGTCGTTGTTGTCTGGGATAAAAGAAGAGGATGTTTCGGTGCGAAGAAAGCCGAAAGGTTTCGAGCCACAGAAGGAAAGAGATCGGAGCGAGCCAACTAAAGCTCGATGACGGTGGCCAGGCCGCGTATAAATACGAAAAGAGAAGCCACCAGGCCACGCCACGTGGACGAAGAAGACTTCGAACGCACGCAAGGCGTTCGGGCGCAGTGTGGAGCGGAACCGGTTGTTGGGATAGCCGTCAACCGGAACAGAGGATCTCATGTCATGTGCAATTCACGAAACACATATTCTCTCTATAAACTAGGAGGATGCGTACCGAATTGGCGCTGGCCCACGAAGTGTATACTGCGAACGCCTGTTGTTCCCTGTCCTCTTTTAGACAGCCGTGACGCGTCGACAGCCCTTTGACCGGTTAGAGAAAACGTGTCAGGCTTCCATGGGTTTGACGGCTTTAAGGGTCCGACGACAGGTGTTTAGATCACAAGACTTAGCGTTTGCTGATTTGGTCATAAAGCAAAAGAAACAAATAGAGATCAAAGTAGCATTTTGGAAGAGGATATTGACACGGATTAACCTATTGACTACATACGTGTGCATCCATCTACAGTATAATCTCTCCAACCAGATGCAAGATGAGCATGAGTTGAGAAATGGAGACTAATTGCAATTGACATGCAGCGCGAATGGCACAACATATCGACTCATTTGCTGGATGAATGGAGGAGGTGCAATAGTGGGGCTGCTACGGCACTTGTCCCCATCTTGGGGCCCACTGTCTCATCTGTTTCAAGACAGAAACCAAAGATAATTCACAGCCAATTAATGATCTAACCTAAAATCTATTTTATTTCCACGGAAAAATGGGCACGACAAATACAATGAGTGAACACCAAATAGATGATTGTGATTGAGACATGGAATCGTATCCGTATATCTCTATGTCTCACTGTGTGCATGTGGTAGGTTTCTGTGGAGCCATTGAGCCGCCACGTAACGTTATACGTACTGCAAACTGCTATATATAATTTGCATTGCAGCGCCACGTACTGGCTCGGTAGGTCGTAACAGTTCCTGTCGAACGTGACACTGATGCATGGCCCGATCGCTGCGCTAATAGCTACGTGATACTGATGCTTTGTCTTGGAATGTTGGGATCGAATTGGAGTGCATGAAAGCTACATTTACCTCCCTTTTATGATTAGAAATGACTTCATTCTAATGTGCATTTACCTTTCGTTTTTCTAATATGTAACACGTTCTTACTCCGATTTAAGTTTACGACATAAGGTTTCGATGAAGTTTGTTAATACAGTTCGACTAGCTTAATTATCACATTAAAGCGGTCTCAATCTACCCAATTCTTAGTTCCTACAATTGCAGGTTTGAGAGGGAACAACATTGCCGAGACATATATAATATATATTTCCAAAAGTCTTCTGTGATATTATTGTGTGGACTTTGGGATGATTGTGTGCGTGTTAATTATATAATATATAGTGGTGGAAGACCTAACTTTTGTGGACACTTGTTTTAAATACATATGAAATCATCTGAGAGCTCTTTCTTTCTTAGTTGGCTAAGTTTGCACGCATAGATTGAAGGAGTCTAAACATGAGCTGATGATTCAAACAAATGAGGTGGAAAGGTGTGGTTATGACAGCAGATATATATATATATCAGATTCCATAAGGAAACTCTTGTGCACACGAAGAGGCTTCGATATTTGACCTAATTGTCTGTTTCTTATCCATGATGGACATCAGGCTTACCGTTTGATGATGTCCATCGGAAGTCTCTATGTTTCTGTTCTTGGATGGAGTGTGGAAATGGCGTTTGTGTGCTTGTCATGGCAACGAGAAAATTTTCTCGTGCATATGAACATGCTCGCGAGAGAATATTTAGACCTGCTCGGGAGAGGTAAAGTGCGTGTGTACATATATATATATATATATATACCCATCGCGTAGGAAATAGAACTTTCAAGGAAAATCTCTATGGTCGGCACAAATCACCATTGTATTCAGTGGTCAAGTACATAAAAAGAATCATTGTTAGTAAACTATTTAATTTAATATATGTGACTATTAAAGAATTATTATTATTTTCTAATGATATACGATGAGAAAGCAATCGATATATTAGTATCATATGATCGAACCTCAGCATCATATGAACAATACCTTAATATTATGTGGCCTACATCATAATGTCACTTGGCTAATACCTTAATATCATGTGATCGATATCTCAGTGTTATGCGATTAACATCATAATACTATGTGACTGATACTTTAGTATAATATGATCGTGAGTGGCACCTAGGTATGAAAACGAATTGATCGAACGCTAACATATCTCATATAGTCGTGATCATGATTAAATCCAAAGAAATATATAATCCTCTCTTTAATCGACATCGATATCGGGAGTAATGATACTGACAGCTAGGTATTGTTAATCGGGAACACTCTTGATACAGTTTCATAGGATCCTTCGAGTATGATATCAATTAAAATTGACTTGAGATTAGTATGTAAGAGGATTGATTGAAATTGACTGAAAGAGGAACCTTGATTGATTCCAAATCAGTATTCGGTTTGAACAACATCAACACCTATAAAGAGAGATTGTTTCTTTAGATCCCAACGTTGGAAGCAACTTAATTTAAACTTGGATGAAAAACCAGGCAAGAAATTGGCATCTTCTTTGGTCTACTTTAAACTCTTTCTTTCCATTTAGCTCACAATTGAATGGTCTACATAACTATAGAACAAAGCGAATCTACATGGATTCGACCAAAGCAAATACACACTTAACTCTCGAAGTCTCAGCTGGGCGCAAAGCGATCCATGAGCACTATCATGCACACCGTAGCTTCGGAGAGGCTCATGCTCTTCTTCATCCTTGTAAGCTGTTCTTCTACCTCCACTCCTCCCTCTTTTCTGCTGCACTCATGACTGCTCGACTCGCTCTCGTCGCCGGCTGCACTCCGATGCCTTCCACTGAGTCTCCAGAACCCAGTCATCCATACTCCAACAAAGCCAGACATCTCTCTCTCTCCCCCACAGCTGGTTTCTCCTTCTTGAATAGCACAGGGCTAACTATATACTCACACTGGTTGGGAGGTCACGGGAAGTTTCCATGGAAGCATTGCAATGGAGTCCTCTCATTAGTATTTGTCCTGAAGTGAGGAAGCTGGACGTACCATTGGCCACAACAATAGGATTTGACTAAGAATATGCTGTTTGGAGAAGCTTCTACTTCTCATGTTCTTTTGTGCTGGATTAATTGTAACTATGGAATCATACAGCATATTCTTTGGATCTCAAAAATAAATTCTGGAATTCCTTTCCTTCTCTTTTGAATTTTCCTCACAATCTCTTTGCATTGCTAAGTCTCTAAATTCTATGAGCAATTCAATGTATTCACGCTATTCATTTTGTTACCATTATTAACACATGCATTTTGGGACCAATACGGCCAAATGTATAGGTTACTATGCATGCATATATGTGTCAGAACCATGAAATAAGAGAACAGTGGTAAGAAAGGCAAGACTTTTTACATATGAAAGTGAATGTTAATACACATATTGCTGGTGATCTGATCTAAGCAAAGAATACTTCAACCAAGCATCAAACCATGTAATCCTTCTGCTTTGGAAATCTGTTTTACTACTTCATCTCTCTTCATCTATAGCTTTGTGGTTTTCTGAAGTGATGAAGGATCAAACCACCAGCTCAAAACTCATGAACACCAAAGTCCATGTACAGGCTACTAAAACATGGCTAGATATACATGAAGAGACAGGCACTGATATATATGCATGGCCACATTAGGCTGCACCAGTGTCGGTGAGACAAGAACTGCAGCCGTTCCATTAGTGAACCATGAGCGGGCAACTAGAACTGAGAGAATCTATCCTTCTGTCTCCCTGCCTCTTCCTTTCTTCAGATCACAGCATGCGATTCTGAGTGACCGAGATGGATGTCAGAACAGAGAGAACGACAGGGGACAAGAAACGCAGGTCTCGAGGATTCATACATGCTCTCGTTCCTCGCTTTGCTTGTCTGTTCTCTCTTTTTGACGGCGACCGGGATGGCCTGAGGCGAGGAAGAAGGCTGCCTTCTCCGTCGAAACTACTGCAGCAAAGTACGGCCACGGCCATCGAACCGGTGAGGCGTGGCGTGGTGAGGCTGAGCTGACGAGTCGTTCGTTTCATCCTCGCCTCCTTACGCACAGCAGACGTGATCAGTGCAGATTCCACTGTCGCACAGGCGCACCGACTGCATTGGGAATGGAGTAGAATCTAACAGAGCCGAAACAGTGGGTCCGAGAAGGAGGTGTGGGGCCAGCATCTACTTGCTGGTGTTTTGCAAGTGTGTTGGTAGGTGAATCGGGACAAAACCTTCGGATCGAGTCATGACATCAAACAGTCGCGAAGAATAGCTTCATTCCTCAGCTTCCAAGAGTTCCAAGAGAAGACAATTGCAACTATGTTAAACCCGTGTCCTTTTCCCAGCCATTTGTATTCCACCAAGTCATTAGATGAATGTTACATGGTGTTGGAGTTGGCTCCTTGGAAACACACCATACAGCCAAGTCTTTTTCTGGTTTCACGAGACTGATGAGTGATGATAGCTTTAAGTACAAAATCTGCATCCCAATGGAATTGCAGTATCGATCTTTGGTCATAGAGTCAGAATGGATATCAAATTTATCTTAAGCATAGAGTACAGATCATCATAGAGTTATCCTAAACAGATGATCATCGGTCAGAACAGAATAGCCATCGAGAAACTGCTGCCATCTCCTGTTTTGATCATATTAATGGCACTGTAAGAGTCCAATCATGGTGAGCATGACAAGATACCCACTGTCCCCAGCTTTTACCTCCAATATCTAACCCTCATATGTGTTCAAAATTCCTCCGTTGGTGTAGGCTATAGGCATCATGTTAGCTTTGATTAAGACCTCCACACAGTATCGTAAGCTTCTGCAAAGATGCGGTATGTGCGTTTCATAGGCCACAGATGTGGAAATCACAGAATGCTAGTCTCATTTGTACAGTACAATGGATATAAACTCACGAGCACAGCAGTGCACCGATCAACCAAAAATTATACATTAATATTAGCTTAATTAATTGAATGTGGCAGTCAGTCAATGGGTCACCTCGGAAATGACTCAAGAGGACAACTCCCTGCATCGAGTTAGTGTTGACTGCCCAAGTTAGAATCCATTTCTTGGCCTTTCGATGAGTCGAAAACAAGCATTTGATAGAAGCTGGCGTTGCATCCAAAACACACCTGACGAAATATTTTTGGCTGAGAGTTATAGATGATGCAATCCATTGACTGCATGATTGAATTCAAAGAAATATAGACAAAGAAGTCGGTGTGCATTATGCTTCCTTGATATTGAAGTAAGTGATTAATGGACGACGCAACGCCAACACAATTGCTTCCGAGGGATCCATCAGTATAATTAGAGGCCATTAGGCTGTTTCCTTGTATAAATGGATAATATTTCAATGCAAAAATCCAGTAGAGAAAGAGGAAAATTTCCCCTGGTCATACATATCATATTATCACAGTAGACAAGTGCAGACATATGACAGCTTCTTTATCCCTTCCTTTACCCTATATAATATCCCCTGCTGCTGTACTCCCTTCCCTTCATTCTTCATATGATAACTCTTCAAAGGCCAACTTCTCAAACCCTTTTGTTCGTTTGCTTTGTCTCCCCTCCTCCTCTGCCAGGTTTGCCTGAAAGGAGTAAAGATGATCCAAGAATTGTTGGGAGGGGTGATGGAGGAAAGGAAGAACTCTTATCTAGGAGGCCTTCTGATTGATCCCTCGTCCTCTTCTCCCACCTCTCCCGTATCTTCCAAGTCGCGGTCCTCATCGTCACCGTCTCTGTCATCGATCACCGCAGACCAGCAGCAGCAGCAGCAGAAGAACCTGCGGTGCCCGCGTTGTGACTCCACCAACACCAAGTTCTGCTACTACAACAACTACAATCTGACCCAGCCACGCCACTTCTGCAAGACCTGCCGCCGGTACTGGACCAAGGGTGGCGCCCTCCGCAACGTCCCCATCGGCGGTGGATGCCGCAAGACCAGGGCGGTGGCTGTCATTGCCTCTCCCGGGGTTTGTGCCAAGTCTGCAGGCGCCACCAAGACGAGGCCGGCGCCGCCCGACCTCGTCCTCAGGTCGGGTCTAGTCGGTGGACTGGAGAACGAGTTGTCGTCGACCCTGTGGCCTTCGCCACATCCTTCCCACCTCATCTCCCTCTTGAGGTCCAGCAGTGTCCAAAACCCTAACACCATCCTTCATTCTACGCCCAGCCTTCATCTTAACCCTGCTATAATTGACGAAGATAAGACTCTGCTTGGTTCACACACGGTGGCCGATCCAGGAGGCACACTGAATTCACACAGCCGAAGCTTGGAAGCCCTGAGTCAGCTTGCTCTAGGTGCTTCACCATGGAGGAACAGCAACAACTACTCTAGCTCATACCACCACCACCACCACCATCACCAGCAGTCACAACCACAAAATGATCACATGTTGTTGGGTGTCACTCCAAGGTCAGAGATCCAAGACCTGTACCAAAAGTTCAAGTCCTCAGCTAATTACCACAATGAGCAGCTGCAGACGGTAATGAGCAACGTCGGTAGCTTTGGTTCTTCTTGTTCCCCCACAGCTTCGTTGATGACCATGGCTGGTACACTTACTAATGCTACGGCTCCTATCATGGATCACATCCCACTCTCTGCTGGTGAATTTGGCAACTGGAATCCGGGTTTGGCATGGTCTGATCTACCCACTCTTAATGGTGCATTCCACTAGTAGGCCTCTCTTCTAGTATACGGATGTAATGTTCTTCTGTTAAAGCTTTTGTGCCGCTGTGGTGTGTTTCAGTGGTGTTTAAGATGTCTTTATTTTGTGCCTTTGCGGGCTGTATCGATCATCGAGATCAATGAAGGATTAGATGTCGTTATCTTTGTTCTGTGTCCTTTATATATATACTGTGACGAAAAAAAACCTAAAACACTGCACATTGTGTTCATATCGATAACACAGCTAATGTATAGAGAGGAAGAGTGGTGCATTTTAGGCTGGAGTTGTGTTGGTCTCAAGTGGGAAAAAGGAAGAGAGATGATGGGATGGTGCTTGGAGATTCCTTCCCGTTGTCGTGCAGTGGGAAAGCGGAGGGCTCAAAGAGGAAGATGGCAGCCTTTGGACGGGCTGTGGCCTTAATATATACAGCAGACGAATTAGATTCTCCTCCCACCCAACACTGCATGCAGCCTTATCTTATGGGAAGAGATAGAGAGAGAGAGAGAGATTGCGTGAAAAATGCAACGATTTAGGTGAAGACAACGCAACGCGACTATGGGAGGAAGACGACAGCAGCGGAATGAATGATGGGCGAAGTTTCGGAAAAAAATTCGTAACTTTCTGTTTATTCTGTAGAGCACCATAAGTTTTAAATTTTTTTTTTTGGAATGCCTCAAGCTATGTGAAAAAAATTAATTTATTATTAAGACTTTAATTTCTTTGGTAGCACATGCTTGATCGCTTAATCTACTGACCCTCGTTTGCCCGTTAGCTATCGTCATGATTAATTTCGCCTCTCATATACAAACATAATGAATAAGAAAATGAAGAAAGGGTGATTGATGTTATCAACCTACCTACGTGTAAAGACATAAGCGATCAAAAGATGAAAGAGAGATAGTTAACACTAAGTGTAAATTAAGAGAGGAAAGAAGGGAGGTCGAATGGGTAGAAGATAATGATTGATTGATATGGATAAAATTATTATTTTTTTAAAAAAATATTTTTTGAAAAAAATATTCTACAAAAAAGAATTCTGAAAGTTATACTTTTTTTTCTCAAAAAAATATATATATGGATAAATTCTCAAAAAAAATTATACTTTTTAATATTTTTCGTAAAGCACCTTTATTTTTTAAAAAATTGAAATAATATATCTTGTTTGTTCGAGTGAAAAGATAATTTTGCTCATTCTTTTATCGGAGTCATCACCACCTCTATTTTTCTTTGCCATGTGTGGAGCTGCTCTTTTTGCTTATAGCATTGTGTGAGGATTGTCCACCTTCCACTGGCTCCGAGAAGGCATCGTTATCACAACTTACTAGAGTTTGACGAGGGGCGATGGGCTATTGGATCCGATAAGATCCGATAAGAGTGACAACACAGATAGAGAGAGAGAGAGAGATGGCCATTGGGTTAAACCGAGCGATCAACTATTGGGGTAGAATAATTATTTTGAAAAAAAATATTATGAGAGAATTTTCGAAATTGGGAATGTGTAGGAAAATATTAAAAGTTAGATATATATTTTTAAAAAAATCGCATACGTATAAATTGGAAGCCTAAAACCAAATTTGGAAGGAAACGGCGATGGCGCCGTTGGAAACAGAGATCACGGCGCGGCTACCCGGCGCCCTCGTTCATCCGACCTCTCGAAGACCAGAACCGACGTCCTTTTCAGAAAAGCTCAACGAGGTGAAGGCATCCATAGGAGAACAGGTCGATTTCGCCCTCCATGGCGAGGTTAAAGACGAAGCGGCCGACGACGGATGAGGAACAGACGTAGGAGGATGTAGGAGGGGAGGGCTTCCGAGAGCGCGAGGAGGATGAGTGGTGTGTTCGTGGGAGCAGCAGAAGGAAAAAGGTGACAACTTCTGTCCTTTGTTTCTTCATCACACTAGGTTTTGATAGAGCAAATTGTTATGATCACGGTTAATTAGGGTTTCGAAGCAGCCTCCGGAGTAAATAAATGTGGCACTTTTGGTTCACATATTAAGATTGCATCTCTCGAGTATCTTTCCAGTTATAATCGTATCTGAGAAGTGATTACTTAATCAATGTATCTATTTTCATGGTAAGTGGGTGTTCTCAGAGAGCACGGTGGAAATTTCTGTATTTATGGTCGAATATTGATTGCAGAAATATTTACCGGGGAGGAGAGTAGGGAATGTCATGTGTAAATTTGATGTAGTTATTTGGAACTGGCTGCTCATAGTGTCAAGTTTACCATATTTTGTTGACAACAGCATAACTGAGAAATATATGATCTTTTATTGTTCAGGAGTTTAGGTGAAGTTGTTGCTCATCCAATAAGATTGCTGGAGCCTAGATGGTAGAGGTTTAGTATCTGAACTAGGTTCCTATTAAACTTGGGGGCATTCTTGACCAGTATCTTCATTATTTGTATTGTGTGAGGATTGAAGTGGATGCTGAAGTTTAGTCGGCCTGTGCAAAACAGAAGAAATAGTCAAGGCACTTAAACGATGCATGTGCATACATCGTACTATGGCTGACCAATCTGTGACAATGATATCAATGTTGGTCAAACATTCATTTGTTGGCCAATAAATCTTGTAAAGGTTTGATCACGGTTTCTTGTAGGTTCTTGAAACTGATACTGGACCTAGTTCAAATGTCATGCACTCAGTCTTACATTTTTCTGTTTGTATCCATTATATCACACAACTCTGGCATAGTAAGCTGTTGCCATTTTTTCTAACTAGCTAAAGTTCTTGTTTGTGATAAGTAACATATGCCTTTCATTGCTTCCCTAATTTTTGTATTATTGAATGCAAGGTATTCATACTTATGTAAAAAACTTTTGTTTGGGCTATTTCAGTATTTCTTACAAAGTTCCTTTTCTTTGTTTTACATGATTATTATTTGACATGCAATATTGCAATTGCTGTGCACATTTTTTATTGAATTATGCCTGAAGAAGCTAGGAGCATGAGTAAGCCTTAGCAATCACATGATGCAAAGAAAGATGATCCCTTTTGTGAGGAAAACAATGATTGCATTTTTTTTCTCCCTCCACCATATGCAATTATCTGTGACATTTTTGAATGCATTTATGTTAAGCATGTTTGGCCCAATAAATAAAGTTTAGTCACTTCATTGCATTTATTTTTTCTCCTTCCTCCAACTTTCTCCTCAGTAATGAGGGAATGAAGTTCCTCCTGGGGATCCAAGTTCATGCTAAAGATCTATTCATGCCATTTTATGATCTTAAGTAAGACTATTAGCATTATAATTCGTTTTTTTGTCACAGGTAATGATAGCATCCATCTGGCCGAAACTGATTTAGTAGCTTTCCATCAGCTAACCTTTTTTAGTTGACAATTTTTCATTTTGTAAACATTACTTCTTTTTTCTTGCTACTCGAGGACGTATGCAAGGGGGCATCATCTAAAAGAAGTAATAGCTCTCATGTAAGCAAGAGGGCAACTTTTGTTGAAAGGAGAAATGATGAAATTTTTTTGCAGGCCTCTCCTTTTCTGGTAGAGGTGCAATGCTTCAGTTGATGTATGATGCACTACTTCTGATTCAAAGTCTTGGATAGTTGTCTGTAATGAAATATTGTGTTGTAGGTTGGAAATCAGAATGCTCTCCATGTTTTTGTCTGCTTTCATACTGCCTGTCTGGATCCTAAGTGCTGTGGATTACTCAAGAAAGTCTTTCTTGACAATTAGCCGATTACTTGGTTTTATGAAGAGGAAGTGTTTGTTTGTGCCTTTCCTTTTATATTTATGATGCAAAATGTCATGAACTGTTATAAGGTTCATCTAGATTAAATGTTTACCTGCTGTCTGCTAGAAATTCCTTTGTAATATTGATTGTGACCAGATATAAGGATCTGTTGGATTCTCCTTAATTTTTTGATTGGTGCAGGAATTCATGTCGTGCATGCTTGAATGGATTTGCATACATAAAAAAGAACATGTTGCAAACAGGTAACATGCTTCTGCTTTTATTGTACTCTTTTAATTTCAAATCTGGCTGGCATTCATGCATGTAGTGCTAGTATTTGTTAAGTTGCCAATGCTGACACAATTGTCAAAACATTGTCTAGGAAATTTATATGAGTTCTGCAACTTTGTTTTAACTTTCCCATTCAGAAACTAAAGGGGATGAAAGACCTCCATTGCAACGTTAATGTTGAACACTGTTGTAATCTTTTTGGGTTCGTATCACTTCAGGCTTTCCAGCACTGGATATGATTCTACCATCTATGCTCATCAAACCTTCAAGAAGTTGATTAAGCTTAATGCCAAATTCTCCTCACATTTTATCATGTGGTATCTCCAGTCTCCACCAACTCTTTTGACAATCCAATTGAAGTCTCTCTAGATGTTCAGTGATAAAGGTATCTGATACTTATGTGATTCAAATAGCATATGGTCCTTTACATCTTATCTATAGATTCTCACTGACTTTGGTGATTGGGCCATTTGTTTATGATCACATGATAGTGCCAGACCATGAAATGTATCTTTTGCACCTGAACTTAACCTGAGGTAAAATTATTGTTGCCACTATCTATATCCTTTCATTTGAAATGAAATTAATCTTAGTTCACACTGACCAAGTTGCCGATGTTGCATTTAATTGATTCTTGCAGCTTGATAATGGAATGATTTGACAGGGAAGGGGACATGCAGATTCCATTCCACGTGAAGTGGGTCCTGGGTGGAATCAGCAAGTGTCTGATTAAGATGGATGAGTCACAAATCCTTAGGTATGACTCACGTGTCTAGACTCAAAACAGTGTTCAACAAGAATCTCATCACTGCTAATCCCTTGTTAACTCCATATGTGAGGAAAATTTCAAACCCTTATCCCAATCAAGAAAGGTGTGGTGTGCCTCACAACAAACAAAAGGACATGAGTGCTGTTTCAGTTGGATTCATGAGCATGAGTATTGGAGTTGATCCATTGCCCCATGTGAATCCTACAATATATTATGGACAGAAGATTGATCTCAGATATCATACATCCAACTTATATGTGCTAAATAGCATCCAAAAGGGACAGATAGGTCTGTACTGTATAGGAATAGCTTCTTAAGGACCCTATCAAGTTTCACTAGCTGCCGTGTATCACTCTGCTGCATATTTCTTGTAATCAGAATTCCATATTATGATCATACCCATCCAGTTACATGTAAATCCAATTATTTGATGTGATTTTTGTCAACCACCAAGTATTAATGTGGAGAGGCTCGTTTTTTACTTTCACACGAGAGATTAGCTTTTTCCATAATAATTCCACTCTTCATCTTGTGATTTTGTTTTCAATAATATTTTTAAATGATTTGTTCAGAATAATGTAACATATAGCCAGTTTGATTAATCTTTATATACTTATACACCAGGGTAAACAAAAGAACTAGTCAGAGAACATGATAATGATAAAGACAGAAATTCTAGAAAAAGAAAAGACACTTATCATGGGCAATGATCAGGTTGAGGTGGAGCGTGGGAAGATGCTGAGAACCACCAAGGAGTCAAAAGAAGTGCTGCACTGTGGATAAGGTTGAGTCTATGGGTCCTCTCACAACTGATTGCACTTTGGCTTTCTCCAAAAGCCAAACAATGCTTCAAAAGTCATACGCTAACTCCACTGTCATATAGGTTATCTTTGTTATGCAGGAATCAAGTGCAGGAGCCAGGTTTGGCCCCCTCTTTCCTATAGTTTGACATCTCACACAGGCTACTGAATGCTGACTAGTATATGTGTGTCTATTATATGTTTTAATGAGAATAATAGACTCTTTTTTGTCAGTCCTCTGGTATGTGTATCTAAACTGTACTAATGCATTTTATTAGGCCAGTTGGCTCTAACATGGCAATCTACCAACCAGAGCCAGGCATTGGGCTGGTGGTTGATTCCCCTTCTTCCCTATAGGAAGACCTGAGTAATACTTTTGCTTGAGACTGCATATAGGACTGCTTGGTTAGGTGATAAAGATGACAGAGATATGCACAACAAATGCATAAGAAGTGTCCACATAAAGTGCTATCTGTTATTTTCCATGATTTTGAAGTGGAAAGTATGCTTTTCTGTAGTTGAGTTAATATGCCATTTTACTTCCATACAAGTGTCAAAAACCCAATGAAGAATGGGACCGTTTCTTAGTGCATTTCTATGAGCATATATTCTATGTTTATCCATCATTATTGTGCTTAGCAAATTAACTTTTTAACCTGAAACTACTGCACTTTGTTCTAGACTGAGTTTATTTCCTGAATAACAATGGAAAGTCTTCAATTTACTGATTGATCATCCTCGGTCATCTTTGGTTGGTTACAGAAGGATGCTGATGAATGAATTTGTCGGAAGCGGTGTTACTGCTGAGAACCATGGACAAAGATGGTAAACAGTGGAAGAGGATTGATATGCCTGTGGCACTAATAGATCTGTGGCTGACCAAGAGTGATGTTGACCATGGAGGAAAGTGATCCCGAGCTTGCAGAGCAAGTCTCAACATGTCCATTAACATGACAAAGGTGCGTTCGCAATGTTTTCTAACCTGTTATGTTTCTTGTTCTTTTTCCTTTTGTTAATTTTCCAGACAGGAATAAATAAAAGCAAACTTTCCATTTGTATCTGCCTCTTTTTGTGGATCCAAGAAGTCTTAAAGTTCCAAAGGTAGATTACTAGGGTATGATAGCCTCAGATGTTCTGCTCCTTTAGTAAGTTTCCTTTTCTAGTATTAATATAGCAGTAATGTTATTATTCTGCATTAACATTTTACTCAAATCTTACAACGAAAGGAAACACTTTTTATTATAATGTACATACATACAATTCATAAAGTCCATGTGCTGATGTACAATTCAATAAGTCCATGTGCTGATGTACAATTCATAAAGCTAGGATATACTTTGACAGTAGCCTGTGGACAAAGGTGGAGGCCCTTCTTTGTTTAGTGTTGGCACAGTAGGATGGTTAGATTCCTTAACCTACATCTGAGTCCCTTGCTTGCCTTAGAATCTAATGGTCTCAACAATGATTAAAATGTCCTTAATGCTATGGAATTCCTCTGGTTGGAAGACAGCCACCTCATACTCAACTAGAAGACACTTTAAGCATGTCCTTATCTTCTTGGGCAGCTTTAATATTCTCCTTTAGATGAGGGGAACCACAACAGAGAATCCAGGCAATTGATGGAATGACACAACCTTTCCTTCAACCATCATCTATATCCTGTAGATGAGGAGACAAGTGAAATGGAAACCTCTCCTCTCTATGTCACATCATGGACCTTGTAACAGTTCTTCTTGTGTTTATTCAGTAACCAGAAATACTATGATTCACCCAAAATAAGGGAAGCAAGAGAAATATCATTTCTGTCCATCTTTCTCGAGGGTGGGTTTGTTTTTGATTCTTAGGGTCATAACAATTTCATCTACTTGAATAAAAATATGTTCATCACCTAATAGTTTTGGTTGGGTGTCAAGGGAATAATATAATGGAGGCAAGAAGTTACACAATAACATCCAAAAATGTTGTGTGAATAATTTGTTAACACACATTTTTTGTTTTTGGCATTGTCCACATGGTTAATCTAAACTAAATACTTGTAATAGATATAGCTTCTGTTAAAATTCATATATGGTTCAGGCATTAAAATTATTAGATCTTGTTGTCATCACAAATTTTGATTGTTATCAAGGTTCTAAAGGTCATCTAACATTTAATATGATTTTCTTTTCATGAGTAAGTTGCCATCTCCAACAAATATGATATTGATATGAAAAATCATAAGAACATATTTTTAGTTGTTGATCCAATGGATGTTACAAATGAACACGACCAACATATTCTTTTTTGTGATTTCGGCAAATAGTGATGTCACTAAATGAACCTTTTGTATTTTCTTTTTCTTTTTGTGTCTAACAAAAAGACTTGTTATGTTGTCACATTACTATGACATATTTTGTTTAGAATTTATTGGTACAAATGAACTCATGCACTTGTTATGTTGTCTCCCACCCTTTCAAACATGTAATGATTCTTATCCTTGACGTGACTCATCTCATAGTCATGTTTCAACGGCTTCACATCCATTAGTAATCTACACCATATCAAGTGCTTCTTTCTGAGTCAAATTTCTTTTATCTCACAAGGAGGATGTTCAAGCTATCATCCTTCCAAGTTTATAGCCAAATTATGTAAGAGTTGTATTGATTAGTTTCCTTTTAAATTCTTTTCTTGCACTTACGGAGGAGGAAATAACACCGATTACTTTTCATGATTCATGATGTCTGTATCTTTGTACAACGACAGTAGGTCACTCATTCATGTCTCCTATTTCACTAAAAAAGATGGAAGCACTTGCTTGCAGACTAATGGTGTGGAAATGGAGAAGATGAGGGGCGAGGCTGAGCTGTTCAATGGACAGCACAATGTCCACTCTATCCTGTTCATGTGGAATCTGGATCCAACCTATCAATCAAAGTCAGATGAAAGATATTGTGGTCGCAAGCAAAGATAAAATGGTGGTCCAAATCAAAAGGCAGAATTCTTCTGCTATCCATGTACATGGGAACACAACATGCACCGCTGGGCTTTGTTAGAGGTTGACCGCAAGTACCAACCGAAGAAGATAAGTCTGCACACTCATGTGCATGCACATACTATTAATGATGTTACTAAGAAGATTATTATTTTAGGTAGAAAGTCAAGTAAATATGCAATTAGATTATTCATGTAAATAAAGATTTTGATTGGATGATCATTTGGGGAAAAAAAAATCATGATATTTATGAGCATAACATTATCTGCAAATCGGATTAGATACAGACTGATAATTTATTGGATTTTGATTGGATAACTACAAGTATCAAAGACTTAAATATTTGGAAGTAGTTTAGTAATTAATCTGTATCTTAATTTTTTTCAGATTGGCCCAATTGATTTCTCTCTACTTGAGACTATGATGGGGAAGGGATTAGATTCTAGACTACATTAAAGTCAGACTCGGTCCTCCACCATAGTGGAAGTCAACCGAAGTCACTGTGGAAAGTTAAAAGGAGTGTGTGTGTGTGTCTCCCACCACTTCGTCTGGAAGAGAGGCCCCTTCCGAGGACCAAAGGACACCACCAATCACTTGTACGAACATGTACATGGTAAGTAGTTCACCGATAGACACCTTCTACCTGAATCTAATTGAAATTATAGCCTTCCGTTCCTCACAAAAAGGGAAAAGAAAATGCTTCTGTTCCTCTTGCCACGTTATATTTCTACTCTTCTGACTCACTTGACCTCAGCAAAAACCACAATTAATAATGATCAATAACAGATCCAACCAATACATCTGATCTGTACATTAGTTTGAAAGATAGATGTGTAAAAAAGAAAACAAAATGTGATAGGTGAAATGTTTAATTCAATCGTGACTCACATGATATCACGATCAGAGGATAAAATCTCAATTAATGATTTAGTCACATATACATCACCTTAAGGGAATATTTATTGAATCCATTATAAAAAGCTTACTGGATGATAATTATTGAGATTAGTGATTGTTTCACTAGAAGTTATCACTTTCTATTTCATTAGGATTACATCAAGAAATCAATCCGATACTAATATTTATATAGATTAGCACCATGTAACTCGCTTGGGACTCTTTTGGTTATACCCAAATATCTATATTTTTATTTTAGATCCATAGTAGGATGAACGATTGAGACTCCCTCCTCAATTGCCCCTAAAGATTACATTTACACCGCTCGAACATAATCGGACTAATGTTGTCGTCCATCACCGATATTTTGGGTATCGATTTTTGTTTCTACTTTCACCACCCAACCAAATTTTTTTAAAATAAATAAATAAATAAAATATTAATAAATTATAGTGGATTAAAGAATTAAAATAAGAAAGAATCCAACTCGGCGAGTCGGACCGCCACGTGAAGAAGCGGCACCTCGACTCGGTGAATCGGTTTCGGTTCGCCCGCAGAAATGTGGCTCGAACGCGTTACGTACGCGACGATTCGGGTCCGATGCTTGTCCGGTCTGTTTTCGCCCTCCCTCTCCCGTGAACCGGACCGCTCTCCTCTTCCTCCGCCTCTCCTCTCCTGTGTGCTGTATAAAACGGACGTCCCCCTCGCTTTCTCTGGACTATGTTCTCGTTTGCAGCCAGGCGACAGAGCGGTAGAGAGTGAGGGAAGGAGAGGGTGGGGCGCAAACGGGATCGGCGATGGCGGGGATCGGTCTGGAACTGAGGCTCTGCGCCTCGAGAACCGTCGGCGGCTTCGTCAAGGAGGCGGCGGCCGTTGTCGAGAGCACCGACCGCGGGGTGGCGAAGTTGGAGGAATCCGTCAGGAGCTTGGAGGAGGAGAGGAGAAAGATCGATGCTTTCAAGCGCGAGCTCCCTCTCTGCATGCTCCTCCTCACGGACGGTACCCATCTTTCATCCGTTCTTGAGATTTTTCATGTATTTGGTGGTGAGATTTGATGTGATTTTAATTATTTTGATGCGACATTTTTCTCGGGTTGCAGTGATCGAAGGGTTGAAGAAGGAGCTTGAGCGCTGCCGGGGCCAGAAGTTGGCGAATGCTTTCGAAGAATTCATATCCATTAGGAGAAAGTGCGAAGAGGAGGCTGGGGTGAAGCTGGAAGCGGATTACGAGGACAAGAAGAACTGGATGAGTTCTGCTCAGCTGTGGAGCGTTAATTCTAGCGAAAACAACGATGAGGATGACAAGAGCATCACGGACGAGGTATAAAGGAGGAATTTTGAATGTTGTTTTCCTGGATTATAATGGCTTTGATGAATTCTTTCCCTTTAATCGAACATTTGGTACGGTTGCAGAGAAATGGAAGACCGGATTGCGATGCGGAGAAGGAAAGCTTGAACTTGGAATCCAAGAATCTGAGTGCCGGGGGCGCATTCGTGCAGTTTAAGGGCATATCAGCCCTTGCGATGAAACCAAAGGAAGAGGTAAAGCCACTGCCTGATCTCTCCCCGCGGTCACCTGCGGTCAAGAGCAACTCTTGCCCTGTTTCTGCCGTCACCGAGCACCAGGCTGGTGGTGGCTCGGGCTCTAAAGGCGTTGGTAGAGCCCCGCCGGCGATGACCGGTGCCCACCTTAGCTTGCAGGTGCTGCAGCAGGCACCGAGGAAAGCGAGGAGGTGCTGGTCGCCAGAGCTGCACCGCCGGTTTGTCATCGCTCTCCAGCAGCTGGGTGGTGTTCGAGGTTAGCTTGGTTTCACATGTTTCTCGTACATGTTCGATAACATAGAGAAAAAAAGCTTCCTTTTCTTGATCAGCAATGGACTCTTCGAAGTTTTTGGTTTGCCTGTCGTAGGTAGAGGAGACAAATGGAAACAGAAATCTGAGATAGATTATGTATTTGTATTGTGATATAGTGATACTTCTATCTGAACAAACCTCAGAAATCTCTTGTAATTCTCTTTGAACTGCACTTGTTCTTCGTGCGATGGATAGTCTGACTGGAATTGATGTTGATGCAGTGGCTACTCCAAAGCAGATCAGAGAACTGATGAAGGTGGATGGTCTTACCAATGATGAAGTCAAAAGCCATCTGCAGGTGGCTTCTAAATTCCACATCCATGGCCTCATGGCTTAAGAATTCTCAATTCCTTACCACTTCATCCCTGCTTGGACTGCATTGACATTATGTTCTTGTTCTCTCTTCCAGAAATATCGATTGCACTCTCGAAAGTTGCCGAATGCTTCAGGTTCTATTGGTCGACCTCTTATGGTTTTAGGAGGCTTGTGGGTTCCTCCTGAGAACCATACAGTTTCACCACAACAGAGTGATTCCCAGTCTGGCTCTCCTCAGAGTCCTCTTCAATTAGCTGGTTGCGACGGCACAATCTCTGCCGCTGCTGGAGATAGCTGTGAGGAAGAAGGGAAGTCGGAGAGCTGCAACGGGAGATGAGGAACATTTGCTGCTGAACATAGTTATAACAAGTATAGAGATCCTTCGGAGTATTGTGAAGAGACTGATATATTACTTCCAATGCATAGAGATAAGGAGAGGTTTGTGGATACAATGCCTGGCAAGGCCGAGCCTGAGCGTGTAGTATAGGAGGGGTTGCTTTTGCGCTGAGTAGAGAAGTCATAGATCTCCTCACATGAGATTTTAGGCAGCATTCAAGTTCCCCACCATTAGTCGTCGATTTTTCTTGAGTTTTGGTGTTTGGATAAACCGAAGCTTGCTTTCGACAATGTTGCATTTTCCCTGGAATAATAAGTTGTGCCGGTTTTCGACATGATTGGTCTTGAATTCTTTTGCCAAGGTTTCTGTGGGTGTAATCTTATTTGTTGCTTGCATATGTGTTTGTTTCATAATATCCTTTTCGGCGCTCGGTTTTTTATCTGATTTCATAGCCTAGCATGAGATTAGTAGGTTAGTTCTCAGGTAGAAATCCAAAGTTTGTGTATGAACTGCTCTTATTCTTGTTTCTAAGCACTCCTGTGCCCAATCCCAGTTCTGAAAGTCCTTTTGCTTTCTAATAATATCTTTCTGTGTTCTTGCTTCTCAGTGATATCAGATTATTTGTACCATCTCTTTGTAGTCTTCCTTTATTGTCTTGATTTCTTGATCACTTGGAATGAGCTTTCTCCACAATCATTGATGCAGCAGTTAGCAAAGCAAAGGCATCGTTTCACTGGTTCTATTAGTCTCAATGAATCCATATGAACTCAGATGATACCTTCGATCCAATCCCTTGTCTGGCATATGATCTGCTGCACCTTCTTGCTTTGTGTGCTGGAAGCAGCAAAATGGCTGCATCTTGTCAGCAGCACCAGCAAATCCAACCTTTTTCTCTGACAAGTCTAACACTTTGCTGCCTGCTTTTGATTTCAAGGTAATTCCTGCTTTGCTATGTCCATTAGTAGGGCCATCTGTTGCATCAAGGCTTGCATGCGGCAGGCAACTGCCTGCCTGGGAAATGGATTCTACTCGCTGCTTGCCTCTTGAGACTCTTCCACATTGCTTCGTTGAGCTTTGTCTGCCACTCGTAAACGACCCCTGTAGGCATCTCTTTGGGAGTTATTATTATTATAACCTTGTTTACATTAACCCATGTCACATTCCCTATGTCAAAGGACATTAATAGGACAAAAATGTACATCTCACTGAGGACATATTAAGATTCGAATCACTTGTCTTCGATTTGGTGACCCCACAACAATAGTACAATCCCTAGATATGAGCTGTTAGATATAAGTCATAAAGAATCTCTAGTGTTTGTTCTTGGATCATATTTATCACCTCTATGATTGATGGGCCTACTTCAGATATGATCACCACAAGTATGGTTAAAATAAGATCAAACAGTTGTTTTATCGAGTACTTATCCAATAATATTTTGATTCCATGATGGATGTGACTATGTCCTCATTCAGAAGCCATCATATAAAAATATTGCTATAGAACATGATTTCAGTGACCAGTTAAAGCATCTATGTTATGCTGAGTCATCGATCACACGTTTTAGATAACAATTCATAGAATTGTTCTCTCAAAATAACAACTCTTAGAACTAAGATCATTACTGCTGTTGGTTATAGATTATCTTATTCTCTGATGGATCAACACACTAAATTTACAATCAGATCATGTTTCAGACCATGCCACCCACCAATTCGATGCAAGAATATTAATCAAGAACAATTGAAACAAGCATATTTACCTGTACGATCACAATAATACTGCAATCTAAACTAGAGTTGCAAGTGTCAAACACACAACTCATCCTTGCCTCATCTCATTGCAGCTATACAAACATTATATCAGATACAAGTGATTTAAGAGTGACAAGACTTTGCTTTTATCTTGCTTTGCCTTGTAGAAACAAGAATCTTGGTTTTTCAACTCTAGCTGTAGTTTGGAACGATGTTAATGCAAGCGGTTGAATCACAAAAGAGATTGAATTAGTGAGCGAGCACTTTCTAACTGGTGCCTTCCATCTTTGTTGATGTGATGGTCTCTGAGATCCTGCTCTATCCACTGGTAGATCTTCTGCAAGGAACAAGACGTTAGTTCAAGTTCTTCCAAGGGAACAGATTCATTTCCTAACATTTTCATGCATGTAAAATGGACCAGGCCGAAAACCAAGCTGAAGTCTGCCCTTTTTAATGCAACCTCCAGACCTGCCAATATGACAACACCGACAGCGTCCAATATTCTTGGGCTTCCCTTATTTAGCAGGATGAGTAGCATCTCTATAAGATTTTCAAAAGCAGAAGTTTGCAGTTTGGGGGTTTGATCATCATCATATTGACTGAGATCACCATCTCTGTGTAACTCAATCTTGCCCAGAACAGAAAGCCACACTGGAAATTTAGCCTCAACGAGATCAGCTAACTCCAAATTGCTCTCTTTCTCTGACATCATCAATTGGTTGCAGCCCAACCCCAATATGAGAGTAGGCAACCATGATTTGGCAACAGAGACTACATTCGAAGCATGTCGACTACCAACATACATTTCAACAGAGGTAATTAGGTCTAGAAGATCATTTGCAAGATAGAAGGCTTCCGGTGATGGTGCTGAAGACTCATTAGAGCACTTCAGGACCAAATGCAGTAGCTTGGCTGCGTATGAAAATGAACTTTTCAAGTATGTGATGATATCCTTAAAACTTTCATCCTGCTTATCCTTCAAAACCTCTTCCTGGTTAGATGACTTTTGGTGTTGATGTCTTTTTAAAACCAAGACTATATGTCGAATGTGATCTGATGCAAACTTTAGGTACCTTCTATGGTTTTGGTTGGTATGTCGCATTGTTTCAGCATCAACAACAAATTTCATAATTGCCATGTACAACTTCACCATATTCTCTATACTTTTAACTTCAAAAGAAGCTACTTGATCACCTGAAAATAAAAACAAGGATATACGACTTAATTGTACAAATAAAATGTCTACAGTAGCATTCAGGTAGCTCTTATGAATGACTCAGTGATCATTATATTAATGACGAGTTAAAAAAGTGAGTTTGCAGGACTTGGTCAGTCAATAGCCATATTGCCATCTGCTTGAAGGAACAAAGCAATATGACCAGTTTTAGGTAACGTTAATCTTATTTGTTAAAATGATTTGCAGATTCAATTCTAACTACCTTCAGTTGAATTTGGGATGCCTTCCTGAGCTTCTTTGCGCTTGGATTTCCGACGCTGTGACGTCTCAACTCCATACTCAGAATTTTGATTAGGTTTTCCAGAAGCATGTTCTGAGAAGATTTTATCAGCACAATTGACTATGTGATCCAATGCATGATCCAGATTTTCCTGTTTACAAATAAAATCAATATGAAACATAGCAGTAAGTAAACCAACAAATGTCTACTAATTTCTGATTGAGAATGTGTAGCTTTAAAGTTTAAACTAAAACATTATCCTCCATAAGTGTTTCAGAACCTTCAAAAAATGTAGAAGCCTTCCAAAAATGTCCCTCTTTACAGCTAAGGTTGGATCAGATATTGGACATGGTCATAGTTGACTTCCTATCATGAAAAGGGAGGTCATTTGAGGCAACCTAGATGATTTAGAAGCACATCTGCCACATTTAAATCTCTATATATGTTATCTCCTAATGGTCATCGTTAGCAATTTTGGATCAATAAATCATTTCAGGAAGGCTACTTAACTTTCATGATATACATCATAGCTATACAACTACTCAATTACCACCACATTGTATTGAATAAAACCATGGATTCGATTACATAAACATAATGAAAACCTCAATATCAGAGTCACAATTCTGTAGACCCAAATCCGCATTCTGAATTTCCTGCACAAAATATTCCATCAACACCAACCTCTCTCCATAAACCTTGAACCTTATTCCACCATGTGCCATCAAGTAATCCAGCACAATTTTCAAAAGAAAATGGAAAAAAAATTGACAGAGAGAAGTGCAAACTTTTTCATTAGAACCAGCATCAAAAACTAAGAGGACCGGAAATGGCCATTTCTGCATCTTCATAGCCAGACCATCCATGGATATGAAGAAATCATGCATCTTTAAAGGAAGAGTATTTACTCAATTTTTGAAGACACGAGAAGTGCAACTGATCTAATAAACTGTAACACCTTTAAGAATCCTTGTAGGTAATATCAAACCACATTTAAATTTGCACCAACATTATTTGTTACAAGTTTTTCTGCAGAACTGAATATTATCTACAGATAAAGTTCAGATAGGCTGTTTGTTCAATCTAAATGCAATAACAGAACCCAAACACAATTCAGTTATGGATATTAACCTAGCAAAATGAAAGAATGGCTTAAAATAGTATTGGCTAACTAATTTACGTAACTTAGCTACAAATCATTGCCTACCAACCTCTTCATATACAAAAAATAAGGTAAATTTTGATGTTGCCTTTTTTCATACTTTGGTGACTGTTTATAGATGAATAATCATCTATTGTGCCCATAATTTACCACCAGAAGGAAGAGAATCATGAAATGCCAAGTACTCTTTAAGGCAATATATATAGATCATAACTGTGAAAATTTTTCACATATTTTCACATGAAAAAATTATAGAATGGTAACTGCATGGTCAAGTCAAATTTAAACTATAAAATAGGTCCCTATAACAATTCTCAATTGAAAGTTTCAACAATTCATGCAAAAGTGTAACTCATTTTGTAACATGTCAAAAGAGGAAAGCTGAGAAAAGAAGCTACCTACCTCTACAGATGACCTTTTTTGACGAAAATCATTGTCCTTGATACCGCCAACATTCTGAGAAGACATGGATATGGCAAATGTTGTGTAGGCCATGAGAGGTTCCATGTCCAACTGTTTCAACTCCATACACTGTTGAATACACACCTCAGAAATAACACCTAATGCAGAAAATGCCATTTCTGAAATAGAAGATTTTAGTACAGCATTTCTAGTTGTTTCTGATGCAAGCAGACTTTTTACTTGCCATGCTGCTGCTGCTGCAACAGCAAAATCCTTATCATCACTGGATGTGCCAGGATCTTGTGATTGTTTTCCAGTCACTTGACCTGTTGATGAAATTTTCATGGGTAACTTAGCTTTTTTCTTTTTCATAGTTTGCAAGATCTGCTGTGTTGATCCTAAACCAAATCTGGCTCGAAAATTAGAAGCAGTATCTTGTAAGATATTTGCTAATTCTTCGAACATCTCATCAAACCAACCACATGAAAAAATTAACTTTTGTGCTGCCTTTACAACTCCTTGTCTTTCAACATTATCAGATAACCCAGTTGAGTTTCTTATGATAACCATACAGCTATCATAAATGCCACCTAAGTTTTCTGTAGGTACAACAGAAGCGATGCTCAAGATAGCTGTCTGGGCATGCTCAGAAGTTGCTGCAGTAAGCAATTGTTTCAATTTCTTAGCTGACAGCAACTCACTAAGACCTCGTTTAACAGACAACTCACTCGACAAGCACTGGCATATATTGGATGAAGCAACAAGCAAGCCATCAATCTGCTCCACACCTAGGCCCTTAGGTGAAAGAGCCAAAGTGACACAGACCCTGGCAAGTTCCATGAGAGACCTTGGAGATGACCCCTCTGAGAGAGCAAATTCACAAAACCTTGCCCCAGCATCAGGAGACCGTCTAATAAGGGCAACACAGCGGCTACATGCCTCTTTAATAGCCAATTTTGATGGAAAGTAAGAAGGAATGAGCAGCTTTGTAATTTTGCTAGCAACTCGTGGGTGATCATTTGCCAAGGAGGACAACAAGTCATTCAAGCCAACCACCTGATAAATGAAAAAATATTCATGGAAAGAGCTAACTTGAACATACAACTTCCAGGAATGCATTCAAACTTGAAATGAATTAAATTAAAAGTGATAGTTAATTTTGGAAGGAAAAAAAAACAGACAGCCACACTTTATGTACATACCTTATTAAATTGGATAGTACGTAGATCTCGAACAGCTAGGAGAAGATCAACAACAGCAACTCGAACTGAAAGCACAGGATCAGAAAACAGGGAACCCAATCTTGGAAGGAGAACTTTCATTACCTCATGACTTTGTGGATTTTGAAGCAAATAAATGATGCCATTAATGGACGACATCCTAACTTCATAGCATATGTCAATCGACATGCTATCAACAATTTTAGCTAAAAATTTTGTTATGGTTGAAGAAGGAATAATTTCCCAAAATAAATGAAGAATGCGACAAGAACCTTCAACAGCAACTGACCTTACTTCAGGACAGTCATCTAAAAGCAATTTCTCTAATAAGAAGAACTGTTTATTTAGCAAACTGTCTTTGACTTCATTTGTCGCATCTGGATCTTCAAGTGGGAATACATCCAACAGTAGATGCAATGCATTTTGGCGAACATTGGAGTTGGCAACCTGACAGATTATATACTAGTAGTAAGGAAAGAAAAAAAAGTTGCATAACATGAACAAATTTATAATTTACCAAAAAAACTGTATATTAATATAATTTATATAATCCATTATGTAATCTACCCTTATCAGATAAAGGTTAAACATCATCATCAAATAGGGTAATCAAGGCTAAATAGTTCCAAGTACTTCTGAATTAGATCTGCTTCATCTTTAGATATGCTTGATCACTTGTGTAAGAATCTTCTCTACCAGACAAAAGAGAAGTAGGATTATTTAGCAGAACAAAGGACATTTTTCTCTAAACATCTAATCTGTGACAATTGCTTGGAACAGGATCATACTAAGCATGATGCTGCAAGCAACAATTTTTTTCATTCACATTTGTTATTCCCCAAATTACTGTTGTTCTATAGTTTTGGAAAAAATAGAAAAATAAAATGCAGAGTTTTGGAAAGGAAAACAACAATAGACTTTATGCATGGTTTTTTTATACAGGCAAAAATCTAATGTTTTTAAACTGCTCATATTTCAAATATGTGAAACTGATGAAGCATCCATTGAAAATGCATCAAGAACTATCATTAACATCCATCAGAGAAAAGACCAAGCATAAAAAAATCTATATCAGTCATCTTCATATATTAGTCATGAAAACCAAGATATTCATATGAATAAGAAGACATCCCGAACCATAGTTCCTTTGTAATTCAGTAGATTCTTGATGCAAAATCCCACGTGTTCAATGACTTAGCACTACATGCCGGTCATAGTGAGTTCAATGACATAGACGGGCATGTGTTCAACGACTTAGCAGAACAAAGGAACTAGTGAGTGGCATTGCACTACATGCACAATAATACTGAATTCAATAAGAAAAAATAGAGTAATGCAAGCACCTGCAACGACCGGAAGAGCACTGGTTCCACAAGTCGGAGGAGGAGCTTCTCAACACCTACAGTCATCCTCTGTTCGATAAACCCACCTAAGACTCTCCTTATAGAGGCAGCAAGCAGTTTGGAGCTGGCATGAATTGCTCCTTCTATCAGTCCTTGCAAGAAGCCATCCTCGATTTCTTCCCTTAAAGATTCCTCAGATCCCTTCCAAGCTCTGAAAAGGATATCTGCATATGCCTCAAGCACTGACTTCCTCCCAAAAGGGATCTGAGATTTCATCAGCACCAGAGATTCCTTCATAAGCTGTCCATTCAACCCCAGCATGAAAGCTACGAACTTCCTTCCTTCTTCCATCTTCAGATACACTGGCGTGATGACGCAGCGAACAAGAAGCGTCTTCATGTCCTCGATGCTCTCATCCACATAATCAAACAACAAGAACGCCTCCCTGAGCGCGTAGACCCTTCGGACGTCGGCCTTCTTGCCCTCGGTTAACGAACTCGAGAGCAAGAACGGCAATGACTGGGAGACCAAGTTTTCCTTCCCCGGCAGATTCGCCTTCCACCATTCCTCGCAGAGGCTGGCAACCTGGGAAAGGAGCGCCGGGTCCCACTCGTACAACACGAGACCGTCGTGCAGAGATCGAACAGACGGCAGGAGGACGGACGGGGCGAACAGATTAGTAGGGTGGGAGACGCAGAGGTGGGCCACAAAGGCGTAAGCTTTAAGGTTCCTGAGGTGATCTAAGGTTTCAGGAGAAATGGGATTGTCAGATCCTTCAGCACCAGTGGCTTCCGGAGTCCGGGCTCTCGAGGACGGCCTGGACCGCTTCGTGGGAGGGGAACGGGAGGAGCGACCAAGGGCAGCGGCCGAGGCGGAGCTGCAAGCGCGGAGGGAGTTCTTGAAGGCATCGAGGGACCGGGAAATGGATAGATGGAGGGCGGGGGGGAGGGAGGTGACGAGGTCGGAGGAGGCGGGGAGGGAGAAGATGAGGGATCTGAGAGAGGACTTGCCGGTCTTGGTGGCGGCGAGGGAAACCGCGGAGGAGAGGATTTCGTCGGCGGAGGATGGGGTGGTCGAGGAGCGCAGCCTCTTCTCCATCGGATGGAATCGAATGGAGGATTGTCAGAGTGACAGGCGAGAAGAAGCGGAGCGGGAAACTGCCGAATTCAAAATCTTTATCGGAAGGGTTTGGGGATTTCGGCCGGTGGCGACCGCGTTTCATAGAACTAAACAAATAGATACAGAAGAAAATATACCGTATATATATATATATATATAATACCCTATAAAATTATCTTAAATGCCCTAAAAAATTACCCCCTCAAAGAAATGACGTGTGTTGACGGATCGGATCAAAGGGTGAGCAAGTAATTTTGATCATAATTTACAACTCATCACTGCAACACGACACAAAGGAAAGATGTTGACTTCAGTCTTCTGCACAAGCTCATCAAAAGGACAGTGATGCTGATGGTGATGTTGCTTATTAACCAGAGGAAAAATTATTTACTGCATTGACTCAGAACCACTCATTACTAGTATTTGCAGACACAAATATCTCTGAGTTGACTCGGCCATCAATCATCCCACTGTGGACAACAGGAGCATACATCCACAGCTCATCTGAGCTCAAAAGCTGCACATTCTCAGCACAAAGAGGAGAAGATCTCTAAGTAATCTTTGATCACAGAATTGGACTTGGACGTCGTTCAGGGTCTCACCTTTATCTGCAGCTGCAAGAACTTGACGTAATGAACAGCTTCTTCGAGCATTGTGCTAATGTCAACCTGCAAGCAGAATCGATGTGGTTCTTCATTTTGTCACAGAGAAGGGTTTCAGAAGAAGAAGAAGACAAAGTTCTGAAGACTTACTTTAGTTCCATTAGGTACCAGGTTCTGCAATGTCCTCAATCTAGCATTGATTCTTTCCCTTCTTTGCTGCGTTCAACAGGCTTCGAGATTATATTCTGATCCAATTCTGGAATTTATCGGATGATTGATAGATGAATATATTACCCTTGCATAGAGGCTTTGAGGATCTGTGGCTGGCCATCGATTCGATCGTGTTTTCGCGTTAAGATCAGCCTGGAAAGCTTGTGAGTCTTCCTCAGAGCTGTAGCTGCAGCAACTCCGGCCACTGCTCCTAGCATTGTTCTCTTCCTCATCGCCACACACAATGCTCTTCTGGTTCCTCCCAGGTCGCGCCTTCTTCACGCTCTTCAGAGCCTGCACCTGAATCAGCTAGTTCTTCGGATCAATATGGGCATGATTTGATCCCCAACCATCATAGAGATGCTCATCAAACACTTACATTCGTCGGAGCCTGAATCTTTTTCTTAGAACTTTGACGACGGAAATCATCTTCAGAAGCATGAGACTCTCTCTTGCGCTGTGGCATCTCTGCATCAGCAGCAGTAGGTTCGTGCATGCTCAAAGTTTGATTCACAGCGACTTGATCTCCCACCAAGCAATGGTTCGTGAAGACCGGCACAGTGCCGATTGCATGTGCTCCATCGGATTCATCTCCACTCTGAGACCAGTAGCACAAACTGGGGTTGCTGTTCTCATTTGCTGACCAACAGTAACATGAATCGGCTGCATGAGAAGAACACCAAGACGATGGCGGGAGTTCATAGCATCCAACATCTCGATCTTGCTCGCCAAAACACTGGTAGTTGCTGAGCAATTGTGCGATCATTCGGGACTCCTCAGCAAGCATTGTAGCATCAAATGAGCTCCAAGTTGACTCCTGAGCCATTGCAACCCGCAGCCTCCACGGCAAAGTCCGAAATCTATTTATGCTGATGCTGAAAGGCTAGAATTGCTTCCACCTCTCTTTCAGCATCACTTGCAAATAATTAATTCATGATACAACTCAGAGAGAGGTGTAAACATGGTGGCTCATCCAAGACCCCGGTTAGGAAGCCACACAACCAGTGGATTGGATCAAGCAATTATTAGCATGACTCGACAAACAGTGCAGAGGAAAACAAAATGGTTTTTTTCGGCTGGACGAAAGTCCATGATCAGGAAACCAGAGAACGTGGGAGTTCTTGAGGGAATTTAATGAACTCAGCGAAAAATTATTCTGATGGATATAAAGAAAGAATGCAAGGGAGAGGTAGGCCTGATCGTGAAGAGAGGTATGAGCATTGTTTAGTGGTCAGCTCACAGTACTTGTTCCCCAAATTGGGATCGTTACCTACCCACTGTTCCATTGCTCACAGCTTCATCATGTTCTCATTGTGTTCCTAACAGGCAACAGTAAGCAGCAGAGCTGTGATGTGACATTGGTGATGTGTGATGCAGAGATTGTTTGAGAGGCTAAATGAGCATTTGCTTGTATGAACTCACACATAATTAGAGTTAAGTATCATTCAAGACCAGATTCCAAAGATTGTGATTCCTGAAAACAACCTTAGTGAATCATATTCTTTATGACCTATGAGATCCACAGCTCAAAGGCTCTGTTATGCCAAAACAATCAGCCATGGCATGATGCTTGACACAGTCTCCAACAAAGATTAGAAACATATATATATATATATATATATATATGAAAGAAACTGTAAGATGATTTTGGCATGAGTTATACTAATAAAATAAAACTAATTTAAAAATATAATATTTCAAATAGAAAATTAGAATAAACATGCAAAATCAAGCATGTTAATAATGATTTGTTATACAAGATATACATAAAAATTCTTGATGAATTGGCGATGATATGGTATGATGATCATGTGATTTATTTGTGAAATACTTTATGGAAAAATATATTAAACATATTTTCCGTGATTTCCACATGTAATTTGGCCAACACATAGCAGAGTTTTGGATGGTAAGAATGTCAACGCGCCTCTATGCTTTTCGTGAACATGCATATGCATATGGTATTATGAATAGGAGAAGATTGACTGCATCAAAGGAAATATAACCTCAAATATGGATAAGCATTGCTTGTTCTTCAACAGCTAGAGGTGCAATGTGAAGATATAGACAAGGATAAAATGTACGATCCTAGTTATATGGTGTTATAAACTGGAGAAGATTGACTGCATCACAAGAAATATAGCATCAACTTTAGGGCTGTTCTTTAACAACCAGAGGTAAAAGAGGAAATTATAATGAAGATGTGTCTAACCTTAGGTATTAAATGCACATGCATATGGTATTATAAGCAGGAGAATATTGACTACATCACAAAAAAGAATATGACTTCAAGTTCATGTAAGGATTGCTTGTTCTTTAGAACTAAAGGTACAATGTGAACATATGGACAAGGAATTAGGAATAAGAAAGAGAAAGATAAAAATATGTGTGTAACCTATAACTATAATGAAGGGTTTAGATGATGAAGATGTGTCCAGCCTAATGATCAAACTTTTAAGATAGAAAATAATAAGATCAACAAATGCACAAAACGAATAGCTTGTGAGACTCACTTTGAGATTATAATGAAGTTTATTTGAGATGCATGCATGCTACAAATCATTGGGACGTCGAATGTAGTTGCAATCTGTGGATGGAAGTAAAAAAGAACACATGAGTTGAGGCTTCAAACTAATATATGGACCAAATTCCAGCTCTCAAATGTCACCAAACTTTTCTTCAATGTGCTTCTCCAGATCGTGCGAGAGAAAACAAATGAAATGAAAGAAGAGCACTGAATCTGAAAGAAAAAGAAGCGATGTGTACCCGTAGAAGGAAGCACAGACAATAAAATACCTTCTCTTTCCTGAAACTAAAGGTCAGCGAGAGAGAGAGAGAGAGAGAGAACTGAACATATTATAGCGTTGAGGGGTGTGTAAACGAATGGATTGATAATGTTTTAGTACATCTGCTGGAGAAAGTGATGTCTAAAGATATAGAGCCAAACTCTGCATTCATATGCTGCTGTATTCAGTAAAATAAAATTGCAACTCAGCCTTCTTGCTTTAGATTTTTTTTATTTTTAGATTTACACTATTTCAGTACATTTACAGTGCTTGATTGAGAATATACTGAGATATTAGGTAATTTAGTGGATTATTCAAGTGGTTTAAATGGAGCAATATATATTAACTCACAAATGAAGCATATATATATATATATATATATATATATATATATATATATATATATATATATATATATATATATATATATATATATATACTCAACACTGCAGTCTTGGCGTTTATTATTATTCACCATGAATAATAATAGTTCTAAGCTTAAAGAGAATGAGTGGAAGATGTATAAGTTGAAACCCAAAATTATGCTTCGGTATTTAACTATACTAAAGCTTTTGCAAAATCAAGCAGTAGCATTGGCCTAATAAACTTCATTGAAATGGAAAACAATAAGAAAATGGGCAATATTCTTATTAATTTATAGTTTTACACATTTTGAAATGAATAAAAATATTGCCAATAAACAAAGAACTTCAATATTTTTCCTCTGAATTGCATGCTCTCTTCTATTACTTCATATTCAGATTTATATTCTATCAATTCAAAATTGTAATTGCCATGCAGAAAAGGCATTTCGAATCACTCGAGCATATGGCTAAAATTCTCAAGCTGAACTGTTGCGGTCTTCATGTCAAACAATATTCCAACAGTTTCACCTAATACACACAAACACACACAAACGCATAACACAATAGATGTGGCAAGCAAAGAAACAGAAACAAGACTTGGGGATTCATCACATGGAACTTCAAGTACGAGCCCTGCTGCTGCTTTCTGCATTTCTCACAGGAATGAAGTAAGCATGGGCCTGAAGAGTCAACCAGCAATCTTATTAGCAGCAGTATCTCATAAATATGGCACCAAAAATTTACGAGATGAGCACTTACCATGGCTTCTTTTGCTGTTGGCCTGTCCTGGTGATCGTACTGAAGCAGCTTGTCGACAAAGTCAACAGCCTATGAAACAGAGACGTAAGTAAATCCCGGGGAGATACCCATCGAAATCTAGTTAAAAAAAGAAAACACAAATCACCTCCGGAACTGCCAGATGTTGGTTATCACCATTTATAAATCTTGTCCATGGCTTCCTGCTATGCCTGTGACAATGATGAGTTGACTTAGAAGAAATGTTTTCAAATGCAAAACCAGATTTGTCATTTACAAAATGGATTTCAGAACCTTCCAACGAGTGCTTCGAGTTGTGGATCAAGCTCCAGTCGATATTTGTTGAGATAAGTGTTCAACCCATCTGTACCAAGCACCTAAACAAGAACCAAATTCCTAGTGTTATACAAGCAGAGCAACAAAATTGACTAAAGGGTGGAAGTCGAACATACTACTTTATCCAGACCATTTACCTGAAGAAAACATTATGATAGAAGTCATGAAACATCTACTGTACAGAAGCACATCGCACTTGAACCTAGTGGAAGGTCATTGATGTCCCAAGTGTCGATCATATGTGTACATGTATTAAGAGTTTTTTTCGTCTTCTATTTCTTTTGAGTCTAGAGCTGTGTGGCATATACCACTTTTACCCTGTGGATGCTGTGTGAAATCCTGGATCTCACTAGTAGTTTTTTTTTTCTTTGTGTAATTTCAGGTTTATGGGATTTTGTGGTTTTGTTGTTGTTATTGTAGTAATTTCAGGTTTACACAAAGCATGGGACAAACTGTAATTTAAAACCAACAAAATGGCATGGAACTCAAAAATCAAAGTGCTGGCATGAGCAATTCTAGTGAGAAATTTATAGGTCAAACATAAATAACACCACCCAGTCTGCAAGAAGTCCATATGTTCCTATAAAAGTGAAATGGACACAAAAGACAACCTTCATCCAACAAGCACTATCAAGAAAGATAAATAAACAAACCTAAAAGATTAAATTGATAGTATATTCTCTGGTCTGCACTTTCCACATGTCAACTTTTTCGTTAACAAAAAATGTAACAAGCACTATCAAGAAATGTAAGAGAACGACCAGCAAAAAAATCTAATTAAATTTTATCCTTAGTTAAAGGATACTTCATACCTTTGCTATTTTGACCAATTGATCATAGTTATCATGTCCATAAAAAAAAGGCTCCTTTCGGAATATCTGTCGATCAAAAGAACATGTGATTTCAGGAAATAAAACATGCCAGTGGAATATGCATATATGTACACACACACACACACACATCACATACCATCCCAGCAAGCATACAACCAAGGCTCCACATATCTAGCGAATAATCATAATCCTGCAAGTCAACTAGGAGCTCTGGGCCTTTAAAGTACCTGCAGAAGATATCAACATGATTCCACAGAAACCAAAGAGGTCTTTTGCACATCACTAAGTGGTAGTGGCAAGATATAACCAACAAATAACAGAACTAAACACCAACATGTGATTTCTTGTCTTCATCCAAGAGAAGACATGGTTCAGGGAATAATCAAATAAGCAGATTGCATTTTCGCTCATCATTTTATTACTCAATGCAACCCACTTGAAGTACAGGAAGATTACAAATTGAGCAACCAAAGACAAACAGTTGAAAGCAAATATGTAAGCACAAACTTATATTGCACCTGTCATCAATCATAAAAGCTGTAACAGTTGAAGCCATAATCTATTTTGATAATGTTCATATTCTGTCCCCCAAATTTCTGACATACTTGAGCAACTTGGTTCGACTAAGAGAAAAGAATTAAGTTCGGATACCACAAGGAAAGTCAGAAGCACTCATCAAATTTGGACAAACAGGTAAAATTTACTATATATATATATATATATATATATATATATATATATATATATATATATATATATATATATATATAAGCTAGTGATAACTTTCTTCCTAACTTTCAACCTTGAGGAAGTCATCAAATCTGACAAATAGGCGATTTTTGTCCTAAAAATGACCAATTGTTAAAAAAACCTGTGTCAAATAAATCTAAAAGTTATCGATGGCTGACAAAGTACCTTATATTTCATATAAAAGCAACTTCATTTGTGTTACTACATATCAGAAATTTCAGATTTACCCATCAAAGATATGTGATATCCCTCTAAAATTCAGAAGTGATTGTGGAGAATCTAATACCAAATAATGTTATGATATATAGCCCTGAAAAGGATATTTATCTTACTTTCTAAATTTTAAAAGGATATCATAAATCAAATGTTGCCTTCCAAAAAGTAAAATGTTCACACATTGAAATAACTTTTCAAGAGAACAAGAAAGAAGATGATGCATCAACATATCTAAAGAATGCTTAAAATTCTGGACATTGTACCTCGAGGCAACTCTAACGTTGTATTCTTTTCCTGGATGATAAAACTCAGCCAGACCCCAGTCAATAAGTCGAAGCTTGCGATGTTGATGATCTATCATAACATTGTGCGGTTTCACATCTCGATGCATGATGCCTTGAGAGTGGCAATAATCTAGTGCCTACACAAGAACCTGGAGAAGTTAAAAGCCAATCAAACTTGATGAAATCTAGCTACACAACCAAGACATATGAAATCCAAATACATGTTTATGAGCACATACAAGATGTGCACACGCAAACACATATAGTTCAACAATCATTGAATCAAATACTGGTCAGACCAGATAGGTACCACTAGGTATATGCAGGTTTGACCAGGAATTGTCAGTAGTACGTATGTGTTGGTACATAATATTCATTTTCTTATTATTTTTCTAGTGTTATTAGATGGTTTAGGTTGCCGAGATGAGAATGTTGAGATGGATGCATTGAGACTTATACGAAAAGCCTATGTTGCTGAGATAAGAATGTTGAGATGAATGTATGGTGTTACTAGGAAAGATAAGAAAAGAAGTACTATTATTTGTGAACAAGTAGGTATCATTTTGATAGAGAATAAGATAGGAGAAAATCGTTTAAAATGATATGGGCATGTGCTTAGTAGACCGATAGTCAGAAGATGTGAAATGATTAATGTTAGTAGTACGAAGAGTGGTAGAGGAAGACATAAAAAGATTTTAATAAAAACTATAAATAAAAATTTAAATACTCTGAACTTTACTAAATATATGACTTTTTACAGATCTCGATGGTGACAAAATCCATGTAGTCAACCTTAAATAGTTGGGACTTACTATTTTGTTGTTGTTGTTATTGGATGATTTAAGTCAATATACCATGGTACCATTTCAATCTAATGTCAAAATTCACATTAAAACCTTAAAACCAACATATAAATAGGCATTTTAGGCAAAGCATTAGAAAATAAGCATAAAAAATGTCAATCTTAGAAATATCTTCAACTATAGACCAATAAAAACATTCAGCAAGTCTTTGAACTGGATATATAACAAAATGTAGGGTTTCACTGCAAATTTATTATAATAATCTTCTTAACTATGGAATTCTGGTCATGTATATGCCGAGAAGGATGTCAGGTATTGTCAATCATGCATCAAATGCAAGATGGGAGTTTTGTCAATCATGCATCAAATGCAGATGGATTTTTCAACATCAAGTGGTGATGATTAAATGGGTCTCAAATTTCTTCATCATATCACTTCAGAATTAAAGGATTCAAAACATAGGAGTCTGCATCACCACATGCAACCACTGATTCAACGAAGTGGCTTATAGAGCCAGACATGATGAGCCACAAGACCACGATGCACAATCCATATCTAGTAGCGATATGTACTTCAACTGCATACTTATTTGATGCATGCAGCCACACAAGCAACAGATGCAACGCATATAACAGACAAATGCAAACTCAAAACCCAAGTTTGAACTTGAAACCCATATAAGCCCAACATCCTCAATTAGTCATTCAATCTTAAAGATATAGGTCCATGATTTTCTTTTTCAAGCCCTTGATTTTCTTCCTACAAATAGAATATGACTATATGAGATGATAATGCTACACAATCTGTAAAAACATCCCAGATTCAAATCTATATTTTGATGTATCATTTTACTCTTTGTTTCCTTTACCTCTCTTTTTCATCCCAGATTCAAATCTATATTTTGATGTATCATTGTACTCTTTGTTTCCTTTACCTCTCTTTTTCTTTTTTGCCTTTGGTACCAATAACAAGTGTACAGTAGTGAGAAAACCTAAAGCCCCATGCATGGCTAGCCTTAGAGAACTTTCTCTTTTCTCTATTATCAATTGGTTGTTGATTTTTTTCTTTTTTTTATTTGGCACCTCTATCTTGATCTATCACTGGACATACTTTCATCCTGTTTATGTGGGTCCAAAAATCACCCTCAATGATCATGAGGGATATAGTCGAGCAATCCAATGTGATAATTTTGTACCTGAGAGTTTATTTTGGTATTCAATGCCTAAAATATCAATGTTTTTCTTTGCCAACTTGGACTAATTATTTAATACAGCTCCTACTACCCAACATATTCTATCAACTATAATTAATCATACTACTTAAAATATATCTTGTTAGCTAAATTTATACTTTGTATACCACCATATATCACATATGCAATATGTACTATGTAATAACCTAAAACCCTGCAGACTACTTCCATATTTTAAAACCTTTTTTAAAAAAATTACAAGATGTGAGATTGAGGAAGGTTGAGAGGTTCTGACAACAGGCTAAGACAATGATCTTTAGAGAAAAAACATCATTTTTCTAAAGATTCTTCCATCTATCAAATGTTGGGTAAAGGTTCCACCAACATAGGTTTAGGACTGGTCATGCAAATGCACGCACACGCTCGCCTGCACATGTCTGCCCCACCTCTTAACGGATTTAATCCTAGAAAAATTATATAAAAAATAATAAATCCAAACTATATTTTAATAGTTCCATTAATGAAACAGTTTCAGATCAAGAAGTCTCAATTTGACAAACCGCATCTTAGTACATGCAAGAGAGAAACTAGATTCAAGAATTGAAAAAAACAATGAAGATGGAAGTAATGCACATAAAGCCAACAAGCAACTAATGTTCCTTTAACTGGGTTAAGAATGCATTATGATGTGATGACCATCATTTTAAAAGCTTAAATGCTACATTAAATACAGATGGATCTTTTCCCACTAGTGTTTGTGGGGGGATTGGTTTTTTGACAAGGAATGGTGTTGGGATTTGTTTATGTGCATGTGGGGATTGCACTTGTAGCAAGGATATACACCTGTTTGAATTGATAGCCATCAAGTTGGGGCTCCAACAAGTGCTGGAACGCAACATCTCAAGGATCCATATTGAGTCCGATGATGCAACCACGGTTGACATCCTCTTGAGGAAGAGCGATCCTCCACGGTCGCTCATTAATATCACTAGATGTATCTTTGATTTACTCAGATCTTTTTATAACTTTAGGATTTCTCACATTTTTCATGAGGGAAATGAATGTGCTGATTGGTTGGCAAAATATGCTTTTTCAACCAAAACTGTTTTTTTGTGGACGGATCACTGGCCTGATCCTCTGCCCTCTTTTTTGCATGCCAATGTTATTAGTACCGGTTGTATTAGGCTTATCACTTAATAAAAGCTTACTTTTTTTGAATAAAAAACATATCAAACAAATTGGTATCCATACTGATTTAGATTTCTAAGAAACGAATTTAAACAAACCATGTTACTCAGAATTTTATAAGCATACTAAAATAATTAAAATAAAGAAGTTAATGCGAAAAAATTTCAGTTTTTAATACAAAACAAATCTTCTGAAAAAAAAAATGTACCATAGTGATAAATAACTGACCAAAAAATAGAAAAATTAACATTTAGAGAGCAATAGAAGTTATAAATCAAGGTTATCACTCAAAATGGCAAATTATACGATTCCAACACTATGACAGCTTGATCTGAATTCTTAAAGCAAGTAAGAAATGTAAGCAGGTTAAAATGATAAAAGCATAGCTAAAGCACCATGGTCATCATAACCAGTAGAACTATTATCTAGCAAGTCTATTTAATTCAATGAAAATGTAAGGATGGCCTTGCCTTTAATAGTTCATAAATGTAGTATCGAATGTCATAGTCCGATAAAGTTGGATAAAGAACTTTAAAGTCAGTATTGTTGACATATTCAAAAATCAGACTAGGAGTCTTTGATTGCTGATCTCTGACAATGTCAAGTAATTTGATAATGTTGGGTCCACCACAAAGGTTTTGCAGTATCTTTATTTCTCTCTTAATCTGCATTGCAAGAAAAAAAACAAATAATAAAGATGATATAGAAAGTAGTTGCACTTTAAATGGAGACCAACAGCATGACATCAAGCAAACCTTCTATTTAAATCAAGAAGAGAAGCCATCACCAAGTTCTAGTGAAATTAGAGCATCAATAAAAGACATGGCATAGGCATGAAACATACATATGATCAACATTGTTGAGATAATTAAGGTTATAAAAAGGATGTTATATATATATATATATATATATATATATATATATATATATATATAACAGGATCTGTTGAACCCATGTCATCCACCATGTTGGATGACTTCATGAACTATCTAACAGTTAGATCAAATATGCAACTGCTGGGTTATTTAGCTCTTCGACAGCCAATTCTACTGCTGGTTGTTGAGAAGCCAAAAGAAAAAAATATTCAACTGCCCATATTAACCAGTGGGTCAAACAGGTACCCAAGCGATCAGACCTGGGCCGAAAAGAGGATGTGTCACAAGGTGCCGGTTTCCCAGTCAAAATGAACAACAAATCCAACATTGCACAATTCAGCATGTTTTGCAACTATGGTTCAAGACCAATCTAGCTTGGATTTCCTCAAATATAAGTCTTAAACAATATGCGAAGACCCATATGGAAGTCCAAAAGGCTCTAGAGAACAATCAAAATCAAATCCTCGTCACAAAATGAATTGCAAAGGACTCAACAAGCAAGGTAGGGCTATCCAGCCCCTATTCTATTAGGAACAGTGGTATGCAAAATTCAAGAGCGATAAATTAAAAGCAGCTAAGTAAACATATCAAACCGTCCAACAAAACAAGGAGAACCTAGAAAATTAATTAAATTTATATTTCATTGCAGCAAGTCATTAAAAGAGGCTCTTTTCAATATAAAGAAACTAGCTAATTCTCATGTATAGAATGGAGTTCAGATTGAATAGGATAAATCTTGCACCTTTTTCTTCTTTACGGGCTTTAGAATCTTAATAATGCACTTCTCGTTGTTTGTGGCATGCACTCCCTCGAAAACCTCGCTGTACTTTCCCCTTCCAACCTTCCGAACAACCTCATAATCATCTTGTTCCCTGCAAGCAATTAACAAATCATTGAATCCCTTCGTCATGAATCCTCGGTTTTGAAACAAAAGCCCATAAATAAATTTCGGCGGTGTAAGAAGGGGGAGAAAGATCACGTATGCCCTTACCCCCATTGGACGGTGAGCGATTCGTAATCCCAGTAATCTTTGGGGCGGTGGACGTTGATGTCGGCGTAGACCCGGGCCCGGGACGGGGCGCCGGGGCGGCGGACGGCCTTTCCAATCTTCTGCGCCAGGGCTCCGGCGACGGCTGCAACTGCGGAGGGACGGATGCGAGAGGGGGCGCTCCCCTGACCGGCGGCGCCGGATATCCAATGGAGGCCGGCGAGGCAGTAGGTGGCGATGTGGTGGGGGCTGGACGGGGAGGGGAGGCGTAGGAGAGGGGCGAGGGATTGTAGGTGACGGGAGAGAAGGGAGAAGGAGCAGAGAGGCCCAAAGGCCATAGAAATAGGAACCGAGAAGGGGCACACCAAAGGCGGCGGAGACATTAATATAAATTGCCACATTTACATATATACCCCTCTAACGTAAGTAGTTTTAATATTTATTCCTACAAATTCTAATTCTTATATTCTCTGTTTATCCAAATATTAGGCCCTTTCTATTTTTAATATTTTTATTTCGAAATAATTTAACGAGAGACATATATGCACACAAAAATTATAGGGATAAATATGTCATTATGAACTGCACGAGGATAGATTTGTAAAATCACACGTGAATTTGTCTGTCACCAAGGAATAAAATAGAAAGGCATTCAATAGTTCTCATCGTTTCCTTTTCTTTATGCCCTATGTTTTCCCTTTGGACTCTTTTGCTTTCTCTCTCTCTCTCTCTCTCTCTCTCTCTCTCTTTTTCTTTTGCTGTGACGGTGAATCGAGTGTTATCTCCTCCTTTCAGCTTTAGTGGTTGGTATGATCAATATATAAGAGGATCATTGGCCAATTTCAGGCTATGTTTTCCATGGCAGAGCATCTCCTCGAGATTTCGGGTTTAATCTTCACACTACAAAATAGATGATCCCCTCTCTACTTCCTCCTGTGGGTTTGAGTAGGGGCTTTGTGAAGTAAAATTGCTTTGAACAGGTCTTCGTAGGCTTTTTATGGATTCCTGATGGGTTTCATGGATTAAAATTAATTTGAATTGGTCTTTGTAGGCTTTTTAATGGGTTCCTTTATGGGATTTACGGGAAGGATTTCTTCTGATCTCTTGATCGGTTCATGGGATACTCTTAAATCACAAGTGTTTTGCCATGACACCATTTGTGTCGTGTGGGACACTCAAGCGACAGTGTTCTTACTCCTGCAGTTGTATCAGATTGTAATCTTTCATTTACTGCAATAAAAATCTCTCATTTATTTGAAATTGCATACCTCCCCTTATCCACCAAGAAAAGTCAACCAAGGCTTTTCTCACGTTGTTCCTGATTTCAAGCTGATAATTACATGATTTTTGCCTCGTGTGGCTTAACCTCACTTTGGGTTGACATACCTCAGACACAAATCGCTCAATATATTTTCTCATCTCTCTCTCTCTCTCTCTCTCTCTCTCTCTCTCCTCTCTCTCTCTCTCTCTCTCTCTGAGATCTAAAATATATATGAATATTTATAAAATAACCAAACCTAATTTTTAAGAATTTTTACTTAGCAATGAAATTAATTCTATAATAGAATCTTTTATCCTCTAAGAACTTGGAATCCAAGCTGATAGAGTAGTACTCTCACCTAACAAAAAGGGTGACTTCCTATGAAAAGCAGGTTTGTTTGCATCTAAGCTTACAAGTTCTCATATATGAGCCAAGTTGTCCCAACACATACAGGAATCACAAGGACCTGATGACATTTTTTAGTTTTAATCATCATGCATCAAGGCCATGGGGAGAAAAGAGAATGAAAAAGGAGTTTTGAGGTTTTATACACAGCTTACAAGCTTAATTACACAGAATGACAGCATTAGCTGATACCGGATACGTCGAAACAGGAAGATAAGACTAGATTAACACATGAGAGGTACATAGCAATCTGGCAAAAAGCTGGTATGAACAAGAACTGCAAGTGAGAAACATACACATTTTCTGCCACATTATGAACCAAAACACTGCAAAACAAGACAACCCCACATACCTACAACAGCTAAAATCGTTGAAGACAAACAGTTGATGTCGTGGTATTTCCATGCCAACAAACGCAGACGTTGAACCTCATAAATCAGTTGAGAACTCGAGCTAAACATGACGAGCTTCCTTCTTAGTTACCGAGTCTCCAGTTAGAAAAAGAACGGCTGCTGTGATGTTAGTGGTTAGATGAAGTCAACGATACCTTCTATAGTTGAATCAGGCTTGGTCTGCTCGTCTGTATTACATGGCCAAACAAGCTACATTGTTTGACCTGATACAGGATATGTCAGTAAACAAGGATTAAATGATGCAAGTATGTCGAAAAACTGATTTTGTCAACAAAGCGGCAGAGTAGGTGTAATACTCACGTGCATGGCCGATACCATGGATAAAAGATCTTTGCACTGATCCATCAAGGTTTGTTCTTTTGTTGCAAGTTCAGCAAGTTCAGACATAATGGAACTTCTTCCTTCTACCTGGCGCAAATAAAGAATTTAAAATGATTAGGTGAAGCCACTTAGGAGTGGAAGAAGAAGATTTCAGGTTTCCTGATCAAGATTTCCAAATGGCTCCTAGTGGCTATATAAAAAATTCATAGGAGCGGAAGCAGATAATTTTGATATTCCATGCTGTCTTTAGGTCAGTCATGCATCTCATTAGTAACTTGGTCAAGTTCCAAAGTGATGCAGGTGAATGCATCAATCATAAACAAAGTGCTGTGACAGAATGGTTATTTCACTTCCGCTAAAGATTGAAATTCTCTAACATGCATGCAAGAAGCCAACATAATGAATGAAGGGTAAAGAAGAAAAACAAAGTCAGCAACCTTGGACAATAGAGTATAGATCGAGGTTCCTATCGCCTGCATTACATCTATGGCTGAACCAACAGCATTTCTCACTTCTTGAAAATCCACCTGTTAAATACAGAGAAACTCTATCAATTGGAATTTAGGATGATATTAAGGAGTACCTGTTGTTAGTAAAATCTGGGAGGTAAAAACCTTTGCTCCATTAACCACTGGAAGGCGGATAGAACTGGTCTTTAGTGCTCCAAGGGTTCCCGATAAAGCAATTGAATGGTCATGGTCTATGAGAGACCATTCTTCTAGATTGGACATCTACATTCATCAAATACAGAGCAGGTTTAGATGCTATTATCCAGAGCACTACATCAAGTCAACAAGGCAAAACTTTATTGCATATATCCAATTTATATCAGTGCATCTATACATGTGAGAATACCACCACTACATACCATTATTTATTAATAACTCCATAAAAAGGTGCATGTCCACAAACAGAATGAAAATAATCTCCACAAATCAAAATAATCTCCATAAAAAGTTTAAATCAAAGAGAGATTTAGAATAATGCTAAAGAAAGTTAAACATATCAAAAGGTGCATGTCCACGATCAGAATGAAAATAATCTCTTATGTCCGTCAAGGAGACTCCATAACCAATTGAATTTTATAGTGACAGCTGGAAAAGCAGTATGAATTTCTCACTCATCAGGTTTGACCAGTCTCATACCTCAGAATTTTGATTTCCTCTTCTGGTCCATCCTGGAATACATTTTATGGCTAAAAACAAGAAACAAAGAAGCAATTCTCCAATAGTCACAAATGATGCCACCACAGCTAGACATCTAATCCATCATAGTGGTGAGTAATCTATTAAAAGCATCCAAAACGTAATACCTGGTGCTATTGTGGCTAAACCTCCCAGTTTGTCAACTATATCGAGAAGAATGTCATACATTGGTAGGAAACACATATTGGCACAGTATGAGGCGAATGGGCATTGGCTTAGCAGGTATACAATTATCGGGATGTCATTCTCATGCTTTATATGAAATCATGAAAACAAATTTTGGTTGCAGCAATATTCACCGGTCTGTAGAACGGGCAAATCCACCAGGTGATCTGGTACAAAACCACTCAGTAAGATCATTATACCAGGCTTACTAAACCTTAAGCAGACTGATACCAAGTTGTATCAGGTAGTAAGATTATTTCAGAGTACTAATGCAAAAACAATTTCAACTATCATTTCTTTTATTTTTTCCTTCTCTCTTTATGGTAGACTCTCTCTCTCTCTCTCTCTCCTCCTCCTATCATTTTACTCATCGGTATCTACTCCTCCACCTCGCAGCCTCCTCTTCCTCCTCCCATGAATACAATGTCAGTGATTTTCCCTCCTTTTCCCCTACCTCCTCCTCCTCCCCTCTTCTTTCTCTTTTCTCTTGTCTATATGGTATGACCAATATTGACCGCTACCAAGTGTTGATACATGGAATTGTATTAGTCCAATCACTGGCCATTATTGATAGAGGATCAAAGTTTTAATCCATGTTATAAATAGTGTGAATTATATATATATATATATATATATATATATATATATATATATATATATTATATATATATATATATATATATATAAAAGTCAACAAAGATTAATTAATATTTTCAAGTCTTGCAAAACGTTAAGCATGTCTCACCCAAAGAAGTAGATGGGAAACTTATATATCATGTAGTACCCTATGAGATTATCAATTTTATCAATAATCATTCTAAGCTTGTTAATAACATTGTAGAATATGAGGGTTTTTTTAGCACTCATACAAAAAACCTAGTTGATTGATTGACAAAGAGTTGATCTTAGCTCAAAAACTGGTTCTACAATTGAAATAACTGTTGACTGTTCTGTTGAATAAGAAGCCTTTTCCACAAAGGAAAGGTTGCTGGTTTTATAAATAGAACCATCAAGGGTAAAAAATAGGTTTAATCTTAACACTTTAGGGAATTTAGTAATCATCAATCATCACTTCACATAGAAAGAAAAAAATTTAAATAAGTGATGATTTAATTAAAGATAATAATTATATGACCATGAAACATGATACTTTGGCATATAGAAGTGAAAATAAACAGAATCTCCAATTTTCAGAAAATAAAACGAAACACAAATTAGCACAAAAGTCTTACATGTGCTTTAAGAATTGATCTGAGCTTCACATGTTGTCTGTCTGTTTGTACCTTGAGCTTTTTAATTGCTATAGGCTCATGCATTTTGGTGGTAGTCATCCAGACATTAGACAGATATTTCTGGACAAAGATCAAAAGAAACACATAATTTGTCTTGAGGGCAAAAATCCAATCAGAAATATACAAAACATACAGAGAACTCAAGACAATCAAATTATACCAGCAAATAGAGTGAAAAAGAACAATATGTTTGGGCCTACAATGAGCAAGACAACAGCAGCATCCGCTACCGAAAGATCTCCACATAGTGGTCACTAGATCGAAACAATTTTACCATTATTTTTAAGGAAATTAGAAGCCCTAAATTGAGAGATGATATTTTTTCAAATAAAGTGATGGCCTAGAACAATTAACATAGTCAAACAAATGGAACATTTTAATAAAGAATGTTGATCATGTTTGTAGCTTAATATTGCTGAAAATACCTCCTGCAAACATATCAAGAAATGGAAGTTGAGAGTTGCCTCACAGGTAATTCACACTCTGCATAAGTTATGAATTACAAGTAAAGGTCTGTGCTTTTAACCACACCTCTATTCTTAGTGCCACACTAACTAGTTTTTATATATCCATCAAGCATTAATTGGTTGCAATAACTGAATGACTAGTCCAACTTTTTTCCTTATTTTTGATGGAAAATTTTGCCAAGATAACATGACAAAGAAATGAGTCAACTTGAGGATGACTAGAAGATATCAAAAGATTAAAGATCGATAGACATCACTATGTTTGGGGCTTTCTTGCATTTACATAACTAAAATGCTTAGAATGCTAGAACAAAAATATGGTGTAAAGTGCAACAGATCAAATGCAATAGATAAAATCTATGCAAGAATAACACATGCTGAGACTACTATGAAGACCAGTGAATGAACCAATTAATTATGGAGCTCATGAATCCTAACTTAACTAAAATAGTTGTGGATTGTGAGAACCTTGTAAATCCTCCTCTTAGAAATTAATTACTAGTGGCAAACACAATTTGATAATTCATGCCAAGATCAAACTTTAAATCTGGAACCCAAACTGTACCTCAGCAGTCAGTTTTTGAACAAGAAAGGAGTCGTGCACTTGTGCATTAACCCATCGCCACTGCAAGTATCGGTTATACAATAGCCTTAACTGGTGTGCATCTTCGATATGGCTCTCCCCATTCTTTCCTCTCTTGATGTCAGAAGCAAAACTAAAGATTGATGGGGCATTGCCAGGTAGCAAAACAGTGGAAGAGCTCTTTGCTGGGCTAGATGGCACCCGTTGTACACCGGGCATGCCCCCTGGTGATGTAGCTGACAGCTTACCTGGAGAAGAAGGCCTGACAAAACTATGATGAGAATAAGCAGCGACAAAAGGAGATGACAGCAAGCCATTCATCAGTGATTTCTTTGCGGGAACAAACTTGGAAGAGGCTACACTCTTCAGGTTTGGTGATGGCTGCTGGGTGCCTGGATCAGGCAACCTATGCAACCGGTGGCCTTTTTCCGGCAAAAGCCTCGAAGGAGCAACAGTTCCATGAGGTGTCACCCGCCCCCTTGGCGGAAGATTAATGGACTCGTGCGTCCCCGAATTGCTACCAGAAGACAAGCTCTCGGTGTCAACGGACAGAGAAAAATCGCCACCATCAAAAGAGGCTCTCCTTGCACCCTCATTGAGCGCCATTGACTGCCTCAGTGACCGGACAGCTGCCAAAAACGAGTCTTTCTCGCCGACGGAGCAGTCCAAGCTCCTCGTCAACGAATTGAACTGCTGACTTGTGGCTGCAGGCCAGCGGTGGTGGCTGTCCAAAGGTCTAGAGTTCTCCAACTTAAAACAGCTCCTCGCGGGAGTGGCAGCGGGAGCAGTAGGCCCCCTCCGCTCCGGGGTGGGCTTCCTGTTCTTGGGGGAAGGGGATGTCCGGCCCGATCTTGCTACTCTGGTAGGAGAAGACTCACCTTGGAAGGAAACTGAAAGGCTACGGTGGTGGTTCGGAGAGCCCTGGCCACTGACGAGAGCGCGGCGGGATTGTGAGCCGCTCGGGGCGTGGCTGTACCGCCAGGTCGAGCCCGGTCGACGGATTTGGATCGGTGGGCATGCAAGTCTTGGGCCAATGCAGCCGGGGTGAAGGGGCTGCTGGGTGCCTGGATCAGGCAACCTATGCAACCGGTGGCCTTTTTCCGGCAAAAGCCTCGAAGGAGCAACAGTTCCATGAGGTGTCACCCGCCCCCTTGGCGGAAGATTAATGGACTCGTGCGTCCCCGAATTGCTACCAGAAGACAAGCTCTCGGTGTCAACGGACAGAGAAAAATCGCCACCATCAAAAGAGGCTCTCCTTGCACCCTCATTGAGCGCCATTGACTGCCTCAGTGACCGGACAGCTGCCAAAAACGAGTCTTTCTCGCCGACGGAGCAGTCCAAGCTCCTCGTCAACGAATTGAACTGCTGACTTGTGGCTGCAGGCCAGCGGTGGTGGCTGTCCAAAGGTCTAGAGTTCTCCAACTTAAAACAGCTCCTCGCGGGAGTGGCAGCGGGAGCAGTAGGCCCCCTCCGCTCCGGGGTGGGCTTCCTGTTCTTGGGGGAAGGGGATGTCGGCCCGATCTTGCTACTCTGGTAGGAGAAAGACTCACCTTGGAAGGAAACTGAAAGGCTACGGGTGGTGGTTCGGAGAGCCCTGGCCACTGACGAGAGCGCGGCGGGATTGTGAGCCGCTCGGGGCGTGGCTGTACCGCCAGGTCGAGCCCGGTCGACGGATTTGGATCGGTTGGGCATGCAAGTCTTGGGCAATGCAGCCGGGGTGAAGGGGCGAGAAGCGGGGAGCGGCGAGCGGAAGCGCCGAGGAGAAGAAGTAACAGTGGAAGAAGAAGACGAGGAGGAAGCAGTCGAAGCGGAACAAGAGGAAGAAGAAAACGAGGCGTCTTTGGAGGAAGAAGAGGCAGGAGAAGAGGAAAAGGAACCACCTTTAGCAGCGGAAGCAGAAGAGGAAGAGAAGGCCAAGTAGCGGGAGTTAATCTCCTTGGCGCGGGGGCGCTTGGGGCCGGCGGCATTGTCCTTCTCGGAAGGGGACAACGGCGGCCGGGTGGAGCTGGTGGTATCACGGCGGCGAAGGGAGGGAAAAGGGTTTGGGGCCTTCTTCTGAGTTCGAGGGCAGGAAGTCGTGGCGGCGGCAGCGGCGACGACAACCATTCTAGGGAAGCTCGCTTCCTGACAAGCTCGAGGCCCTTCTTCACCTCGGGACGAGCTGGTTTCGCAGAGTGGGGGTGAGGTTACCGAGCGAAGCAGCAGACTCGGCGTTCTCTTGGGCTCCTCGTGAAACCTGGAGAGGCGAGCAAGAAGAATAAGTAGAGAGAAAGCATGCGATAAGACTCATAGTGAACAAAGAGTTATGGAGAGTAAAGGAGAAGGAATCGGAAAGGAAAGAGGCAAAAAAAGAGAGACGGACAGAAAGAGAAGGAGAGAGAGAGAGGGGCAACGGAAGCGGGTTTGCGGCGGAGATGGGAACAGTCAAGAAAGGAGAGATGCTTAGTTAAGGGGACAGTGATGCGCGTTTCCGTTGTGTGATGTTAGATACGGAGGTTAGATTCTAGTGACGGGTGGCGTCAGAACCCATATCCTTAATGCTGGCCAGGGCAAAGTGTGGGTCCGTCCTGGTGAACTACCGGTTCGCGTATGAGAAACCGCCACGTAGGAGGAGAAACTATTAGGGAGAAAAGTTGGGGACACGTCTTTCTGGATCTGGTATTTTGTCCTTTATGAAATCTTTCTTTAGAATCTATCAAGATTAAATGCATACATTTGTTCAAAGGATTAATTCATATCTTGTATTTCGTATTTCATTTCAGTCTCAGTGCAACAAATACACATATTTTGGTATCTTGTTTCGGTCAGTTCACAAAAAGGATACGTGGAGGCGATGATATCCCAATCTATCATCTGATATCTATCCTTTACGAGAAACATTACATACTATAAACTATTAACACAACATTAATTTGCATTGCAAACTATATCACTCAATTTCATCTTAAAGCTATCAGCTGTTGGGATGGCCAACTCCCAACGGTTCATGATGGGTTTGCAGGGTCTTCGAGATGCGTGGTGCATGATGCATGGGCACCTGCAGCACAAGCATAGTAGCTTAATCGATGCATCGTAATGAAAAGGTTTCCTCATGATCGATCACTCGATCATCCAGTGATGATAACTGACGATAATAATGGTGATGATGATGATAAACAGTGGCTGCTTCTCCAAATCCATCCGATCCATTAATGCTCGGTCGAAAGAGGACACACCACACTTGTCATCGGAAACATGCAGTGGATATTGAACGGTGGTGGGCTACATGGAATGGAAGCAAAGGAGGAGACAAGTAAGCCAAACATGATGAACATCAAACCTTGAGAGGAAAGAAACCTTTTGATGATGGCTTCAGTGGTGTGGCATATGCAACAATGCCATTTTTTGCTGGGTTAGACATGATAGCTATGATTGAACAGATTGGAAAAATGATGTGGTGGTGTGATATGTAATGCATCATGTTTTTCTAATGAACATAATAAAAAAAAGATATCACCCATTTATTGGGTAAAATGTTGATCACGAAGGAAAATATCAAATGCTAATGAATAAGAAAAACTAGTATTCATCCGAATTATATATCTTATCTTCCCAGCTATAGTACTTTCATGCTCGATTAATGGATGCATAATCGTAAATTTTATCCTTAAATTTTGATTAAACATTTGATTTGCTATGGCTTTTTTTTCCTATTTTTCCCATATGTTTTTCTTCGTGGAATGGAAGATAATGTGCTAAGCATGCAAATATCTTCTCAGATATAATTCATCATGTTGAAGATAATGTTCTAAGACGTTCGCTAATCATCCGCATGTCTATAGCATTGATGGAAGATTAAGAAACCCTACAAGACTTGATGAAGCTTAACCTTCACACTTTGACGACAACTGCGCTGGAATTAGGCAGCCACCATTTAGAATGGCAAACCTAACGCATATCAAACATCTTAATGAGACTTGAATATTCATAAACACATCACAACAACAACAACTAATTGTGGGGCTGAATAGATAGCTATATACAATTAATTCCCCATTAAATCAATAACTTTTTATTATTTAGTATTCAAAAAATATTTTTAACTACTATCATTAGTACCGACTAGCTTACCATGGAATTTGAAATAAAAAATTACTAGAGATATTATAAGTTATTATAATTTTGTTTAGGTACATCGTAGAATTTAAGTATATCCCGAATAAAAATTTGGATTGATTTATGAGAATATATTGTTATTAGCTAAAGTTAAAAAAATTCTGATCCAATGATTTAGACTTAGTAAGATTAACGAGTCAATTAAAGACTTAAATATTTTACATCGTAGAGATTACATGAAATACATGTTGAATTACACTCTATAAATTCGGAATATTTGTATATATATATATATATATATATATATATATATATATATATATATATATATATATATATATATATATATATATATATATATATATATATATATATATATATATATATATATATATATATATATATATATATATATATATATATATATATATATATATATATATATATATATATATATATATATATATATATATATATATATATATATATATATATATATATATATATATATATATATATATATATATATATATATATATATATATATATATATATATATATATATATATATATATATATATATATATATATATATATATATATATATATATATATATATATATATATATATATATATATATATATATATATATATATATATATATATATATATATATATATATATATATATATATATATATATATATATATATATATATATATATATATATATATATATATATATATATATATATATATATATATATATATATATATATATTAGCTAGCTATATACAATTAATTCCCCATTAAATCAATAACTTTTTTATTATTTAGTATTCAAAAATATTTTTAACTACTATCATTATGTACGACTAGGCTTACCATGGAATTTGAAATAAAAAATTACTAGAGATATTATAAGTTATTATAATTTTTGTTTAGGTACATCGTAGAATTTAAGTATATCCCGAATAAAAATTTGGATTGATTTATGAGAATATATTGTTATTAGCTAAAGTTAAAAAATTCTGATCCAATGATTTAGACTTAGTAAGATTAACGAGTCAATTAAAGACTTAAATATTTTACATGTAGAGATTACATGAAATACATGTGAATTACACTCTATAAATTCGGAATATTTGTCTACCTTCAAATATTTCTAGATGTAATTATAAATATTTATATATATTATATTTTCTACTGAACTCTGATGTAAGAGGGGAACTCCATACTGTTTATGAGTAATATATCCGTCACATTTACCACAAAGAAAAGAGTCCACAATTGAAAGAAGACGCCACGTGCTTACCCTATTTGACTTATCCTGCCAGGGGTCAGAAACTAATTACTAGATAAAATGAGGATTGAAACGTAAAAATTCCAAAAGGGAGGAGGTTATGCTATTTAAAAGTAATAAGAGAGGGGTTTTTGTGAAAAGGGATGTTGAAACTGGTAAATAAATAGAGAACCACGAAAGGGGGCAAAATCTGGACCTTTCTTACCCTGATTTCGGCGATTCAGCGCGACATGCGCGACATTTTCGTCGACAAGGTCAGAATTTTCTACTCCCATTTCTCTTCTTCTCGCCAATTGACTTCGATCGACTGTTGTTTTTCTTAGCCCGATCCTTGTTTGCACGATCCGTTTCTCCGTCTCTTTCTTGTAGGGTTCCTTTTCCAATCCGGCTTCCATCTTTCGTACTTCGAGTTATTAGTCTGTTTCGAGTAACCTGCAGTAGCTGATGTTGTTTAATACCGCATTTCCTCTCTGCATTCGAGATCGATCGCTGTTTGCTTGGTTGGTCGGTGGGTTTGTCGAAAAATTTTGTTTGTGTTTCTTGATGGTCCTCATTTTGGGCTTGTTTTTGCTTTTCTTACCTAATCTGCTTTACTTGATGTGTTTTTGTTTGGATTTCCTAATCTTGTGCACTTCCTGCGCACACCCGTTTTGGTTCTCATCAGGCTTTATGAGCTGCAATTTGGTGTTTGCATAAAGTTTTAGAGGTGAAAAATGTCATCTTTCCGGCAGTTGTCACGAATTGATACCGCTGAGCTCAAGTCTCAGTTGTTTAAGAAGCTTGGGCGCCGAAAAACCGAGAGGTACTTTTATATCCTCAAGAGATTACTGAACTTGAAACTCAGCAAGTTGGAATTCGAGAAGCTGTGCTATGGGATTATCGGAAAGGAAAATCTTGCCCTTCATAATTTGTTCATCAGATCGATCCTTAGCAATGCGTGTCTTGCGCTTGCACCACCTAGCAGAGAGACAATCACAGGAAATTCACGGACTAGTAAGATGTCAAGCTTCGGTGAAACCTTCCCAGCATCCCCTCGGAGGGGAAGGTCTATAAACAGCAAGGACCGTAGATCAGCTGACCGAGCAAGACTCCTTGGGCCGTATGGTAAAATTCCTCCTGGACATGTTCAAGAAGTCACAAATTCTTGTGATCTTCAGAGGTCACGGGAGCAACAAAGTGCTCCAGAGTTAATATCTATTGGTAGCAAAGCTCTAGCATCCGTCGAAGATGGGGAAGAGGTTGAACAATATAGATGTAGCCCAAGTGTTCAAAGTAGAAGTCCTTTAAGGCCTCCTCTTGGCATTCCAGTGACACTTGGTGATCCTCCTAGTAAATTTTTTCGTACTGGTTTTAAGTCAAGATTAAAGCTTATTGAGCCAAATGTTCTTGACAGTTGTCTTCATACTTCTCAACTGCCAGATACAAGGTCTTTGAGGGGTCGGTTGGAGCGTAAGTTGGTGGTTGAGGGCCTTGGTCTGTCGGTTGACTGTACTAATGTGTTAAATCATGGATTGGATGCATTTCTAAGGAGGTTGATAAAACCCTGTATGGATTTAGCTAGAGCAAGGCACAGTTTTAATAGGATGAGTCAAGGGGATGGAAAGATTTTCCCCAATATGAAAGGTTTGTGGCAAGTGGGTCAAGTGCAAACATCGAATGAGTCCTACTATGCTTCTTTACTCGATTTTCAGTCGGCAGTGGAATTGAATCCTAAAATACTTGGAGGTGATTGGCCTCTTGAGAAGATATGCTCACATTTATCAGAAGAATGAAAAGTGACCTGTGTATGGTCTTAGTCCCTCCTTTGTGGTGGTTCCAGAGTTGATGCAAATTAAAGGATCCTGTGAGCTTTCAATACTGTTGATGCAATAATATGCAATTATTGTTATCCGAAGAATTTATAATGAAAAGGCCTTTTTCAGTTTCAAGACATTTAAACTTACACACCAAGCATCTTTCAACATATGACATAGAGAACAAGACACACTTCCTTCTTGATAGGTTCGGTCAATTCTCAAGGTGCTGATTTCTTGTGATGGATCCATGTCCTTAGTTATTAGATGTAAAAATTTCAAATTTGCAACTTTGCAGCTTAAAGAAATTATAAGTTCATAGTCATTTTTGAATATTTGATTTGTGCTCGTAAAAGAGGTATTAGTTCTCCACCCTGTTGTATCTTTTTTGCTACTATGGCAATGTTCTCTTTTCTCGACAATCAACATCATAGAAATGGGATACAATTCATTATCCTTTTATGCTTTATCAGAATCTTAGTTGCTTATGGTTTCTTATTGTACCTTCGATTCATATTTAATTCTAAAATCTCATACTGCCAAAGCCATATATTTGCCCCATTTAACGATAGCATGTCTAGATATCATCATTGCTTTAAGCATTAAATTTGAATCAAATAATCTTGGATACAGATATCAGAAAACTTTACAACATATTATGGATAGGTCAATCTACCTAATCTTGAAGATATAGGAAATGATACGGAATGAAATCAATAACAGACCTTTGTATCTATCAAGAGTATTAATAAATGTAGTTATAACACACCACCAGGTAACCCGATGGTAATGTACCCAAGCCTTTTACCTTAGGTCGAGGATTTGAATCCTTTCTATATGGCACCTTGTGCATCTGCTGTTCCTTGCTGTGGTTCCTTACTGCTTTGTGTGTTAGTTACTCTTTGCCCCATGTGACAAATTTTCTTCTCCGATGTGGGGCTTGATGCCAAGGAATGAAATAATTAAAGGCAAGGCTTTGAGAAGCAGAAGCTTTATGCAGGCAATTGAGTGACCACAAAATGCATTTGCCCTATGCGTATCTGGGATCCATTGAGAAAACATAAAAAAATATAATTTAGATTAGAAAAATCTAACATAAACCCTATGTTCATTCCTTATTCAGTTGCAGACTCCTCTAACCTCTAAATTTAACTGGCCATCTCATGTTTTTAGTTCACGACACTCATGTCATATTAAACATATCATGAGTCATGCGGTCAAGCAATATATCTTACCACAATGAGGGAACCAATTGATAAACTTTGTTATTCTGACCATGCTACTAAGGATTGTGAATCATGGATAACGTTTGCATGTGGATCATGGTGCATTTTACTGAAGTCTTTGAGGTATTATGATCAACTTCCTATGTATAGAATAATGATGGTTAGAGATGACCCAATGATGGACTTGTTCTGTTTGATTTGAACCAGCTGGACCAATAGGCTCAGCCCATTAAGTTGAGCAATTAAACGGCACATGCTCCCGTGTCACATATGTGTGGACCGCATACATGTTCATACTCAGGCACACTGCATATTGGCACTGCATATTTGTAATATGGACACATAATCGGGTGCACCAACTGCGTTATAGAACTATAATTTAAGGAACCATCAAATACATGCCGAAGAAGGCTACAACAAGTATCTATATCTAACATATTCTCCACAGGGTTAGGCAAGCATTTTGAACTATCTATACTTAGCATGCTAGCTTGGCTATGTGACCCATAAAGTTATGAAGATGTGGAAGATTAAACATATCCTTTTTTTAGGGTAGTAAAGAATAATTTTAGGATCTCTTAATCTAAGTTACAGTATTTTCTATAGTTGTCAAATGTGTGGAAAGCTTATTACTCCTTTAATAAAATTTTCATCATATCACATTACGTAAAAGTAAGTAAACTGAATGGAGTTTCTGGTCGCTAAGAGATGTCTAGAAAATATCCCTGTCAGTACTTATAAGTGGAAGCATATAATGTTAATGTTTAATAGCCATAATAATTTCCTACTTGCCTCCAGAGGTCATCTGTTTTCTTGGATCTATTTATTCTTTATATGCAGTCTCTGTTGGTTAAGATAAGCTGGCTAGTGATGAATGTTGAATATTATAATTGGCTTAGGTTCTTAGGATATCATAGTTACAAATATGATGCTTGTCAAAGAGCTTTGTCCTAGCCAAATCGTTGTCTTCTGTAAATTTGAGCAAAACCTTTGACATGTATACTTGATAAGCTAGTAGTTGTTGTATTGTTAGAAAATACCAAAGCATTATACCTAAGATGGGATAACCATGTGATGGCTCTCATTATGAATTGGAAATTGGTCTTTGAAAAGATTAGGAGCATGCTACTGACAACTAACATAAAAAATATTTTGAAGGACATGCTTTCGATTTATGCCTACTACTGCATTCCCAGTGGCTAAATTTATGGGAAACCTACCACTGTTAGAAGCTTGTTTTATTCAATTCCCTAGATTGTTCATATTACTGGTTTGTGTGCTTTGTAAAAAGCAGTGCTTTCTCATGTTGTTATTGTTTACACAATAGGCATATGCATTATTGGGACACAATTCACCGATTAATCCTTCTATATTATCAGCCAACATATATACGAAATTAAAGAGAACACGTAGACATGATACTTCATTGTTTTTTAAATTGTCAAGTAACATTGTTTTTCCAGTGATGAGAAATCTTCTGTCTTGATTTTTAGTAACGTGTTCAATTAATATTAGTAGCTTCATGTGTTCACTACAGGAAAATGACAGTGAGTAGAAATGAATGCCAATGGTGACCATCCCTGTTACAGGGAACTTCAGTAACTGAAAATTTAATGACTGGTTTTAGTCAATTAAAAAATTGTTATATACATACATATACATCTGTATGTGAAGTGCTCTCCAACCTTGTATGTGATAGCCTGCAACTGATTGTAGCTGAGGCTGCAAGAGAGGTGGAAGATGAAGGGCACCCAGAGGTATCGCCCTCTCATCTCATGTCTTTTTGGTCTATCCATTGTTTTCTTTTTCATTCTTTTGTTCAATTAGTACTGGTAGTTCTTTTTGGTATGCAATTTTGCAGTGATGTTGGTTATACATTAGTTGGCAAAATTAGAAAAAATAGCCACCTTGACTTGATTGGCATGAGACATGCTCGATATATAATGGAGCATTCACAATTTTGTGGATCAATCGCATCTTGAAATCATGATGGAAACTGATAAGTCTCAACTGTAGATATCATCATTCGAAGCATAAATAGAATCCTCTTATATGTTGTAACTATCTATTCTTATTTTACCCACCAACCTTCTCAGCTTTCTCTGGCATATTACATTCACATGTTTTTAGGATTATCTTGATGATTGAATTTTGAGTGTTTGTCCAAGGCTTGTAATCACTACAAGTTAGCTTGAAGGCTGTAATTTTAACTGTTTGATTTGTTGTGTTTCGTTTAATTAATTCAGGTTGTATTGTTGGTTCTAATGTTTATGCATCTCTTTTTTGTTTTTCCTGGCATGAGGGATGTTAAAGTGATTTACTTCCTAACATTATTTGTTTTCTATGCTTCAGTCAACTCAGATCTTCTTGTTGCTGCTAATCCCATGCTTGTTCATTATGAAGTTGTTTGATATCTACATATTCAGCATCATCGTTTTCATTGTGCATTTATATATCTTTCAAGGGTCTTCCTCCTTTATAAAGCCTCAAAATCTTGTGTTGTAGGTAAGTCATTTCTGTGCCTATAAGAAATGCTTTGTGTAGACTTCTTTGGGTTGCAATTATTATCTTATATACCTTATATACTAGGATTCTTCCGTGAACTTCCTTACTGACAGTAACTTTTAGTCATTATAGAGATAGTCAAAACTTGGGTTGTATTGGTTGAAGCAAGCATCTCTTTCTGCATTTGGTTTAAAGCGATATGGATTTTTTGGTTATGCCATTAAATGATTTGATGTCATGGAAATTATTGTGAAGGATCTTGAAATTGGTTCAAATATCCTGCTAGTTCATATTTGTCCAATTAGCGAATGAGTATAAGAAAAAGCTGGTCCAGGTTAATGTTCCAAAATTTGAACTCACTAAAGTGTACTATTTTCTTGTGTCATATGAGATTCCATGTTTGCCATGTTTTATTACCAAAATATTGTTGATGATAGCTTGGTAGAAAAGTTTGTCTGATAACTTTTGGTTTATGCAAACAAATATGTCCTGCAGACTCCAGATGTAAGTTTCTGTATGCTGCTACTTCAGTAGATGCATACAGTGTCTTGTTTGGCGGATGACACACTTTTCTTCGAGACTGGTTCAGAGATCAAATTGATGTGTAACCAATTTAGTCATTTTTCATTGAGTAACAGGATTTGATTACTGAAATTGGAAGAGAATGACTGATTATTGTTTCTCGTATTTTGTTTTATAAGAATGAGATTTAGGATATGGAAAAGTACCTACGAGTATATTCAATACCAATGCAGACAATTGCTAGGTTTTGTTTTGGTAAACAGTAAGCACCAGATTCTTGCTTTTGATGGCTTTTTCATTAACCAAATATCATTATTAGGATCAAGGTTTAAAAGATTGATCTGGTGCCAATACTAGTGGGTGTCTGGACCAGTAGGGTGAGGAAGCTGGAGAGGACTGGCAAAGGAGGAGGATAAGGTAGAGGGGGTGGAAGCACTGGAAGGAGGAGGTGGTCATCTGAAGGAGGAGGTGGTCATCTGAACAAGGAGGAGGTGGCGGTGGTGGCGTGGTGAGGAAGATGGGGCAATTGAGGGGATTGAGAGTATGAGAGAAAGAGAGAAAGAAAAAAAAGAAAAGAAAAGGATAATAGTACAGTACCAGTCTACTTAATTGTGTAGTAAGTCTGGCACGGGGAGCTTAATGGGTCGCACAATCCATACCAATTGGAACCAGACACAATCACTTGGCTCAAAGACATCAAGGATGTCCTATATAAGTAATCCACTTTTTGATACCGGATTTATAGACTTGGAAGTTTCAAATCTAACACAGTCGGTCATCGAGAGTGATAGTCAATCTTACGAGGACTATTGAGTGTCGATAGAGGATCATCCACATCTTGGCTTTGCCTGTATCAACCTGAACGGGTGGTATTTTTACGATGGTGAGTTATCGTGGTGGATCACTGTGCAATGTGTTAGCTAAGAGAAAAATTTTTATGTTCACATTTTCTGAGTGAGGATCTATTTCTTGGACATACTTTTATCTGCTATCCATATTGTTGTTGCACCATTTAAGAACATAATTAGAATGTCTTGTGATACTCTTACTAGAAGCAACTGAATTTATTTAGGTGCAGGTAGCTTCATATGCTATGCAATTGTACTACCTTAGCTAATCGGAGATGGGAAAACAAAGAAGAGCTGCAGAATACATTCTGTCACTCGTTAGATTCTCTGAAATTTTTTTGCTTTCTTTTATTTTGGCAATCTTGGTGACTAATTAATGAAGTTTTCCATTTTCCAGAGAAAAGAGAAACAAAAACAAAGAGGTTGATTCACCATGGTGTTGCCAACAACAATGTTGATTGCACAATCCACCTGCACGTTCGGGTTGGCTCAAGCATTGCTTCCTCAACCATTCTCATCAATACTAACAAAAGCGGCGTTGTTTCCCTGTATCGAATCCTTGTGGATTGTTATTACACAAATTATTCAGACTCACGTCTTTCCCAACTTGTAGTAGTTTCCAAGACACGTTTCAATGCTTCATCTGCTGTGGACTTGTCAACGAGGGAATTGAAGTTGTAAAGATTGGCAAGGAAAAGTTTGTCGATCATGTATGTATCTTGATACTTACAGAGACAGCCACAAGCTATTTTTGTTGTTCTAACTACGGAAAAATGTGATTGTTATTTATCTCGTTCCTGTTGTAAATGACGATGTACACTATGAATGATATGGAGGATCGTATAAAAGTCTTCCAAAATCATGGCGTCAGTCACATTCATATCTGCGAGATAAATGTAGCTCTAGCAATGGACATCTCCGAATCATGAAATCAACAACAGCATCTACTTGTGCAAATTCTGACATGAAAGATCTATTGTAATCTCCAAACTCCATACGGATGACTGACTCTTGATAACAAATGGAAGATAAAAGGTGGTTTTCTTCAAATGCATCAAACCAACACAAGACGCATAATTCAATCTGGAAGTTGATTCAGTGGTTCATAGCACACCAGTGTAAGATGATCTATCTACATGAGCTTTGAGAGCAATTTAATGATGTCATGATCAGTAAGCAACAAAAATACTGTTTTACTGCCTAATAATATTGCATAACCCATCTTTTGCTACCAAAGAAATGAAGTTTCCAAGATGTTTTTCGTTCTGTCATCCTTGGATTTGATTTATATCACATTTTTCAGAAATATAATCCCACAACCGATCCACGTTAGCAAAAAACATTAATGATTTCAAGCTACAGAAAGTTCCTGTCAGGTGCTAAAGGAGCACAATAATCTCATTTCACCCTTCCCAGTCAAGTGAAGGTCAGTTACTGCTTCTGAGACATTAAATATATCCACCAAAACGTTTGACATCAGTCATTGTTTAGATTAAACCTCCTTTACAAGCACAAACACAAATTTGAGTTTCACATATAAGTAAATATGTGATGACTGTCATACGACAGAGAAATGTAGACCACACACTACAGTAGTATCAGAAAGAGAAGAAGAAAATTTTGGTCCGGAAAGAAGCACACACGCTTTCTTAATTAGTTTAAAACACACAACATATGTGATGGTGATATAAAGATGAAAGACACAAATAGTTCAGATCAATAAAGTCTGCAACCTTTATATTACCATACAGAGGTATTTTACCCATACCTATTTCAACCACACACTTGATAGGCTTCCTTGTGGCTTGCTCACTACTTCTTAAGGTGAGGGAAGCACTGAGAAACATCAGACTTGGGATGCTTTGCTTCAGCATGTTCTCTGCACTTGACTTCCGATGTGGTACATATAAATGTTTGCATGCATACCTTGCACTGGATTTACAGCAACAAAAACAAAGTGAATCAACAAATACCATATGAATGGCATGATAGCACTTTTAACATCAAAAGCTGATCATGCATTACGCAAAAAAGTTAGAAAAAAAAATCCTGATGTAATTCAATTTTAACCCCTGCAATGAGGAGTTTGTGGTCTGCAAAGCCATGCACTCAAATATCTGCAAGCCAATAGCTAAAAATCATTCTAACATTGGGCTGAATTAGCAGTAAAAATTCACAGATATCAGAAAATTCACCTGAGTTGGAAGGAAAGAAAGCCTTCATCCCTGAGAATTTTGACCATTAACATAATAAGCAAAAAACTAAGAACCTATAATTTGATAAGATCTATATATTTAGGAAGCCTACTGAAATTGTTCTTCCTCATCAATCAGCAAATTGGCTTATTAGTGCCAAATATACTTTGAATGATGACCAAATGCCTAGCTTTGTTATTGTTTCCTTGCTTTGCAATAGCCTTCCATATTCCATATATCTAGCAATGACATTTACCAAAGCATTTTTTTGGCACAGATACTGTAAACTTAACATAAATTGACAGGAAAAAACAAAGCATATTTCTTGCACAGCAAGCAGTGACAAAGGACAGACAACTTCATTCTCTCCAACTCAAGAGTAATTGTTCTTGTGGTTTAGCGATTGAATAAAACTGCCAAAAAGGGGCCTCTTTAGTTGCTGGAATAAGCCAGCTTTTGCATTTGGTTTACTAAAAATTAAGAGGAAAATGGCCATTGGCCTCCCCCTCCCTCCTCATCCCCTCAATATGTGCCTTATTCTTATCTATATCTATATATCTCTCTTCAGCGATTTCAATAGGCGCTCGGGGGCTCGCCTAGGCGCTTGGGCGAGGCCAGGCGAGGCCTCTGGCCTCGCCCAAGCGCCTTGCTTCAAAGAGGCGTTGCCTGGGCGCTCGCCCAAGCCCAGGCGCCTGGCGCTTCGGGCGAGCGCCTGGGTTAAACCAAGCGACCGAACCAGACTTTTAGGTCTGGTTGGTCTCCGATGCTTTAGTTGGTTCAATCGAACCAACTAAATCACCTATATCAGGCTCCCTCTCGCTATTTCCCCGACTTCCCCAACCCTAACACTCGCGATTTTGCCATCGAGATTTCTTCTCCGCTGTCGCTGCTCTCTGTTGCCGCTGCCACTATCGTTGCTCATCGCTACTGTCGCTACTTGCCGCCGCCACAATCGCTACTCGCTGCTGCTGTCGTCGCTCGCCGCTCCTGCTCCCACTCCCACTGTCGCCGCCGCTCGCTACTCCCGCTCGGGCTACGACTGTCGCCTGCTAACTGTATACTAATAATAGTATTTTTATTTATTAGATTAATAATATATTATTTTGATTTTAATACTATTAATTTTTATTTATTTAATAGTATATTTTTATTTTAAAAATAAAATATATACTATTATGATTTATTTATTTATTATGATTTTGTACTCGATTTTCATAATTTAATAGCATATTTTTATTTAAATAATTATATTATATATTTTTATATTTTAGCATCTCGCATCGCTCGGGCAAGCGGCTAGCGCCTCGGGCGTTTTTGGACCTTAGCGCCTTTTGGCACCTAGCGCTTTTTAAATCGTTGTCTCTCTTCAAGAAAAATGTGTGCAATATCTTTTGGTTCTACCCTTTCATGAGTTGCCTTCTTCAACATGGCCCTATGACCACTGATCCCAACTTCCATCCATCAGGACCATCAAGTCTTGAGGCCCTCTGAACACAGAGTGTTGCCAAGCAGAATAGAAGAAGAGGAGAAGAAAAAGACAAAGCAGCGGACAAGCACTAGTTTGTCAACGAGGCAACCTGCATTAATGTTGTCGCCATACAAGAGGAGATGAAGAGAAGAAAAAGAAAAAGATTCTTTCTCATATTGCACATATATTTCTAAAGTTCTCTAAATGATGGCAAATTATTTGTAAATTTTTTAATTTTTCCTTCTAATTCATTTTTGTTTGAAATGCTAACCCCCTGATCCAATAGATCCATTCCACTCCCAATTCCATCCCAACAAAAAACTCCAGGTCCAAATCCTTTTTAGAGTTTGTGTATTTAGTTAGCGCTGTTTATATACAACAAAATGTAATAAAAATCTATTAGATCTAAGGCCAGCGAAGGCAACTTAGCCAAATTTGTGTAGAACTTTTACCGAGGTCATTGCCTAATGCAAATGCAATTGATGAATGGAAAATCAATTATTTACCTATATATTTTCCAATTTTACATTGGGAAGTTCCATATGAAAAAAACACAGAAAACAATCAGACTATTTAGACTGCTGTCACAAAAGTTCCATATGAAAACCTTATACAATTTACCCAAAAAAGTCAGGACACGTATAGCCCACCAACTTCGTGACCAGAAATTGCTTGCTGACAACAAAATGCTAATTTAAAGTGCCAGAACTATGCTTCATGGTAGCCGTAGTGCAGTACATCTCCTACAAATTTTGAGGCACGCCCGATTACAAATTAGCCTCAGTGCAAGAATCAGGTGATAAAACGAAGAATAAGGAGCAAAAAGTTGCATGAAAAAAAAAAATCCCATGTGCACCTAACAAATGGTGTCGAACACAAAGGGAATGTTATTTGCATACAAATGCATACATAAGGACCCAATAAAAACAGATAACTAATTAAGATAGCATCAGCATATCCATGAAGGTTGTTGTCCCCTCAAGTTCATCTATACAAAATAAGACCATTAAGAGGGATACCTCCATCCAAGTGGAACTTGGAACCAAATCTTTCAAAAGGGCACATGATTTCCTATCGTTATCACCATCAAATTCTTCCAAAGAATCATCCTTTTGTCCCAATCGAATCATCAGCTAACTAAGCACAACAAAATCAATAATAATATTTTAAAAAAAAAACACGCCAAGCGTTCCCTATCATCTAAAAGACGAAAGCCAGTCAATTCTTCTGTTCGAAAGAAAAGGACCAGATCGAAAAACAAAAACCCTAGCTTTCCGAATCATCTACCCATGCCCTTCCAGTCTAAAATCGTACGGAGTTATCAACACGTATCCATACAAGGCAATCCACGAACACGAATCCAATCGGTCGCTCCGATCTGATACCGAGATCGCCATTTTCCAGTAAAAAGAGCAACAGGAGAGCAAGAAGACCAACAAAAAAGAAGAGGATGGAAGACGAGAAGTCGAAGCAAGGAGGTAACCTGAATGGTCATGGCTTTCTTGTTCGATTCCAGCTGGCTGCCTGCACCCACAAGAGAAAAAGTTAAGGAAAACCGATCAAATCATGAGATTCCACGAAGTTTCCCCAAAAATCAAAGAAAAATATCAAAGATCTGGAAAGGAGTAGCAATACCCTTGGCGGCTTTGTTCTTCTCTATGTTCCTCTCGCGCGCCATCTTGGACTTCTGCCCATTTCCGCCACCCATCTCCGATCTGTCTTCCTCTTCCCACTTCTCCCTTCTCCTCCTTGCGATCGGATCGAGGAAGGATGGGGCGATGCGGCAGGACAGGGACGAGATCAAGGCAATGCAACAGGGAAGTTTACATATCAATTCTTATAAAGTTTCTAATATCATATGTACCCTTACAATTTTTTTTTTATGTAGCGCCCCATAAGATCTTTATACATAGAATATATATAATTTGTAAGAAAGATTGATATTATTAAAGCTTCCAACAGACAGTCAATTGATGGTAACTAAAGAATATAAATTATAAGGGAATTTACATATGTCAGGTTTCAGGTTTTCAAGGGACATATATATTAAATTTTAGAGGAAAAATACTTAAAATAGTGAATTTATAGGGGCGTTTATGAAACTTTCGCCACTAAGATGGCCAAGCACGCGGTACGAGGGAGAAAGAAGCGCGTGGCATCAAAAAGCGTGAGATGAGATGAGCGATGAATAAATGCGGTATGATCTGATCGGTAGCTTCCGCGTCGTCGTCAATTAACCGCGTTCAAGTTGGTGGACGTCGTGGCGCAAAATCTATGGCCTACCTGTGAACCGACGGATGCGACGCACGTTGGTTTTATGTCGGCTTCTAATTGGATCAAATGTCAGATTTTGATCGAATCAGACCATATCGATTCTTTCACTTTCCCTTTGGTCATCGAATTAGGTCACAACTCGAAACAAATCGAGTCAGATCAGATCCATTCATAGTCATTTTCTTTTTGTTGTTCTAACTTGAATATTGAGTCAGAACAAATCCATTCAAAGCCATATATCGACGGTGCCATATATGATGAGAAAGGCGAAGAAATGAATGACTTCATTATGAAGTATTTCCTGTCATTTGATATCTCATAAGGACTTCATGGCAGATGTCATTGAGGTTAGTATATCCTCCTTATTCCACTAAGGACTAAGTACAGCAGAACCATTTCACTAGTATGAATCCTATTGGTTCTATATGCACGCCACGAGACTGAACATGGATTTCAGATGTTCAACAAAATGGAACTTATCAGAAGGATGCCCGAAGAAAAATGTACACGGAAATCAGAGCAGGAGAAGTAATTGGATTTGCTTCAGAGTTGCATTTCTCGCGTGCGTTCCTCTTCCTCGGCCTTCCTCCAAGCAGCCTGAAAGAAGCATCAGATGCGCCATAAGGTTCTCTATTACTTGCAAAAAGGAAACAAAAGAGAATGAATTAATGCTAACCTTGTCTCGTTCAATCCTTGATAGATGGGGTTTCAATGAATTCCCTAAACTCATGCCTCTCCATGCTTCCTGCAACTCCCTTTCCCTGGCTTCTCTACGAGATTCATGCTTGATATGGTCTGCTGATTGTTGAGTTGTAGCCAGCTTGGCCTTCTCCAGTTTGGACTGATGCTTCACCAGGATTTCATCTAAACTTTGTGCACATGCTTTAGGCTGCTGTTTGCTTCTTTTCACTGTCCTTACACCTTCATCTGCTGCAAGTATCAGTTTCTCCTTCTCAAGTCTAGAGACACGCTTCACCAAGATCATGTCTAAGCTCTCTATATCCTTGACATCGGTTGTTTGCTTCTTCTGGTCTCTTAGGGAAATCTCATCCCTCCTTTGTTCCAAAGCTTGCATTTTCTCCTTCTCCAACCTATGAATTGGTTTGACTAAAATCTTATCAAGGCCCATTTCAAGTGCATCGCCACCCCTATTTCTTTCTTGATAAGAAAAGGTTTTCAACACTTCGATCTTAGCTCTTTCAACTCGAGACATGCGTTTACTAGCTTGATGCATCTCATCAACAAGATTGAAATCTATATTCTCTTTGCCTTGTTGTCTACAAGCAGAAGGTGGTCTTGGAACTTCTTCATGTATTACCATTACGCCATGATGTTCAATATCTTCAGTCAGTCCTTCCGAACTACTCAACTGTCTACATCCATTGTTAATTGATATTCCATATTTTCCTCCTAACAATTCATCTGTGGTGTTGGATCGCTTTCCTTTCAGAATTGGGATACTGTCACATGTAGGTGCATCAACATTGCATTTAGTCTCTTCAATTTCAGATTGAAATTCACTTTCAACATTCAGTTCCACATCTTTCCTATCCTCCACTAGTGAGTTGCTCCTGTAATTGTGCTTCTTGGATTCTAGGACATCTCTTTCAAGTTTAGTGACATGCTTCATGAGAACACTTCCCAAGTCCAAAGTCGAGTCTACATGTCTTTCATTTTTGTTTGATGGCTTACTTTCAACAACAACATGGGTCTCAGATGTTTCTGAAGTTCTCTGATTAATCAAATCTCTATTATTTTTCCTTGCTTCTTGAACTTCCCTTTCAAGTCTCGAGACATGCTTCACCAGAGACTTGTCCAGACTGGGTATTTCAGTCAGAGCTTCTTTCTTTTGCACAGTGTGACCCACAATGGATGTAATACTGGAATCTCTTCTCATTCCTGTTCTTAGTTTAGAAGTGCAACTGCTAATGGTTTCAAGATCATTATCTTTGTTGTGCTCCATTTCGCGAAGTGCAGCATTCAGGCCACAAGTTGCAACAATAACAGCCAGAGAAGCAAGATCATCCTCATGCAAACCTTTTAGTCTTTCAAGCATCCTGTCAATGAGCTCTGTTGGTGACATAGAGATACAGCTGCCACTATCAGTTGGAAGCAAACTGTTTTTGCTTTTTCGTTGTTTCATTTTGGTGGCATGCTTCATGTCTGTGTCACCACTAATATGCGAGTCTTTCTCACGTTCTGCCCCATGACCAGTGTCACATTCAGAAGTTATTTCTGGTACATCCTCCACGATACTGCTGCCACTATCAGTTGGAAGCAAACTGTTCTTGCTTTTTCGTTGTTTCATTTTGGTGGCATGCTTCATGTCTGTGTCACCACTAATATGTGAGTCTTTCTCACGTTCTGCCCCATGACCAGTGTCACATTCAGAAGTTATTTCTGGTACATCCTCCACGGTACGATTGCCATCAGGATTTTGAGTGATTTGATAAAGTAAATCTCTAAATTCTTCTTTTTCCAAAGAAGAGGGGCAATTTGCAAGCTGTATGAATGCCTTTTTAACTGCTGCTGCAACCTCTTTATCTACCTCGAAGGCAGTTTCAAAAGAAGCAGTCACTGTATGAGTGGACCATCCTCCAATAGCCAAAGATGTTTCTATTTCGTATGTTCTCCTTTGACAATCTGGCCTATCATACACCATTACTCCCAAAGCTCTTGCTGCTTCAAAGGCTTCTTCTGCGCATTTCTCAGCTTTCTCCAACCGTGCCTCTGCTTCTTTACTTTTAATCCTGCTATAAAAAGGATTTTTTTAATCACTTCAATTAGTACATCCTGCACACAATTATGAGATTTAGATAAGGTATTGCCTAGCTGCTCCTAGTATTCGACACCAGGAGGCTTCAACCATGGCAGATTTGCGAGCTTCCATGGCCTTCCAAGCTGCCTCATGAGCTGCAATTTTTTCCCTTGCTATCCTAGTATAATGAGGGTTGGCATTTCCAAGTGTTTCATCAAGAGAAAGGTTCATTCCTTCAATCTCCTAAAGAAAGCACAAAGATACATTATCCTAACCTAAAACTTAAAGTATGTAGACATGCAAGTACCATACCAAAATTATGTTGAAACAGATAGAATAGATGGCAATGACAGTACCTGTAGATGCTTTATTTTTCTCTTCAAGAATGAATCAGTCTTTTTTCTAGGAAACCAGTTCAGGGGAGAAACATTTTTTCGATGTGGGGGCTTCTTGATCTGTGATGTGGACTTATTAACAGTATTCAAAATTGAATGTCCACTGTCTTTGGATCCACCAATCTGCAAGAGAGCTCTCAGCTGTCAATAACAGTTTTCAGTTGTACATAGATCATCTAATCATCAACATTGGTAGAAGCTTATCTTCCTTAACATAAATAAAAACCAAAGTTTTTACTATTAACAAAAACACTTTCCAAGAGCTACTTCAAAAATTGAAAAATCTCCCAGGAATTTTCTGCATGCTATCTTTACAAAATTTGAAAGACATAATGCCCTTGAGTGACATGATCCTGCTTCTGATTGTATTCCAGAATATCTAGGGGCTTGACATCCAGCTCTAGCCAGTGTGTTTCATTTGCCATTCATAATTTTGTAGACACGACAGTTCTGGTGAATTTATCCTCATTATTGTAAAATCAAGAAAATATCTTGACATTGCCTCATGCACATGCAACTCATAGCACCTAAAAATCATTGATCGACTGTTTGCTATCAACAACGCTACCTGTTCAATTTGTTGGTGAACATGGAGGCAATTGATATTTTGGTTGCAAGCTCATGCACAAATCATGTGGAAAATAATAGAGGTCCATGGTAACACATATATGAAGAAATAGGAAGATATAGCCTTCATTCCCTAAAAGCAGCATACATAAGACTCTATAATGTAAGTTTATCTTCCTTGCCAATGACTATTCACTTCTGCCTTTGACCTTCTTCCAAGTTTGGTAGTGCTATAACCTACTGCCTCTTTGAAAATCAACTAAGCCATATTTGCCAAATTACTGGAAAGTCAACTATGGATGACAAAGAGATGGCATTTCAACAAGGTGTTATCCCTTCATTACCTAAAAGAGCACATAAGAAACATAGTCTATGTGAACATAGTTTGGTCGCAAACAGTTATTCCCTTTTGCCTTCAGTCAGTTTCCAACTTTGATAGTACTACTAATGTATTTATGCACCATATTTTATGGACTACTCACAACAAAGGCTGCACTGATGCTATTTCCACCAAAGGGCAGCCCAGTGCACATGGATCCAACTTTGGGGAAGGTAAAACAAATGGATAACATACTATGTATACTTGACAGTTAAAACAGAAGCTAAGGCA